>VZSV01000107.1:248537-261708 GCA_013398735.1 Nothocercus julius | reverse complement strand
ATTCCCAAACTCTTCCTTGTTCACTGCGTAGAAAGTTCAGCACCACTTGCTCATCACGGGTTGCATTTGGACTAGAGATAACTTTAAAAGTCTAGGAGCTCATAGTTAATAGGAAGAACACATTTTAAACTTCTCTTAATTACCTGTGTCTATTTTTCAGTGCAAGAAACTTTCAGTAGTGTTTAGATGTTTCTCTTGTCTTTTATGGGCCTCATTGGCTTAAACTGCAGCAATGCAGCGCAAGTGCCATGAGCAAGTTAAAAATGGCTGAGCACAAGTCTCTCCACGGTTAGAGTTTGCACTCAAAATCCTTTGCTTTTGCATTGGGAATAAATTTTGTTCAGTGATTGATTGACCAACTTGCTGGCTGATGAGTTTCATGTGTTAAAAATCTACAGAAATTGATGGGATTCAAATGGGAGAACAGCCAAGATGCAAAAGACCAGAAATGAAATGCTTTAAGGCCCTGGAAATGAAACCTTGACAAAGAGCCTCTCCGAGATCGTTCACATGTAATTGTGTCTAAAACTTGATCCTGTCTCATAGTATGGAAAACTGTTTTTCTCAAATGCCAGAATAAATGTCTTTGGAGGGCTGTAGTTTGTTTACCAGTTACAGGTTAGAAGAATAAGGAAAATACTGGCACAGTAAAGCTTGCAGCACTGGAATATATTATTTTTTCTTCATTTACTCAGCAACAAGCCTGTCCTGCAGAATGGGCTAATCTGTCGGCTTTGTTGCTTTTAAGTAAATACATCAGAACTATCACAGCCCCCTTTCTAAAGATGCAGAGAGCTAAGCGGCTTGAAACCAAAATCCCTGGGGATCAAGGGAGCAAAAGCAGCCCCTGCTGGAGCCAGAAGGAAGGAAGCGGCGTCGCTGCGGTTTTGACACAGTCTCAGGCTTTCGGAAGACGCTCTTGGCCTCTCTGGTCAAGCAGGGTGTCTAAAGGACAGCACTGCTTCAAGTCTGCCTTTTGCTTTGAGCACAGTAGGAGACCAGTTTACACCTCTACTACCTATCTAAACCAGGGTCTCAAAGTCAGATTGCCATCATTGGGATTTACTGAAGCTGTTGCTCAGCAGCTGAGTGACTGAAATGGCAGAGCAAGCAGGTCCGAAACTATTAAAGTTGCTCTTCAGAAGAGTCAGTCTTGTAACCCCTGTGAGCAGGTCATCCCAGAACACCGGGATCCACTCACTCTTAAATCCTCTCTCCTTTTAAAGGCTTCATTTTAACATTCTTAAGTGCCTTGTTCTTGCCTCTCTGCTGATTGTTAGTTTGGGGGAGCACGAGGTTTTGATTTGTCTCCTAAGTGGAAGAAGAAAATTGCCTTATGTTTCATGGATGTTCCCGAGGGAGGTGAGGAGGGAGCCGTGTGTTTAAGAGCAACACTGCACGTGTCTGAAGGTGCCACTGGCTCTCCTGAGAAACTCTGCCCTGACCTGGGGTTTACATTTTTTTTTTTGAGTGTATAGGTGGTGACATACTCTGTTTGATTTTGCAATATTCTAAGTAGGAAATATTTAGTATAGATGATTTTTATGTTAGCATAAAAGCTGCTAAGACTTGGGAAAATGGTACATTTATGCCAAGTCAGAGTTTTTAAGATATGCTACTGTGTTCTAACATAATAGGTAACAAAGATGGTTAAGAAGAGGTCTTAGATATTTTTCCTTAACTAAGCTATGTGTTTACACACACAATTTATTTTTTTCTACAGGCTATGGACTTCATTGCCACCGAGCTATCATCACCATCTGCAAACTAATTGGCATTAAAGATATGTATGCCCGGGTTTCTGGATCGAAAAACTTGATTAACATCACCAGAGCTCTCTTTAAAGGCTTAACTGAACAGGTAACTTGCATATTCAGCAGTCTCATTCGTTTGATCAGGGGGCAGACTGTGATTGATACCATAATGTTTTGTGGTCAGCCACAGTTGAAATTCAAGTTTTAAAGAAAATTTTCCAAGAACAAACAAAATCCATATGTGACTGTTTCCTCCTCCTACATCTCCTCTGCAGGAGCTGTAGAAAGTTGTCCAGAAGGAGCAGCAGAATGTAGCTCTTCCTTCCACAGCCAATTCCCCTCCAAAGGGATCCAAGCTCCTGGGCTTTCCTTTGCGGTATTTTTGGTGACATGTTAAAAACCACGGGGCAGAGGAGACTGTGGCCCTGCTTTGGTTCTTGCTGCTTGTTTGTTTGTATAGTAGGTTTTCATTGCTGAAAGACTGAACTTTGCAGCAGCTTTTAGTGCTAACTAGATTCCCTGAAATAAATCAGGGAGGGGATGTCTTTTCCTCTAACACAAAGTGCTTGCAGTGCAGCTGCTCTGTCGGAGCCAGTTGTCCATAGCTAACAGAGAGATCCAACATGCGGCACTTCATCTTCGTTTGAAAACCAGCCTTAGGATGAGCCAGGCCTTGGAAATTTTGGTTATTTCATTTGGCCATAGTCTTGGCATCTGCCAAGGGGTAACCGTTTACTTTGCCAATATTTAAATGTGGCCAGATCCCCTTGCAAGGCTATAGCTGTCAAACCTATCATCCTGTCCTAGCAAGGTTTTTAGTTTAGTCTCGAGAGGGCAGGTGGTCACAGTTCTCGCTGCCCACTGAGCTGCCTCCAGACTCTTCAGTATCTGCGGATATGCAGAGCTGAGGAAGTCTCTCAGAACATTTTTGAAGCATTGTCTCTGAGAAATTTTCCACAGAAGAAGTGGAAGAAGGGCCTGCTATATAGATCATTGCTCTTAAAGCCGTGCACTTCACATAATCTTCTTGTTTGCCCTAAAAGGGAAAAGTTTTCTCGTCCCAGTAAACGTTCTGTAGAATCTGAGCCTTAACCAACCAACCTGTATAAGGGAATGGGATGCAATTGCAAATAATGCTGAATTAATATGTTTATATTAGCTACAATTCTCTGTCAAGGCAGCAACACATCTCTCTCCAGGAGAAACCAGATATATGTGAAAAAGGATGTTTTATTTTCCTTGTTTGTTCTTGAGAGTGCAGGATTATCGGTGTTTCTCCTCCTCAGAATGACAGCCCAGTATTGTGCTTTGGTGCTACAGGTTATTAACATGCCAACACTCGCATTTATTAGCAGGATGCACTTTTTCTAGCCCAAAGCCTTCCAGAAACGAGTTCTGTTATAGTGCTGGAAAATCAGCAGTCTGCTAGCTGAATTCCTGCTGCTTGTGCTATTAGTTCTTTTGATATCCTCAAGAATGTGCCTGTAGTTTATGCAGTGTTGCAACTACTTAATAGTAAATTCCTTTTTTTTTTGTCTAGCCTATACACCATATAAAGCTTCACCTCAAGTAGACCAACATGCTGCACTGTTGCTCCTGAGGTTAATGTTGTCTAGGCGTAATTTAAACAGGAATCAGCCAGAAGGGGAAAACAAACCAGCCTTTCCTGTGATATTTGTTAGCCTGAGATTTCTGCTGATTGTGTTTCCTCTTTCTCCTGCTCCTCCTGTGCCCTCACAGGAGACTCACCAGCAGTTGGCCAACCAGAAGAACCTCTACGTCGTAGAGTTTCGGGAGGAGCGGGGCCCGCTGCCCGTGGTTGTGGCATCGCCCGAGGGAGGCATCCGCGAAGACCCCGAGCCTGAAGACGAGGTTCCGGACACCAAGCTGGAGTGGAGCGAGGTGAAAGAAGCTCAGGGAATGAAGAAATCTCCCTGGGCAAATGTCAGACGGACAGCGTGTTAAAAGCCCCGGCCTCCTGCTCAGAGAGGCAGCTGAGAAGGTCCAGCCGAATGGACGGTTTGTCTGGCCTTACGTTTCGGCTGTGGCACCAGCAGGGTGCTCATGCTGTCCATGTTGCTGCTCGCATCGCTGCTGTTCAGTAGCACCATTTGCTTGTCTTCTGGCCACTTCTCAGCTACGAGCATTAGCGGGGGAACAGCCAGTGGACGTGACGTGGACTTCAGGCACGCATTTACTCACTTCTACAAGACCATTTGTAAACAGCAGGTCCCCGGTTTCATCACAAGCTTTGGGAAACTCCCAAAAAGATGAGGCTGTTAAAGAATAAAGAATCCTCAGAATGAGATAGTGTGGGTTTTTTTGTTTCTACTTTTTCTTGTTGGGTTTTGTTTTGTTTTGTTTTCCAAATTGCCAGTGTCTGCCCAAGTGTGGGAGATCTCGGAGCAAGCAGCAGCGGCGGGAGGTGCTGCTGGTGCTCTCCACCTCTCTCCCCTGCCTCGCTTCTCGTGCTGGGGGAGCTGTGAAATCCGAAGGTGCAGAGCGTGTGCGTCAGGAGAGAGAAAGGCGGCGGTGAGCAGCATCAGGGGGGCGCAAACACTGATCACCCAGGTGGGGGAGTTCCCCAGCTGACTGAGGACAGCCACCCCACCCTCTCCTTTGAGATGTTTTGGCATTTTGGCAGGCAGTGGAAGCACAGCCCAAAACCAGCTGTCCAGCCTCTCCTATAGCCCTTTCTTCTGCATATGTGCTCGGGTAGCACCTGGCTTCGTTCTCCGCCACTTTGGTGCCACATTAGAGTCTGGGGACCCAGCCCAGCACTCAAAAGGGCTACACACCTGTAAGAGGATTAAAGAAGTAAGAGAAAGGCCGTGATTCAGACCAGCCTCCGACTGACGACGGAGTCGAACCTTGCACGTAGCCCGTGTCCAGCTGAACCGTGCAGAGGTGGGTGCCACGAGCCAGATGAACCAGCTAGCCCAAGGGCAGCCAGAAGACCACAGGACATGGTCAAAGACCTTCAAGGACGTGGTGCTCTCTGTGGCCGCTGCAAGCTGCTGTCTCAGGCATTGCAAAAGAGATGCTGAAGTGAGGGCAGTGTTTCATGACAAAGTCCTGAAGTAGTCAGGGTATAAAATATTCCATCAGTTTACCTCAATTCCTTCTCTTTTTGTCTGAACTGTGGCCGGAGCTCAAATACAGTAGCTGTTTCGTCTAAGGTCCGCGAGCGCTTGTCAGCTATTTCTCTGTAAGCCAAAAATGTTTTCTGCGTGTTAGTACAGGAAAAAAAAAAAAATGCAGCCAGATGAGCCTCACAGTCTGCACGTGATGCTAAAAGCATTCAGGGGCAATAGTTTTACATGGTATAAATGCTGCACGTTTCTAAAGACGGCAGTGGTGGATGTACAGTGAGGCATGGTGAATTTAATTGAATTTTATGCAAACGTTAATCCAAATTCTAAGTCAGTGGTCGTGCCTGCTGAGCAGCTGGTTGGGTGTTTTGTTCTGGTTTGCTGGCTGAATCTAAATTCAGGATGCAAACAGTTGGGTTTGCAAACTTTCTTCCAAGCAGCATAGCAGAGCACGCTGCTCTAGAGCGCAGGCTCACGTTCAGCTTGCCTCCCCCTGCTGATGTAACTCATGCTGATGAATAAACGCGGCCTAAAGCAACCAAATCTTGGCTCATTTCACTGCACTTAAATTTGCCTCTGCCCTTGCAGAAACACAGGGAGAAGCAGCCTCTGCTCTCTCGGATCGTGATGTTCTGCAGCTCAGCTGCACCAGCTGCCTGTCCTTCGCCTCCCCGTGTTGCAGCGAGCAGATGTGTCGTGCCGGCACGTTCCTCTCTTCAGAATCAGTCACGTGTCCGTAGCAAATGAACGACTGTGCCCGCACTCGGAGATCTTGCGTTTCCTTGCTCTGAGCATACAGGTGAGCACCTGTATTCAGGCCCAAGGGCAGCAACATACCCGGGGACGTAACAGACCAGGAATCGGGCTCTACCATGCCCCCATGCTGGGCTTTGAGACCTTCATAGAATGGAGGAGGTTCCTTTTTTTCCCAAGCTTGTATATGTCAGTCTAACATCTACTCAGGCTCACAGCTGCTTGTACAGTTGTTACACCCAGCATCAACCACTCCTGCATTTTCCATGGAGCAGAGCTGCAGTTGAGAAGAGGATGGAAGTGCATCCGCAGAGGCCCTGCACGTGACTCCCCTTCCAATACAAGGTATTTTGGGGACCCAACGCACCCAGCAGATAAAATTAGGGTTAGGTGTTCTCTAATTAAGCAAGAGCAGCCATGGAAGCAGTTTGGACACAGTGAGTGACGCCTGTAGTTGTGTGCATTCGTATCACAGGAGCGGAGCGGGGGCTGCTTTGTTTTTAATTCTCGTGTAGCGCTGAGGCAGACGCCCGCAGGCTCCATCTACCTGCTGAGGAAGCCCGAGGAGAAAAGGTGGGAACCGCAGTTACGCTCCCAGCTGGGAGCTCATCGTGGCCGCAGGGGTGGAACTGAGCAAATGCAGAGCCTGAGACGCAGCAGCGCTGCAGCCGAGGACTTGCTGGCGCCGGGTGGGCTGCAGACCGAGTACGTGTGAGTGCAGCCAGCAAACGCCCCCGGGCCCGGCCCGCCGGCTCGTCCCGCGAGGCCTCCAGCCCCTAGGAAGGACAGCGACAGAAAAGCACGGCCAAAAGGCAGAGCAAGAAAAGCCTGGATTTTAACTCCTCCTTGCCCTGTTTCTTCAAAGCTGCTGCCAGGAGCCGTTGGCCAGGCTGGGTCAGTGTGGGGAGGTGGAGATAGGCATGGAAAGCACTTAAAAAGCTGCTTGTGCTGTTTTAGGAATAACCGTTCCTTCCAGAGAGGTTTGCACCCAACCCAGACAAGTCTCCCTGGGGGATACGGCCGTTTCTGCCTCCCGGGGGTGAAGTGCAGCAGCCCCAGCCCGTGTGAGCGCAGCGTTCGTGGCACCCAGCGCTTCCCAGCTCCTCAGGCCAGTGTTGCTCTTGGGGCTCCTTGTGGGCAGCAGACACAGCGGGTAGGAAGGTGCGGGGAGGTCCCACGGGAGTCTCTGGGCGGCCTCTTTCATTTCCGCAGCACGGAGGAGCAGCATTTCCCTGGCACTTGGGGCAGGCGGGGCTTGGAGGGCTGGGCGTGATGGTCGGCGAGCAGGAGCAGGTTGGACCTTCGGGAGCGTCGCTGTCACAGCACCTGCGAGTGCCCCCTGCGCTCCGAAGGGGGGTTCTTTTCTGCCACTGTTGCAGTAGGTTTGCTTTTATCACACTGATGCAAGCAAAACAGGTCAGGCTTTTAAAAGGAGAAATTTTTAATACGGAAAAATGAGGGGGGAAAGCAATTTTTTGCGCAGAATTGCAATTAGAAAGCTTCAAAGCTTTTGGTTGAAATGCCAAACTCAGAAAATCCTCCCAGGTTCTGCAAGAGCGGGTATGTCTCTCATTCACCCTTATTTCCCTCCCATTCTCCGGCCGTTGTTACTGTGCACAAACTTCAGACTCAAAATAGAAGCGATTTTTGCCCTGCGAGCTGGGAGAGTCCATATGACCCCCCTGCCATCTTAGGCGACACGGGAACCCCCCCCCTGCTTCTTGGTCTGAAACCCCACTTGAATTAACTCGCGTGACGTAGCGTGGGCATCGTTGCCGAGAGGAGCTCCAGACGCGTCTGGCCCCGGCTGCAGCGCCCTGCGGCTGCCGCTCCCTGCAGAGCCCCGGGCTGGCGCCGCCTCCCGTGGCCGCGGGTGCCCGGGAAAGCGGCAGCAGGGACCCTCCCCACATGCAAAATTCCAGGGAACCTGTCTTTATTGGCAACAGAGGGTTGGAGAGCAGCCGAGCGCCAAGGACAAGCTCTGGCTCTAGTTATTGCAGTTACCCCTGTAATTCTCCTGCGGTCTCCACCGTGCACCTTCTTGGTTGCATTGCACAGGGAGATTAATGGCAGTGCTAACACCTCGGGTTGCAACGGGGCCTCCTAATTCGGCAATGCCCATCAGGGCTGCAGGAACTGGTACTTCCCTGCAGACTGCCCATTTCTCACTGCTAGACAGAGACAGCATTTCTGGAAACTGTATGAAATATTCCTTTGGTAAGTCCGAGTTGGAGAGGGAAAGAGACTTACGTGGCCAGATTTCAGTGGAAAAGGGCAGATTTCCTGCTTGCGCTCCTGAGCAGTGGTTGGTCAGGCTTCCTCTGGTAGCAAGAACAATTCGCAAGGTGTAAGGGAGACTTAGGAATATTTTGGCACTTTGAATCCAATAATTCTATTCTGTTTAAAGGTGGATTTGTTTCTATTTGGGTCTCACTTATGAGCAACACACCATACCCAACCCAGAAGAGACTGAAGGGGAAGGGATCATGCAAGGACATACAGATTTCTCTAGCAGGCTCTTTTCCTTCCCTGCCACAGTCCCACATACCAAGCTGCTTGTTTATAGCCGAAATGCCGAAAACCAGAACCCAGCCCCAGCCCCAAAGTGCAGTCATTGAACAACTCGTGTTTGCGGGTGGCCACACGGCACGCCCGCGGCGGGCGATTCAGGATGACTTCCATCGCTGGAACGAGTACACCTTATGGATCACATACATCAGCGTAGCTAAGAATGCAAATACCTGCAATGGAAAAATACATTAGCCATTTAACTTTTTATTGCAGAGCATGTTTCCTTGTATTGAGCAACCACCTCATAACGTGTTATATTAGTATTGACTTTTGCCCAGTGGGAGACATTCAGGCAAAGCAGGACAGGAATGGGTTTCACATACCGCATGCTTGGCCTGGTTAAAACTCTGCCCCCCGCCCACCTCGCAGTGCCGCCCGTCCCCCGCACAGCTGCTGGCTGGGCACTCACCACCGCAGCGATGTTCTTCTGATAGATGGTGTACTGAAGGCTGGAAGAAGCCAAGAGCCGAGTGATGTAGGCTTCGAGCACGGCGGCGCTGAGGTAGAAGAGAGCGGCTGTCGCCTGGCAGAACGCATCCTGAGGAAGGAGGGAGCGCCTAAGGAAGGAGCAACCTGCTCCCCAAGCCCCAGGCCACGGCTCAGAGCACAGCAGGAGCAGAAGACTCGATCCTCTGCTGGTGACACTTACCAAGGTGACCCAGGAACGGCTACCGCCGTGCGCCCCGCAAATGTAGAGGCACAAGAGGAGGATGGACATGACGAAGCAGAACACTGAGACAAACATTATCCAGCCTTGTGCCAAAGGCTCCGCAACCTTTGTGGAGGCCACCAGGATCCAGACGAGGCCCCCAAAGATCTGCAAGCCAAAGTGGAGCAAAGCATGACTGAAAGGAGCTGTATCAAACCTGGCCCACCCACGCGAACAGCGCAGAGCCAGGGTTAACAAAGACCTCGTGCAAATACAACCCGAAAAGCAGATCGAATAGGTTGAAGACAGATAATGCAGTACGTTTTGCTGCCTGAGCTGGGGGAAATAGGGTTGCAGCGCTCCTGGGGAGACAGGTTTGCCTTGCTGCTCAGGCCATTGGGGCCCTCCACGGCACTCTGCACAGGGGCTGTGGGAGCTCCCAGCCGCTGGCGAGGTAGCGGTGGGACCCCATCTTCAGCTGGGAGATGGCCATGGGTTATCCAACAGGGTGGAAAGGACAGTTGCATCTGCCCTGTCCTTTCTCCATCCTCAGGCTCCCATGCAAGAGAGCGAGAGCAGGACACCTGGCCCTGCACCAGCAGTGTCTTTGTGCTGGATCGCCCGCCACAGCTTCTGCAACACATCATCCGGTTTTTCGGAACATCTGCAAACTCTGGGCTGCCACAGCACCATGCGCTGAGGAGCTCCTCAGGAGAACCCGCGGGGGATGGAGGGTGGTGCCGCCAGGAGGACCCACCGCTCTTCACGGGCAGCTCTCAGTTTTGCCATTAAATCCCCTGAAGGCAAGTAAGCCCTGCTGATGTTGGGATCGTGCGACCGATCAACAAATCCCAAGGCCAGTCTTCACTGCCATCCAGGTGCTGACTCCTACAAATCACAGCATTTCCATTTCCTTGGAGGCATTTTGCAAGTGGGAAAGAGGCTTCCCTCTACTTTGTGATGTTCAGAAAATGCCCTATCATTCGTTTCACCTCAGATTTGTAGGAGGAAACACCTTAATGCTTTCATAGTGAAAATGTGCAAGTCAGATCAAAGACATGGCTGTGACCTTGCAAATCCCTGGAAGAAAAAGGCTCTTGCAAAGTGCTGCTTCATTGGCATGTCCCATCACAACCAAACACCAACACGTGAACACAAACCCAGGCCCTATAATAATTTCAGCAGGGAGACTACAAGAGTGCATTGCAGATTCCAGGAAAAGCATGCAATTACTGCACTAAAAAGCAGCAAAATCGGGGTCAGCTACAAAGTCAGGGTGGGAAGCACCACTTGTCGTTTCCTGCCACCTCCCAGGTCTCTTTGCCACACAATGTGATTTCTCAGTTGGGCAAACACAATTTCGTGAGCTGCCTTGGTTTTGTGGCACTGCTATTCAGCCTCCCATTAAAAACCAGCAAAGAGGCGAGAAGCTCCTTCTGCAAACATCTACAGCAGGAGGGGCAGTGCAGTCTGAGAAATCCTTCTTTTAAGTGGCGTGACGCTTTTACAACTCAGATCTGACCGTAGCCCTTTTTGGCTCCTCCATCTTAGCCTGGCTGCTAAATTTAATCCAGCTACACACAAAGCTCTTCAAATACGGCAGATGACAAGAAATACACCCAGCCTCGCAGAATAAATATGGCAACGCTCAATCAACGCAGCCCAATGCGGCAGTCATCCGTGCCATGGGTAGGCCCTTCTGGCATTTTAGCAACCGTCCAAATGCTCGAAATGCCGCTATAAACATGCTGCAGGAAACCCTGGGTTCCCCTGAGGCACGTTACGAATGCTGTGATTCAGGGGAGCCTCCTCCTTTGTACACAGCAGGGAGGACCCAGCGGCACAACCTAGTTGTAAACTGCCCAAGATGGAGATAAAATGCTGAAACGCGGGTTTTCGGCATTCCTCTGTCCCCCCCCCCATGCCCAAGCCCTTTGTACAGGCGTTTCCAAGCTTTCCCTGAACAGAGGAGAGTTTATGGGTTACTTTCCCCCCTGCTTTAAGCTGCTGGGCCAAATGCCCTGGCAAGAGGAATGACAAGGAAACAGCTGGAGGGATGGCGGGCACCAGAGCCGCCTGCTGCCTCCGGCCCAGGATGAAGGCAAAAACCTTCCTCCGGGCCTCGGGAATGCCAGTTCAGCCCCATTCCTCTTCGCTTGCTGGCTCTTGCTGGGAGGTGGAAGTAAATGGTGTGGATCCTGAGGAAATACGCTGGGGGAGGCGGTAAGGCAGATTTTTATGGTGAAGCAATTGTTTGGGGCATGAAATGACATAAGGCCATTCCTCAGGCCCTTGGCTGGATGGCTCAATGCTGGAAGGAGGCACTAAGGTCCAACAAAAGCCATTTGAAACGTGGGACAAGTGGGTCTGGAGAGACTGCAAGGTGGGAAGGAGCAGTAAGGACCCGTGGCAGCCTTTGCTCTTCCCGCACGCTCAGATCATCGGCTAACTGCCCTTCCCCATCACGTTCACCAGCAGAGCAGAGCGAGGGTGAGCCAGGTAGCGCTGGGCTACCTGGTGTCGCGGCGCAGCGCGGGCTGGCCGCCCCACGAGTCGCAGCAAGCGGGCACTCACGATTTCGGGGATGAAGAGCACATCAGGGAAGGTGCTGAGGACCGCCAGGCCGCTGGGCAGGGAGGTGGAGGTGGCCGAGGACATGGTGAGCCTTTTTCCCCAGTGCTTGCTGGCTGCTCTGCCTCTGCCCGCTGCAGGCAGCTGCCAAAGGCGGCTGCCCTCCTCTCCTCCCTCCCTCCCTCCTGCCCTCCCTTCCTCATACCCTCCCTTCTTCCCTCCCACCCGCAGGTGAAGGTGCCTGCAAACGCTGCAGGTGCGGCCGAGCTCTGTGCCGGGGGGTTTTCTGCGGCCATTGGAGCCTGGACCAGGCGGTACAGGTGCCAAGGGGGCTCCTGAGTGCTGCTAGCAGCAAGCCCAGGGCAGCAGGGCCTGGGAGACAGATGGGGGAAGGAGCCTGAGGGGGGTCACTTTGCTGGGGATGCAGGAGGGGTCTGGTCTGCCCCTTGGGGCCTGCTGGGTGTGTGGGAGCTGGGCCGGGATCCTGCAGGAGCCACGTTGGGAGCGTCACTGCAGCATCCCCAGCACCGGAGGGCAGGAGAACTGGTGAGGACGGAGCCCGACCTCTCCCTACCACTGCTCCTTGAGGGCAGAGTCACAGGCAAGGAGCAGGGGCGCCTCTCCCTCTCCCGCAGCTTTCCTAACTGGGTACAAGAGATCTGTCAAAGGGCACCCTGCTTCCCATTAAAAGGGTTTACACCTGTGACAATTACCTCATATAAGGGGATGATTCTCCTTATTTCATTCGTGTTTCAAAATCAAGAAAAAAACCAACAACGTTAAGTACCAAATTGAAAAGACCTCAAAAACATTGGTATATCAACATATATACACTATGTATTATATATGTTTATAAAATATATTTTATATTATGTATATTTTATATAACAAAATTCATATATTTTAATGTATATATACTTTTAAATTTATATATATTATATACATAATTTATAATAAATGCATATAACATAATTTAGTGAAGCAAATGAACATCAGTTGTACCCAAGGAGAATTGGCCTTGGTAGCAAAGAAACTTGAGTTGTATCAAGCAGCTGCTGGCAGGGCAGACTGCAGTTTAGCCCCAGGATACATTACACGTGTTTTTACATCTTATCGTTGTTTTGCTTAGTATGCTGTTACTATTAGCTAAGATAACGTTTATGTTCTTTTGTAACGTTTGAGAACAGAATTATGCTTCTCCAGAGATGTGTATCACAATATAATCGGGAGTGCACAGAATTAATTAAACAGGGTCCATAAAGATCAAGACCCTTCAGAAGGAGGGAATGTGTTGCAAGGGGGGTGTCCTGTGGGATTATAACTAATAGCCTGTGAACACATTAGATTTGCCTATCATCTGCTGCAACCTTATGACCCTAAAGTAGTAATGTTTCTACCTTATGTAACTACGATAGGTATTAGCTTATTGTTTTCTACGCTTTGCCTCTTCTGGAGAGCCCTGCCCCTGTGAACAAGCAGCAGAAATGCTGCGGCGAGTCCAAAGAGCGGGGGGATCCTCGGGCTGTGCTGCCCGGGAGCGGCGGCCGGCCTCGACCTCCAGCCCGCAGCCCTCGGCTGGGCTCCACGGCACGCTGAGGAGCAAGCCACACCTGAGGAGCGAGCACACCTGGAGTGCTGTGTCCAGGTCTGGGCTCTCCAGTTCAGTAGGGATGTGGAGCTGCTGGAGAGAGTCCAGCGCAGGGCTACGAGGATGATCCGGGGCCTGGAACATCTGCCCTGTGAGGAAAGGCTGAGAGAGCTGGGCCTGTTCAGCCTGGAGA
>VZSV01000107.1:222238-238480 GCA_013398735.1 Nothocercus julius | reverse complement strand
TTTGTCTCAAAGCAAGCTCTTTCTGCAGAGTTACTCTTCATCTGGGTATTGATCTGACTAACCCAGTAGCAGGGTTGTGGGAAGAAGATGGTGAAGGAGGTGGGGTAGTTCCTCAGAGTATCAGGACAATCTTAGGTCAGTTTATGCTGACTGTGCTTCCCTTTGGCCTTGTTGGACATTTTTACCTTCTGTTCTCTGACTTTGTCTGTTGGGTTGTCCGAAGCAGAATATTTCCTTGGGAGAATGGAGATGGACTTTTTGTTCATCCACTTGCTGTAAACAGAGCCCATGTGGTCTCTTCCTCTTGCAGAGTCAATTGTAAAGTTTCCTTGTGTGCCAAGAAATAACCAGATTGCAAACAATGGTTAATCTACGTCAGTTTCCTGAGTTTGAAGACTTCAGTTACTACTGGAGCGCGCAAAAGATGGGTCTCCAAACATACCAGAGGGAGAGGTCAGCTTCTCAATTGAATTGTCCTACATACTTGAAAAGATTCCACACCCCTTACTCCCCCACCCTTTTTTGCTTTGCAGGCTAATGCATCATGCTTCTCCTAATGAGACCCCTCAAAAAGTAGTTTTGAAGGTGATACTATCCTTAATTCTTGAAAGAATTAAGACTTTGAAAACTGAATCTATCTTCCCTGCTAGCAAAATGGAAAGAACTCGTGAAGTCAAAAATGTTTGGAAGACAGTAAAGGACCTAGTTTTCCCATTTAGGAAGAATTACGAAGATTTGGAGACTTGGCTTACTTCAAGCTGTGACCCTTAACTTGCTTAGGTCTTTTATTGGATATCAGAGGCATCTGAAGTATCAGTAAAGTTGAGCTCTGCACAAATCAGTGAATGTTGGGGAATGAACACCTAACCTTTTTTTTTTTTTTTTTTTTCCTGCAATTGCCAGAGTACTTCGTGTTGGAGGGACTCTTGTATTGCTGCTCAGTCAAGACCTCCGTAAGGACATGGATGAGATGATGAAGTGTGTTGAAAGCAATGGGTCTGCTAAAGCTGTTTCTGATGTTGCAAATGAAACCACCACTGTGAAAGCCTTGGATGTCAATGGGAATTCTTCCTCTGTGGTGACTGATGTTGAAGAATCCTTTCCTAGCAGCAGACAGATGTGTTTTGGGTCACTGGTGCCAGATGGAATATATGAGGTTAGCCTGGGAAAGACAAATGCTTTCATATACAAATACAAGAAGATCTGTACTGCTGGAAATTGCTAGCTTTCTTGTACTGTGCCTGACTGAACTTGAATCCTGATACATTTGAAAGCAGCACTGTGATGAAACAGTGCGCAACCTTGCTAATCTGAAGCCTGTGCTACTGTTAGCTCACCTGACTTGGATGTGATAAGGGGGTGTGTGTGTGTGTGTGTTTTTTTTTGTCCCCTCAGTATTTGGGAGAGGTAGAAGGTACCTGCTAATATTCCAAATACTTTGTGGTTAAGTACTGTTATGAGGCAGTCTTCAAATCGTTGTTCAAACAAAACTTCTCATTATCAGGAGAAGGACGGAGATATACATATATTGTATTTCAGCAATAAAAAAGCAGTTTTAGTAATATTAAATGTAAATGGATTTTCACCTTTGATAGTATTTTTCTAGGAAGTTCTGTTTTTGTTAAGATGTCTCCAGCTCTTCTTGAGGGCTGGGTGTTTACTCTGCTTCTGTGTGTGTTGCAGTCTTATACTATTTTAAAGCTAGGTTACATCTGAAATCATTATTCAGATCTGTTGGAAAGGAAAATAAACTATTTTCTATATCATTTCTTTGCAGCTAAACCACATTTCTGTCAGGCCCTTTATGCTTCAGTTTAAGTGTGAGGAGACATCTCTACTGCCAGTAATGCTTTGCCTTACTTGGTAATATTCCTTCAAGGATATAATGGGGAAGATGGGGAGAGAAGCTTTCAGCTGAAGGGGACTTCTGCCTGCAAAAAGGCATATGGTAAAGCTCTGCTGAACAGAGAGATCTTTAAATTCTTTTAGTATATGAAAAAGGTATTTTTGAGGATGCAGTCTAACTGAAAGCTTTCCTACAGCTGCTCAGGAAATGGTGAAGAATTTCTATAAAGAGTTATTGCAGATTGCTTTCAGATGATACTTTAGATGAGAGTTTGCAGCTTAGCAAGCTGGGATGGAACTGGGCATTGTGTTCCTTTGCCATGATTAGTGCAGAGACCGTGCTGCTTAACAGTGCCTGTGGGGCTGCATGTGTGTCTTTTGTTTGTTTTTGGTTTTGATCCTGGAAAGGTGTCTTGCCTGAGTAAGAGACCGGCTCTGTGGCTCTTAATGCAGCTGGGGATGTGGTTTGCCTTATCTGTGGTAGGGGTACACTGCTGGTTTGTGGTCAGCCTACTGCCTGCTGTAACCCCTAACCTTTCTCAGCAGGGTGTAGCTCAGTGCAGATCTCCCAGCCTGGTGCAGTGAACCAGGTTATCCAGCTTCAGGTGTAGAGCTCCCAGGCTTCTTGAATGTCGCAAGGGTTTTTTTGACACAGCTCTTAAATTGCCTGAGGTCCCTCTGGACTGAAGTTCTGCCCCTCATGGTGTTAGCCACCTGCCCAGGTGGGTTTGTGGGCAGTGTTTCATTTTTCATTTTTTCACATTTTCATGTGTTTTTCAGTAAAAGTTTTTGGTACTGGACTACCATTTAATGACTAGCACTCAGCTTATCCAAAAAGGATCAAGACCCATCAAGTAGTGTAAATGCAGCTGGAGAGAGTCTTTCTGCCTCAAGCGGGTTACTACAGAAGACAGGCTCTGCAAACAGGAGAGCTGACTGTCACAGAGCTGAAGAGTGTTTTCAGAGAAACTGCTGAAACACATTGCTAAGTGGTAAAACAGAGCGCAAAAGCAAAGGGAAGACTGACCCCAAAGCTGTGCTTAGCTTTGATTTTTCCTGCTGCTGGTGTCTTGACTGCTCCCAGATCAATTAATTGATCTGTTGGGTATTTATCTGCTTTGCATCCCAGTGTTTCTTTGCTGAAGTTATGATTGATTTTTCTGCTTACATTTAATTGACGGTTATCACATTAAGCTCTAATACTTTTGTCCTACAGCCCTTGCCTCTTGTCTACCTTCCTCTCCAATCCCTTCAATCAACCTATTTTTCTCTCACTTCACCCTTTCCCAATCTTTTGCTTATGGTGGTCTGTATCTGAGCCTCTCACTCACCATTCCTGTGTTCATGTTTGTCTTGTACCATGCATCTCTGTTGCTGAAATAGCTTCTCCAGTGCTTCAGCAGTGTCTGCTCTACTCCTCTGCGATGCAGGCTGGATTGCTTGGCACTGATGAGGGTCCAGCCAAGCTCTGTCCCTGTGCTTAGTAGGTTCAAAGGTCTGCTTTGGCAATGAATGCATGGATGCTGTGCTTTGAAGACAAGGTGGGTTGGGTGGTGGCAAAGGATGTTGAGTTTGAATGAATTATGACAGATACATCAGTGTAATAGTGAAGTTTCTTAACTGGGGACTGGCACTGTCAGTTTGAGTGTTGTCAGATAGACTGGCTTGTTGCTGTGATTGGTTAAATTGAATTGTCACTTCAGTTAAGCAATGGAAAATGCAAAGTGTTTCCTTCTTCCAAGCCTTCTAGCACCTCAATCCTTCTGCTTCCAAGAGTAGTTCCTTGGTCTGGAGAGGATGGGTTCCCTGGGGCTCTAACCTTAGCCTGCTGCATTGTCACACAGCTATCACTGACATAAGCACTATCCAGGCAAAGGCCCTCTTGGTTTTTGAACTTCCTCTGCTTTGCAGAAGAGCCCAGCTCCAAGCCATGAAATTTCAGTTGACACAAATGCTTTTGACAGAGGTAGGTATTTTGCTACATGCTTTGTAGCTTCACAGAGAGTAACATCTTTTATATCTAAGAGGCCTTCTGGGAATGAATAGGAGTCACTTAATCTTTTTGGTGCAGCTCAAGTGTTCAGAATGGAAGCCTTGGCTACATACAAATGATATAGTACAAAAGAGAACCAAGCTGGAGTATTGTTACAACAAACACTTGCTCCTGATGCACAAAAAGACACAGGTGTGCACCCTGACCTTAAAGAGAGGGGCCTGTTGGGGCAGCAAGGACGCACATATCAAAACCTTCCTTGAAGTGCAAAAGGTGTTGAAGTGTAAAAGGTGCTGAATTAAAACATTCTGCATGCCCTGGGCAAGCAGGGGTAATTCAGAGGACCATTTATTTAGCAGCAATGATGTTTTCTTTTTTAATGTACAAACACTTGAAAAATAGAAATAGCCCTAAATTCTTTCAATGACTTCCCCCACGTCCAGCACCTTTAGCTATCCTGTACAAGTATCTTCTTTCACGTGCACAAAGCATATTGAAGTGAAACAGCTATTCTATCTTCTGAGAGCTGTCTCCTTTTTCCATTTGTTTGCTGGGCAGCATAGGAGAACGTTGTGCTGGAGTCACTGGCAAAACATGACAGATTTTGAAGAATTACGTTTTTGTGCTTGGAATTCTGAATTTAACTTTCTGTTTCTTTACTCAATTCTGAAAAATGGTGTTTGGCCATCTCTGAGCAGGGTTGGTGATGGATGGGTTGTCATACAGAGGAATCTCTGGTGGATTTCAGTTGCATAATCTTGCTGCTAGTGACAAAAGGGTAAGCTGTACAAAGTCACCCAGCTGCTACTGTAAGTCCCAAAATGCACCAAGCACAAAATACAGACCAGCTGTATCCATCTTCCACAGCATCAGGAAGACTATAGATAAAGTTGGGACTTAGATCATATGATACACTGGTTGTCTAAGTACACAGAGATATAGTGCAAAATATTTCTGTAAGTGAAACAATCACATTGGTATTCCGAGATGTAGGATAGGGTATAACAAAACAGTAGTTAAGCCTTTACTAATCAAATAACTTGCTATGACTTTTGTTGATCTAAGTTATCTTGGGTAGCACATAAAGCTTTAGCATATTACCCAGTTATGCAAGACCGAGCCCTAGTTCTGTGACTTGCACCTCATGAACTTCCTGGTTGTTCCTTTGAGAATAAAAATCTCTATGACTTTAGTCATGTCTGTCTGCTCTGCCCTTACAAACGGAGCCAGGTAGCTAAAGCCTCCACCTGCAATCAGATCTGATCCACGTGACAAGATCACACCAAGCAAGCTAGGGCTGTGACGCAGGGTGCCCTCTGCGGGAGCCTGCTGTATGCCTCGGAGGAGCCAGGAAAAATTATTTTGCATATGCTTTGTGTAATCTGATCTGAAGGTTATTGTGCATGTAATGTACCTCTGCGCAGCCCTCGCTAGCCTCCCCCGACATATCTCTGATGCTAAATCGCTCTCCAGCTGTCTGCAGGCACCCTTCTCCCACTCTAGGCTTTCTCTTGGGTTGCTTTTCATTAAGCATTTTTCACCAGGCACTGTTTTCTATAAGTAGATAAATTAGCCATGCACAACGAGCCTTTCCTTGGACCAGTGCCTTCCAAACTTTTTTTTTTTTTTTTTTTTTTAACTAAGATAATAATTAAAAAAAAAAGTGCTTTGTGCCTTATAGCTGAATCAAAGTATTTCCTCTGGTACAAGGGAAAGTGTTATGCTTTATCCTCATGAGTTTGGATGCTTCAAACTTCTGCTGGTGTCTTTTGTTGGGATTTTTACCTCTTCTCCCTTTCTCCCTCCCTAACTCTCCTTGTATTTTGTAATTAACAATTAACTTTTTTTTTTTTTCCCTCTCAAATGTATCCCCCTCCTCTATTTCCTATTATTTAAGGAATCATATAGTCAAATACCAAAGACTGAATACTGCAGCAAGGGGACCCCTTCCAGTCTGGAGAATGAAGAGATCACTTGAATGTAAAGGAGTAGGGATCATTTCAGCCCTGAGGTCCTTTCCTGCTGTTGCATGAGGCTCACATTTTTTCACAGTTTTTTGTTCCTAATTATTAGATGTTGCACTTGCCTGAGTAAGCAACTCACTTCATGTAAGGGACAGTAAGCAGAGATCAGAAGGAAAGGTGTGCTCCCCTTACTGGTGTCGTACGCTGCCCGCCCAAGGGGAATGGGGCGAAGCCTTCATCTGTAATTACCATGCTGGAGCGACGTGTTACGTGTCATCGGGAACAGAAGGCCTGCAACGTGTTGGGTGAGGCTTTCCTCCCAAAAGAAGCTGACTGCTTCTACAATGCACCTGTAGAAAAAAAATACTGCAGCTGTGCCCAGGAAACCATCCATGATTCTTCTCAAGTCTGCCTTCACTGAAAACAAGAAATAAAGAGCAGGCAGTACAACAGTCTTCCTCCACTGCAGGAAGAAGAGGAACAGTTCCTAGAAATAGCTGTGCACTCAGCTGGCCAGGGCTGGGCAGAGCTGAGGGAGGGGTAACTTCAGACCTCCAGATACCTACAACTGAAAGGTGATTCTTTCCAGGACCAATACAGCTAGATTGTTTCTAGCTGTGTTATAAACTCCACAATATTACAGGAAGCTTCAGACAGATACAGCACTAAGGATGCAGCTGCAGCATGGGTTTATGCAAGCTCACAGTGGTGTTTTCTGTGCTCTCTTATTTTCTTCTAGAGTTGTGTTTAAAGCAATGTGGATGAGCAGAAATGTTCGTGCCCCACTTTCTAAGTACTGGGGAGTTTCCTTGCAGACAGGTTCTGCTATCATGGTTTAGCGTGTGGTTTCTGACATCAGCTTCTGAAACATCTGCTACTGGGTGTTTGCCAGAGATGATAAAGCACAGCTTTTTGACCCACCGGCTGCAGACCCTTGGGGTTGTGGGAGGAAAGGTGATGTGCCTGTAAAAATTGGCTAAAAGAAACAAGCCTAAATGCAACAAGCTTAAAATTTATTGTGTGGCATTTATGCTTCCTGGTATGACTGTGGCCTCCTGAAAATGGCTGGTCGTTGGGCCCTGGTGGGATCCTGCTCGCTTAGCCCCTTTGCAAACTAGTGTCCCATTGCTGCCTTTTTCACGTGAAAGGGGGAGCGTGTGGCAGTGACTTCCCAGGGAGGAGCAGGCTGTGCTGAACTCTTACGGAGCGGATGCCATTCGTCTTGCTCAATCGTCTTCATCAGCTTGAAGGGGACATTGCACAAGTGTATTGGCTGGAAGAAATGGTATTTGATAGTGGTGCATCTCTGAGCAATGCCCACTGGAGAGGAAGATAGGGGGAGTGTTTGCAGACCAGGTAACTGGAAATGGTTCCAGTCTCCCCTCAAAGCACTGGGAGTTGTTCCCCTTCCTCACAGCTCATCCTTGACACCTTGCCATCACCCTCCTCAGCTCTACAGCATGTGCTCAGCTCCTGTCCTTTCCTTTCTTCTGCAGGCATCTGACTAGATTACAGCTGCTGTGTGATGTGCCAGTGGTAGATATCCCAAAAGAGCAACCGTTTGGCAAATGCTATGTGGATATTTCATCCCTCGTCCTTGCTGGCATTGCTGCCCCCATGTGCCCTTTCCCTGCGCAAGGCAATGTTTTTGCCTGCCCTTGGTCTTAGCAGAGCAAATGCCAGCAGAAACTGGTGCTGTCTCTAGACTGTCTGCATTATCTGTCTGGAAAAGGTAAAAGTGTTTTTCTTCTAATGCAAAACACAACTCTGTTAAAGCTTCCTGCTTGAGGAGAAGGGAGAAAGAGTCAGACTGCAGCACCACGTTTTTGCACTCTTGTGTTAGTCATCCCTAAAAGTTTGAGGTTTAGCTCTTCTCCCTGGACCTCAGAACTGATTTCAGAAGGAGACTACTTGAACAGTGGACTCCTGGCCTCTCACAGCTGGAATCAGCTTTGCACAGCCTCCTTCGTGTGACTTCCCTGAAGGTGCAATTTGCAACCACAACCGACTGTGGGACCAACACAAACTGCAGCTTTTCCCATGGCATCCCAGGATCATCTGCCCACTCCCATGTGCGATTCTGAGAACGCACCACCGTTAAACAGATGCTCTCTGGGCCACTCTCAGAGAGGACTACTTGGCCCCAGGCCGCTCCTGGGAACAAGGACAGATACAGCACCTCTCCCTTTCATCCAGCATAGAAAGATGCTAGCAGAGGGGGCTGAGAAGACGTCACCAACAGCAGTGAATCACATCAGCGTCACCATGCTGAAGCCAAGAGGAGCCTGTCAGTGCTCCTTGCTAAAGGGCTCCGGCATCAAGCAGCAGCTGGATTTGGGGCTGTAGAGAACAAAGTGGCATTTCAGATCTAAGCAGTGGCAGCGCGGATGGGGCATGACCACAGCTGGCCTTGGAAATAACAACGCGTCCAGCCTCAGCAAGGCTTTTTTGTGGCTGAAGGGTGCAGATGACTATGGATAAGGCTTGTGATTGCTAGAGGCACAACAGCAAAATGTCACAGCTATTCCCAGCATCAGTCATAAGAACTCTTAAAGCAAGAGCTGTCCTCCACATTTCTGTTCCTCGGCAGGCATAAGCTTGGCTGAAACAGGTAGGAATTGCAGCACTAGTGTCCGCGTCTCCAGTGACCTGAGCAAACACTTAATCTCCACCTGGTAAATGTGTTTTTCAAGGGGCAAGCCTTGAAAGTGCTCAAGGAAAGGTGTCAAAAAGAATCACAGAATGGTTGAGGTTGGAAGGGACCTGTAGAGATCATCTAGTCCAACCCCCTGCTCCAGCAGGGGCACCTAGAGCATGTGGCACAGGGTGGCATCCAGGTGGATTTGGAAGATCCCCAGAGAAGGAGCCTCCACAACCTCTGGGCAGCCTGTGCCAGGGCTCTGTCACCCTCACAGGAAAGAAGTTCTTCCTCACATGGAGATGGAACTGCCTGTGTTTCAATTTGTACCCATTACCCCTTGCCCATGCTACTTCTTGTGCCCCAGGGTCCCTGTGTGGGGACAGCAGAGAGAAGCATCAGGGGACCACTCCCTTACAAGGGGACTCTTTTTCAGCGTGAAACGGGGCACGTGCTGTTGCACCTCAAAGCCAAGCTACTGACTTACCCTAGTCTGAAACCATGCGAGGATCATCCCTCTGCAGCTGCATCTCAACAGGAGGCAAAGGAGGAAGCGGCAGGAGCCACCCCACGGCTTAGGGGGGAAGCTGCCAATTTGATGGGTTTCTGAAGGTCGAGGGGAGCTCATCACTTTCCACTCCATCAGTCTCTCACTACACACAAGTTAAGTGTACGACCTGAGAAACCCAGGGTTGTTTTTACATGAACAGAGGAAGCACATGCAGCTACCGGGGATAGAAGGGGGGATTTAAAGGGGAAAAAAAAGATATCCTGCTTGCTTCATTCATACCAATTCCTATCCCAGCAGAAGCCGGCAGGAGCATAAGCTGGGAGCAAACATAAACCATTTCCCCTCCCAGGCGATAAAAACAAGGGCAGAAAGGCAAGCGCGGGCTGCGCCGAGGCTATGGGGCCTTTCCAGCAGGATGTCCTCTCGCCTTTCCGGACTGAGCTCAAATTCCCTGGCGTTTCCTTCCGTGGCTCGTTCGCAGCAGCAGCTGCTCCCAGGCTCGTCGCGGAGCCCCGTGCCGGTGGACGGGCTCTCAGGGCAGCACAAAGCAGCCCCGGGCCCGGGGAGTCCGCCGGGGTCCCTCCGCACAGGCCGCTCGGGCCCGCCGTGCCGCCCCACACGCGCCCTCGCGGCTCCGCCGACTCACGCGGAGAGGCGCCGCGCGCATGCGCACAGCGTCCCCCCGCGTTCCCGTCACGCGCAGTCGCGGCGCCCCGGAGCAGCCGGGGCGGGGGGGGGCGCGCGCGCCTGCGCGATGCGGCGGCGCCATGTTGCCTGAGCGCACCGAGGGGAGGCGGTGAGCGCTCCGGTGTCGGGTTCCCTTCCCTTCCCTTCCCTCCCCTCCCCCGTCTCTCCTCACTCCCCTCTCCCCGGGCTGCGTCCGCCCGCCCGGGGGGCCGCGGCCGAGCGAGGCCTCCCCCGGCACCATGAGCGGCGGCGGCGGCGGCGGCGGGCGGGTGTGCGACCTGTCCCGGCGCAACCCCCAGGAGGACTTCGAGCTCATCCAGCGCATCGGCAGCGGCACCTACGGCGACGTCTACAAGGTACCGGCCCCGCGGCGGCGGGAGCGGCGGCGCGGGGGGAGCCGTTGCGCAGCGGCGCCTCCCCGCCCTCGCCGCTTTGGGTGGGCTCTCCCCGTTGCCGCGCAACGGGGTCGCCCCTCAAACCTTGCCGGAGGGGTCCTTGTTGCCAAGCGACCCTGTCCCCAAGGGGGATCTTCCCGTTGCCAGGCAGCGGGGGCCGGCGGCGGCGGCGGGGGTGGGGGGAACGTTATGGAGGCTCCTGGCCTCCTTGCAGCCTCTCGCCGTCCTGCCCGGTGAGTGGAGTGAGGGAGAAGCAGGGCCCAGGCGACGCTCGCCACACCTCGCTTGGGCACGCTCTGCTTCTGGCCAGCTCGGATGTTCCCTCTGGAGCCCGCGTTCCTCTGCCCTGCGTCCTGCCGAAGTTCTGAGGGATGCGGTGTGGCACCCCGGCCGCCCGCTTTCTGCCCTGCAGCACCCCTTGCTTGACGCCAGAGAGGGTTCGGGGTGGTCAGGGCAGCGTTGGCTTAGCTGTGCGCCTTCCAAGCGCCTGGACTTGTCATCGCAGCGCTTGTTTAACTAAGCAGGTTGTGTGGGTAGGCGAGACCGCAGCGAGCCCTTTGGAGGTATTCCCCGTGTGGAAGTCGTGCTGGTGCCACCTCCGCCTTCGCGTGGACGTGGCCAGGAACAAGGGCTCCTCTCTGGGCTGATTTTGGTTTAATCTGAGCTCACTGAAATGCTGTGAAAGTTTCAGGACTTAAATCCTTCTGTTAAGCTCTCAGGGTTCCATCTTCCTGCTTTAGTAATGAGCTAGCTGAAAAGTTTTTCCTGGTCTTTTTTTTTTTTTTTTTCTCCCCATTTTGCCACTTTCCTTTGAATATTTGCATATTTTTTTTTCTTTAATTATCTGCATCTATTTACTTTGTGCTTCTTGTTTGTTTTTCTGAAAACTGTTACCTTGGTATCTTCAGCTTATTGCTGGTGAAGTTTGGAATGGGCCTGTTGAGTCTGGTAATATGATTTTTGAGCAGTTTTTTGTATCATTTTTTAGCTTTTTTTTTAAGGTTGTATACAAATCAACATTTATCTTACTGTTTAATTCTGAGACTGTTACCTCTAGCTGTGGAATGAATTGCACATTTGCAATACTGTTATGCATGTGAAACCTGTTGCGTTTCATTGGGTTTTGTCAATGTTTCCTTGAAGATTATTGTGCTTTCCAACTCTTGCTGTAACCACCCATTTGCTGCTTTGTTGGTGGCTGATACTTGGTACTGCTCTTGTTGGTTTTTTTTTTTTGCTTTAATTTGGGACATAAAAGGCCTCGCTTTCCTCAAAATGAATTTGTTCGTGTTCACCATCTACAAGTGACAGTCGAGCTAGAAGGTTCTGTGTCAGAACATGGATACTTTAGGCTGATATTATAATTGTTTATCTTTTCCAAATTAGGCAGAGACTGGCACTTTAGAGCTTTCCAGTTAGGTTCTGTAGGTTGTGGGTGCTGTTGGGAAAACAAGATATGCTTTTCTTCAAGATAAATCATTGCCTGCTGTATTTTGAGGCCAGGTCTTTTCCAAGGTATGTGCAAAGAGTAGCACAAAAATTAGTCCAAAACCAATAACAAAGGCTACTTTTAATGTCCTAAAATGCAAATCATGTGTTATAGATCATTCAAGCCTTAGCTTACAAGGGCTTTATCTTAAATTTGTCATTTTTATTTATTATTATTATTAATTTTTTTTTTTACAAATCCTCTTTGCTGCTTCTTGGTTTCTATAAGTGGATTTGGTCTGCAGTTGATGAAATAAATGTGTGAAGCTGAAGTTTGCCAAGTGGTGATGGTGCTCCTCAGTAGAGAAATCTAAGCAAATTTGATTCCCAGATGTCTGTGTGTACTTTGGGAAGCCTTGGACTCTTCCCTATGAATTATCTTAGAGCTGTGCTTTTCCCCACTTAGCTACTGAGCTGTGTAGGCACCTGTTTTTTTTTTTTTTTTTTCCTTCTCCCTGCTAGTTGGTGGGAATTATTGACTTAATAAAATGAAGTCTCCTGATGTTGACGTTCTTGCTAAATGCTGACCTTTCCATAACCTACTTTCCTGGCAAAGTTCTGAGGAGCTGAAAGCAGAGTAGGCTGGCATCTAGTTCCTCAATCCTTCTCCATTTGACTTGCAGCCTCATTTGAAATAGTGCAAAGACCTGTTTCATGAACAGAATATATATATATATATATATTTTTTTTTAATAGAGGGACTCTACTTTGGAGATCTTTGAATTTAAAGTAAAAGCGCGGGGAGTGGGCTTGACTAAGGAGATTAAAGGGAAGGGGGATTTTGTTCAGACTGATGAGATTCTCCTATTAAAAGTTCTGCTGTTTGGCTGGCACCTAGTAACATGCTAGTGCCCCTTGAAGTAGGAGTTTTTGGCTTAAACCAATCTTTTATAATTATCTGCCCTCCTCCAAACCAGGTTTCAGAGAGAACTTGGAGAATGTGATGATGAATTTGTTGTGAGGAAGGTAAGGTGTAATTTTTTTCGTTGGCCGTGTCATTTGTTCTGTGTCACTTATCCAGACTCAATGATTAAGTGTCTCTTCCAACCAGCACCAGTGCACACTGCTTGTAGGATATGAAACTTGATCGGGATTCCTTAGCTTTTATGTATTCCGGGACCATAAATACGGGGTGCAGTATTATTTTCACAGTGATGGTTTGAAAGAGATATGAAAGTTCTGTCCCCCCCCACCCCCAATGCAGCTATGTTGCTATCATGGTAATATTAGGGAGAACTTAGATAAAAAAAAAAAAAAACCTACAAATTTAAGGTTTGGACAGGACTTGGAGATAATCTATTCCCTTGCCCAGAGATGCCCCCTCTCAAGGTTGCTAAAAGGAGTTAATGGTGAAATCAGCTAACCCTTAAGACAGTTGATGTTTCTGGTTTCTGTAGCAAAGCACAAAGAGGCAATCTCCTGGTAGGGATTTTTTTTTTTTTTTTTAATAGAGTTGAGATGCTTTTTAGTTTTGCATGGCATGTTTTCATTTGTATGGTTTATTTTACATCTCTTAATGAAATTTACTGCTCAAGTAATTTAGCTTTAATATAAAGTCTAGTTTAGATTTTTTTGTTTATGGTTATGTATCGGGATAACTCTTGAATTTCACCTTCTGTTCTCTTCCTAAATGACACCTGCTAGCAAGGGTGCTGCTCTTATACAAGTTATTTCTGCCTTCTGTGTTTCTGTATTTTCCTGTTAGAAAGAATTGCTTTGTGTAGGATGCTGAGCAAAGTGTGAAAGAGGAATTATGTTCTGTGGTGGAAAAGAAACGCTGTTTTCTCCTACTAAGTTTCAAGAAATATCTCTAGAGTTAAAAATATCTAACTCAACCATTAACAAAATGGTTGTTTTATTCTTTTTGCTTGCTATCTATTTCATCTGTAATGCAGAAGGAGTTTTTTGACTCCAGATATTGAACTTGCTGTTTGAATCATCCCTAAGACCTTTGTAGTTTGTGCCATTCTTTTGGGGTTTGGGTTACAAATACGGCACACACTGTTCTTGAGGAGACCATACTAGGAGACCATTTAGGAAACACTGCTGCAATTTTCCTGTTTGCCATCTAATCCTGTATATTGTAATACCTTTGGGTTTGCTGGTAGCTGCATAGAGGTTTCAAGCATATGCTGAGGTGACTATAGGATCCATTTCCTCTTTTATACAATTGATTTACATCACAGCATATCTTTTAAAAAAAAAAAAAAAAAAGTGTTGTTTTGGGTTAATGAACACCGAACTCCAGTTGGCATTTTACAGGTCATCCATCTAGTGTGGTTGGATCTTTCTGAACATCTTAACCTTCCTTTACTTTCCCCTTTCCTGAAGTTCAAGCTGTTGTGATAACTAGTGAGATACTTGTTCCTCTGCAAGAGTATCAACAAATACCTGCAAGGGTATTTCAGCTCTTCTGTTATCACTTCCACCAGTTAGCAGATGAAGATGGAGAGTAGTCAGGGAAGTCAGGTGTTTGCCACCAGCTCAGCTGTTTCTCTCTCAAATTCTTTCAGAGTATCTGCACGGCTGTGAGGAACATTTCATAATGCTTGCTTCTTTTTGTTATCAGAGTTTCAGAGCCTTGCCTATGGTTTCTGGTATTGCTGTTTCTTATTGCTAGAAGAGAATATGTCCACACTAGGTTAACTTGAAGTACCTTCTGTTTTGCAGAGTGACACACCCAGCCTCCCTCATCCCAAGTGCCCTTTACTTTTTCTTCCTTGCTTCTCTTTCTTAGTGTGATCCAGTAAGCCATCAATGCTCTTATGGGTTCTCTGCTGCTCAGATACTTGGAACTATGTTCCAAGTGTTTTCTGCCTTTTAATGGAATGCTTTTTGATATCCATTTCAGTCTGGCTTTCTTGATATATCTGATTACTGTTCAAGCTCCTGTTGACTTCACTAAGAATAAATGGCTGTTTAAAGAATTTCTGTTTCAGCTTTAATTGTCACTTGATGTTTCCAATCCACCAGACAGGTGGATGTTTTGCCCTTCTGTTTTTACTGTGTTGGGTGATATTCACTTTTCTGCCTTTGGTTTCCTAAGGAAGAGCTCATGCCATGCTTAAGGATTTTTTTTTTTTTTTTTTTGCAAGGGATCTTAGTTTAGGATCTTTTTATTTAACGACATCCCTTTCATCAAAGCATTCCTTTCTAAAATTGTGGTTCTATCAGTCTTTGATATCATGCCTCCTACTAGAATATAAGACCTACTACCTCCACTAGGAACTATTCTGTTATATCTTGTTGAATTAGGTAGTGCTTCTGCAGTTTGACTGAAAGGTTGTTGGGTTCTTCCCCCATAAGGATATGGCTATCCAGACCTCCAGAAGAGCGTCACTCTCTTAGCCAGCAGTGGCATGAACATCCTCTTAAAATTTTCCAGAGTAGGCATTTTATAAATGTTATATGCCAATACCATACACATTTGATCTAGTAATTGCATCATGATGTGGGCATTGTAGGTGAATCACCATTTCCTTGCTTTTGGAAAACTTGTGTAATGCATTCACATTAGTTTAATTCATTTATTAAATGTGCAGTGAATTGTGTGACAATTTTGATTTCTAAATGGATGACATTTGTGTTATGCTACAGGAATGATGGCAAAGCAGGGGCAATATTTGTGAAATATGCATTTTCAGGAGTTGGTTGCAGGCTCCTGCTCTTTGAAACAGGGTTGAGAATAAAAACTCTTGGCTTTTGCTCTCAGGTGATCATTAAAAGGGGTGGGAATTACAGCACTTAAAGTGCAAGTGGAAGCCAAAAATGAATGTGTATTTTCTTAAAGAGAGAGTGTAAGCCTCTCCAGAACTTCTGGTTGTTGTTTCAACTGCCATATGTATCTATTTTTTTTGAAATTGTTTTTCAGACATCTACACCTTATTTATTCTGTAGTCTCAAAAATGTCAAGTAATTGGCAAATCTACCCCAGTTAGACTGGATATGCAGAATCCTCACCCTCCTCTTAGGCTAGGTGTACAAGTACACCTAGTGTGTGTGTCAAACGCGGCCACCGTTTTCAGCATGTATTGAGAAAGCTTGAACTGCCCATTGCTTCTGGATCTATCATTGCTTGGATAAGGAATCATTTCACAACCAGTGATTTTAAGGGTATTTGATGAGACCTAGTGATAACTATTAGATGTGTCTTATCTTCAGCCTTTATAAGGAGACCTTGTGTTGCTAAAGAGATATCGGGAAGATGTCTCCCCTATACCCAGATTAGTAAAGGCAATTCATGTTCTTACTTGTGACAACACCTTTCATGCTGATAACTCCAATGGAATATCATGCAGACTCCTTATTTATTTCGACTGTCTACTTCAAGTCACATTTTCTTAAGTAGCAGCTCATGCCTATAAGAGCTGGCAATCTATTCTTCCTGAAGGCATTGGCAACCTGAGTTAAATCAGATTTTGTTCCTCTGTTCTGTTTTTCTTGAACTCGTGAGGATTTTGGTCCAAAGTACATGTAGCTGGCCAGAGAGTCACCTTACTGCCAGTAGTAAGGAGAGGAATAAATGCCTACATTGAAAAAGAAAAGACAGAGTGCTTGCTCTTTTCTGGATGCATTTTGAATGGTTCTTCAACATCTTGTTCTCGAAAGAAATTGCTTTACAGTGGAAGGGAGTTGGATGAACAGAAGTTTTGCAAGGCTACCTGCCACTCATATCTAGTCCTTTAGCTGGAATTCTGCATATCCTACTATAGATATGTCTA
>VZSV01000107.1:194057-221633 GCA_013398735.1 Nothocercus julius | reverse complement strand
TTTTTTTTTTTTTTTTTTTTTTTTTTTTTTTCTCTCTCCCCCCCACCATCCCACCATCTGTCCAGTTTGCTTTGTCCTCTAACTTTTTAGGATTCCCATTGGTCTTGGGACCTGTTCTTAACCATCTGTGGGTTGTCTTGCAAATGCCTATTCTCCTCCAGAAAAGCATTGCCATGCCAAGGAACAGTGAGAGGTTGGATGCCAGGATATAACCGGTACTCAAAACACAGGAATGCACACTGCATTTCTTTCTGGACTTCATCACTAGATGTTTTGCATAGCATTTTGGTTTCTGTCTTGCTTTTTTTCCCCCTCTCCAGTTGCAAGGGGAAATTGATAATAGCATTTAGTGAGTCCAACACTCTTGCAAAGTAGTCTTGTAAATCAGTTCTCTTTAATAATAAAGAAATCAAATTGAAATGTACATTGGCCATTTCTGTCATCCGAGCCATCAGCTCCTGAGTGACTTTTAAAAATGAGGTCATTAGCAGTGCAGCAGGTGGCTAATGATCTGCATCATTCAGTTTTATAATAATTTTGTAATAATTCTGCAGAACTGGTCTTTCATTTGAAAGTGGGTGTGAAACTGGATATACTTTCTTTGCCGTCTCTTGGGAGTGGTCCAGCACAGTGCAGTGGTGGGTGCAGGTTCTCCAACAGGGAGGGGAAAGGCAGTAAATGAGCACTGTTCAGGAGCTGCTGCTTTGGAGTTGGGGAGCAGCTTCATTACTCTCTTCCCGTAGCTGGGTATGGGGGGCACAGGAGCGTCCTGCATATATGGGGGAAATGCTGGTTGGTACCTCCCTTATTGTCACATTTTGTGTTGTTTCTTAATGTTTTTTTTTTTTAAGAACTTGGCTCCCTTGCTTACTCGGCAGGACATAGGCTTCATGATGGTGGTGCCACAGGTAGGATTAACAGCAGTTAAGCTGTTGAGTGGTGGCTGCTGAGGCCACAGTGTTGCTGAGACTAGGTTGCTGTGTATATGAGGCAAACGCTTTTTAAATATCTTCTTCTCACTCCTTTGGTGGCTTGTTTATTTAGCACCCTTGCAGAAGGGGAGGATATTCTTATTGGCTGACAGCAAGGATGGAGAGGCAGGAACTAAAACCAGCAGAAAATGTGTTGCTGTCTTGATTGGAGAGAGCATTAGAAAGGTATCTCTGTCATTAGAAGCAGTCACATACTCTGTTGGGGAGAGCACCTGATGCTCCAAGGGCCCTGCTCTTTTGGGGTCCGTGTTTGTTATAATTCCTTTGCAAGCGATATCTCAAGGCTCAGTTGGTTGTGGATTTTAATGTGGAGGTATAATATCATCAAGGACTTGAGTAATTCAGGACTAGCGTGTGCCAGCAAAGTGTTGTTTGAGCATATTTAAAGGTTTGAGATCTTGGTACAATTTAGTTCCTCAATATTTTTGTGAGATAATTTGCTTTATCATTAGAAAATGAATACAGTGCAAGAAGTTTTGTAGGAAGAATGTTTCTAGTGAAAGTATCTTTTTTTTTTTTTTTTTTTTTTCTCTCCAGAAATGTCCACAGTAAAGCAGGCAAAAAGACCTTTTGTTAAATATCGGAGGGGAGCATGTTAGCCACTGAATTCTTACTATTCGGCTTACTGTCATTAAGCAAAGGCATGGATTATTTTAAACAAGTGTTTTGCCTCTAACAAAACTCAGTAACACTCCTTATCTAATGAAAATGTATACTGCAGGGACAACAAAAAATATATGCCTGATGCATTTAGAAGAAAAAAAGCTAACATTACATGAAAGAAATGTCTAAGATATTTTAATAGACTGCCTCATCCTCAGACTACTTTTTTGTTTATTTGTTTATTCATTTATTTATTTTTAAAGTCACTGTTTTGGACCCTTGTGCATCTTGGATCCTCTTTCATCCTTGCATTGGTAGAGAATCTCAAATAGAAACTGTAAAGTCGATTGCCATGTTTTGCTCTCTAACTACAATTTTTCTTTTTTTATGTTTCTTTTTGTAGGCCCGAAATGTTAACACAGGTGAACTAGCAGCAATTAAAGTAATAAAACTAGAACCAGGTAAGTGTTTCTCTTGTGAAATAAAAAGTTACTGAAAAAAAGCATTTTCACGTTTAAAACATGCTTTTGTAAAATTATTTGGGTTCACAGTGAATGTTTTTGGAAAAGGGATTATTGTTGTAGTTGTCTTTTTTTAGTGTAGGGCCAAGTATTGGTATTTTTCTTTTTTTTAAAAAAAAAAAAAAGGGGGGGGACAACAAGCGAGATGTGAGAAGGAAAAACTGTATCTGGAGGACAGTTAAAGTGACTGAAAAAGAAATCAAACTACTGCCTTTTCAACCCATATAATGCAAAAACGTGTACAGAACAAAAGCAATGAGGAAGACAGAAAGACAAAAGAGAAGTTCGCTGGAGAAAGCATAGAAGGAGAAATATCAAGGAGGGCAGGTGAAATGATGGGTGAACAAGGGAGGCTATAGCTAAACCTTTGTGGTGTGCTAGATTAATGCTTGAGTCATACGTATGTTCTCCTTTTAGAAAGTGCATCTCTGTTACGGTTCAGTTATCAGTGTGCAAGAGCCATTTGATTAATATGATTAGACTTGTTGAGCATAAGTACTCTAATTTGGGAAGGAACATGTCCAAACGTTTTCGTTACCTCACTGCTGTTCATTTCGAGATCAATATGGAGCGGGGAAAATTCTTTAATTAGGAGATTTTATTCTTAATGTCTGTGCAGCCTCAGAAGGAAAGAAGTTACTACTTCCTTCCATTTTCTCTTATTTTTGGTGTGTGATTAGAAATATATATATATAATGTATGTGTGTATATAAACGTGCTTTTTTCAAAACAGAACAGTATTTTACTCTTCGGTTCCAAAAGTTTGCATCCAAAATTCATGATGCAGCTTTAATCCAAACTGAAAATTGGAGTCGTGGATTATCCTGGCTACTACTACTTTTGTAATTTTTTTGTGGACGTTCCTGTCACTGAAGGATTTAGATGGGCGTAACAGTGCTGGGTTACCCATCCAACCAAAAGGAAGGGTGGTGCTATAGAAGCCTGGCCAGGGAACAGCAGTAACAGTAATTACACTTTAACCTGTTGGTACCAGACCATGAATAGGAGATGATTGACTGTGACATTACCTTGCAGCTTGCAGGTTGAAATTTGCTTTGGTAATGCAGTACACCTGAGTATCAGATCAGTGGGTAAAAAGTAATGTCATGATGACCTAAGAATTTGGTAATGTGTTGCTAAAAAAACTTAAGTATTTTCTTAAGTAATAATTTGGCCAGTTCTAGTGGAGTTTTATATTAATGTGTGGACTTTATTAATGTCTGTATAATTGATAAACATAAGCTTACTGTCTGTACTGAGGTTTTGGACAATAGCTTTGATTTCTGTCTTCAAAGCTCTCAAATTATGCTGAAGTGAGCTATAACAGTACACTAAAGAAGAATTTTGACATATTTTATTATGGGAGGATCAGCTTGCATTTTCATGTTTCTCTGGCTTGTTTAAAGAGTCAATTTAGTCATGCTTATTTTTATAAAGGCCTTCATGCTTATTTTATCAATGTAGTCTTTTATGTTAATAAGAATGAGTTGTTTTCCTTGAACTGTGTTTGTCTAGGAGCTAAACAAACTTCAAGAGAACTCATGTAAAAATAACAGTAGCAAACACAAATAGCTCGATACCCTTTCACCTACTGTCTCTTTCTTACCTAGAAAATTTCCACACATATCTAAAAAGCAAAAACACCTCTTTCCAACATCTTCGTTTTTACTCTCTGCACATGTTTTTTATGATGTCTGCATCTGATGAGACAGGTGCAGTCGAAGCATGAAATAGTTTTGGCATTTGCTTAGGCTTTACTATGCCAGTGTTTTATCTGGACATGAGTTTTGCACTGTCTATAAAATTTTGTGCTCACTGAGTGTACTGAAAAGTTGCAGTAGGTCAAATGTTTTATTGATTGTAGAATTGAATGCTTTTGACTCGGGAAGGTGATAAAATGTAGGTTGGACACCTGGCCAAAAATAGCATGGTTTGTCATCTTTTTAAGCTCTTAGGTTAATGACGGGGTATGTGCAGATGGACACAGTGGGGTCTTGGGGAAAATACAAAGTTTAAGAAGAGTTATGGCCAATGTCATAAGAGGTAACATATAGTAGATGTGAAGTCCATCTGTCCTGGAATGAGACCTTCTGTCTTAAGAGTTCAGTTTCTTATTGCTAAAACCTTGCAGATTAATATTGATTTATAATCCGCAAGATCATTAGTTTTAATTATTCAAAGTGTCTATTTTTAACGCATACTAAAAGTCTAGTTCAGAGGTGGGTATGGACTGGGATGATGACAATGTTTCTCCTTCTGCTTTTCAGGAGAAGATTTTGCTGTTGTGCAGCAGGAAATCATTATGATGAAAGACTGTAAACATCCAAACATTGTTGCTTATTTTGGCAGCTATCTCAGGTACAGTTTGTTTCTTTTGCTCGTATACAACTGCCTCTATCTCCTTGAGAAGGAGAGGTCCATAAAGAGACTTAGGCAAAATATAATTTATGAAATCGGTATTATCCACTTGTTTTTTTCACTCATCTTTAAATCTGTTTTATTTCCTGAAGTGTCCCTCCATAAATAAGTAGATTTCTTTTGATAAAATCCTTCTGTGACAAAAGTGGTTGCATTCCCTCAGAAATGAGTTGACATTGAAAAGCTTTGAATTTAGCACATAAATGGAAGAATTAAACAGAAGTATGGAAAGTGTAAAAAAAAAAATAGGTGACTGTAATCTCTTTTAAATCTGTTTCAATTAAAAGTCACTTGAAGTTGCAAAACTTTGGGAATTTTGTACTGCATTGCATAATAGAGTTCTCAGAGACATTCTGACTTTACTGGTGTTGGCATGTGAAAATGTCTATGAGTGTAAATTGGAATTTTATGGGGAAATAAGGAGGAAAAGTTTGGTTTTTGTTTTGCTTTTTTCCTCTCCTTGCTTAGTACTACACTTAAATCTTAATGACATTTTGGTGTTGAAGCACATACAGATGGAAGCTATGGAGCCTTTAAAAATCCCACTGGTGTCTGTGCTTTGAATTTGCCTTGAAATATAAGAAAGATCCATATTTCAGTTCTTTAATCTTTGCTTTTCTCTCTTGAGCAGCTACATAGTTCTTCAGGATATGTAATAATGTACATTTCAGCTGTTTTGGCCATTTTATTTTTTGTAGTTTCTTTTGTAAGGTGTTATGCTTGCTTGTTACAGTTGTATAAGGTCCATACAGTTGCAATGAGCTCCACACAAAATCGTATATTGAGCAAATTCATAGTTAATTCTTAATTACACTTGATGTTATAGTTCTTAGTACAGACTGATGCATGTTTTATACTAGATATATTGTTTGATAGTGAGGACTGCACTTTTTTAATGAATATTTTGTGAACCTAGGACTGTCATAACTTTGGTCATATTGTATGGGCTTTTGAAACACCATGATACGTTTAACGTGGTTTTGGAGGCTGCAGATTTGTTTCAGCTATTTACTTATATTCTAGCTGCTTGGGGACAGTATAGGTGGGATGTGATAGCGCTGTGTGTTGTTAAAGTTAAGAGACCCCATCCCTAAAGACAAGATGCCAGGTTCAATTATATGTACCTCTACTCATCTTCAGCAACTCGAGCTGAAATTTTCTGCAGTGGATACCTGCCATAGCCTAAAGCTTTTCAGCAATATAGGTCAAATGTTTTGGAGATTGGGGCTAGGAAGAAATGGATGGTATTTGCCAATGAAAAATCCTGGTTACTTTTTTAATGAAAGGCTTTTGTGTACCGTCTTTGAAGCAGGATTTAGTATTTGACAGGAGGTCGCTTTTATATCTGGAATATGTCTACATGTGTTTTGCTTTTGAAAATCCTTCCAAATAACTGTGTAGTGAGAGCAAACGGACACTGGCCGTGTTACGAGTGTATCAGAGCATGGCATCAGTGTTGGGGGAGAGAAAGTCCTAGCAAGGAGTGTCAAGGTGGATGGCATCTCTCACACCGAAGGCAGAGCAGGGGAGTCTCAAGTTTGGTCTCCCTGCCTTTGGGACTTGGGGGCCTCAGTGGCCCTGGACACTTAATGAAAGTGTGTTTCTCACCGGTGGGGATTCGTTGCATCTCTTGGTTCAAATCCCTTGTTGGCATTGGCCTGCTGAAAGCAGCTATTACACGTTAACAGATACAGTTCAAGCCAGTAGGGTCTGTGTTTTGAATCATCTTGATGTTACAGTCGTTTCCAAGGGGTGAGTAGAAAACCTGATCACAGTGGTACTTCGCAGACACAGTTTAGCATGGAGCATGCAGGAAGTTTCCACAGGCACGTTAATTTTCAGCATAAGACTGAAGAGGAAAGCAAGCCACGGCATAGCTCCCTAGACAAACACCATCTGCTCTCAACCCTGAGCGAAGCAGGGAGTTGTGCAGGCGAGGGTGCGCAGTCCTGTCTTGCATGTACCAGCATGTATGTGCACGCACAACCGGGGCACTGCCATCAGCAGTGGAGCAAGCCAGGCTCTTCCAGTGTTTGAATTCGTGTAGCTATTTGTGTGTTTGGCTGCTCGCAGCTTGTTAGGTGGAAAAATTCACTTAGTTTTACCTTTCAACAGCCCTGGCAAGGAAGCTGTGTTGATGTCTTTTCTGATGCTTGATGTTAATCTTGCTTACTCAGCAAACCTGAAAATCATGGTTGCAAATGTTTTGCAAAAGCAGGTTGATTTACAGAGAAGAGGTATTTGAGGAACACAAGAAGGAAGGGCTGGAGCTCGCTGTGCTGTTGGAGTTATCCTGAGCTGTTTTTCTAATGCATGAGCTTCTGACCAGAATGCGACTGTCCATTTTGGTTTATCTTTGCAGGAAAGGTTATTTGTTTAGTAGAGGTATTGACAAAAGTCTCCAGTTCTCTTGCTGGCTATTTTTTTTTTTTTTTTTTCTTCCTTATCAGTCATAGTTTCCTAAACAATCTAGTCCTACTAATCAGAAGTTGTTTCTGATAATTTTGAAGATTTCATCTGAAAAGAAGTTGTGAAAAAAAGTTGTCATTGAATTCTACTTCAGTGAAAATTTCGGGATTGCAATGTTGGCTGGCCCCATGATGTTGCATCTACATTTTGATGCTTTTAAAAACTCGCTTTCTTCCAGTCTTGGAGTCTCAAGATCTACCTCTGTTAGAGCCTCAGTTTGATTCTGGCACATATGCGAAGGCCCCAGCTCTCTCTTGTTCTGGCTTGATGCCCTCCCTTCGGCAGATGCTATAATGCTCTCTCTTGTCTGGACAACTGAATAATTGTGTGTAAGAGACTCCTCATTGCCTGACCTTTTTTTGGCCAGCATTTGCTAGGAACAATAAGAAAAATCTTCTTGCCCTACACTTGGCACTGCTTGGCATGTTGTTCCTTGTGCTCCGCTCCTGTTTGTGTGTGGATTTTTCTGAGGGTCCAGTTTGTGCCTTGCTGCTGACGGAGATGTTACATTGCAGGCGAAGCGGCTCTGTTGATCCTGTCTCTGTTTTGTAAGCTCTGCTTGCCACGTGCTCTGCAATGGCAGGCGACAGAGCACCTCGTTCCTGTCATGACAGGGATCTCCAGCTGCCTCAAAGCACTGAGGATTCAAGCAGCACATGAACGCGAAGGCATTTTCTCAGCTTTTGTAACAAAACCTGAATGTGGACGACCCAAAACCAGGAGTCTTGGAGCAATCGTCAGCATTCCCTTTGGTTGTCCTTGGTCCCACGTACGCTATTGATCCTTCTGCTGTGCATTTGGCTGCCAGGAATGACTAGGCGTATCTCAGATATTCTGCTGTCCAAAATGCCTCTTTGCAGCCACGCTTGGTCCATGTGTCCTAGCCTTGAGAACTACTGAGTGGCAAAGCACCGTAATTGTGCCTTTTTTATTGTACCATTTCTTTAAGGCCTTCCGCCTTTTTATTCTTGACAGGAGATCACCTTTTCCTGAGAACACAATGAGTAAGGCTGAATCAGTGCCCTTGGAGAGAGGGAGCAAAAGAGCTTCCCTCTTCCTCTACTACCGAAAATATCTGCAGATATTTTTGAGGGAAAGGTGGTAATCACAGCTGGCATTTGTCTACAACATGGGCTGCGCTGGGCCTAGCTTTGGCTAGAACATTAGAGCTGCACTCCATTTGCTGTGGAAGGAAGGAATTAAATTGAGAGAGATCACTAGGGCTTTTTGTGTTTTATTTTTTGGGCAGGCTGTATTTTAGATATATATATTTTTTTTTATACCTCCTCTGCTCTGAAAGAAAAGGATGATAAGTGAAAATGAGGAAGAAATAAAAACCCAATATCTGTATTCTCTCTGCTATGAGTAGAAACATGTTTCATATTGGCATCAGTCCTTACAAAATTTACTGCACACACTTTAGTGCTACTGTTCATATTTCTCCTATAAACACTAAGTAACTAATATCCCCAAATTATTCATTTTGACAGTGCATTATCACATAAAGATTAAATCATGTTCAGTGTTACGATTTTTTTTTTCCTAATACAGAGCTTGTTACATTGCGCTGCATGATGTTGGAGTCCTGCAACTTCTTTCATACTGACTGTTTTCAACTGTGACAACTAATCACTGGTTTATTCCCTTTATAGACGAGACAAGCTATGGATTTGCATGGAGTTTTGTGGAGGTGGCTCTCTACAGGATATTTATCATGGTATGTCAAAACCATACTTCCGTAAAAAGCTAAGTTAAGCTCGGTTGCAGAAATGGAGATGATTACAGTCTTTTGGAATGAAAGAAGAGGAATCTTAAACTTAGAGAACATAATAGTTTATTGAAGGTCAACTTTAGCCTTTTTCTTCTTTCAGCACTTCATATACAGACCACTGCTTTTTAAATACTTTGTAAGATTAGACAATGCTATATTGTAAAAAAAAAAAAAAAAAAAAAAGAGAGAGAGAGAACTTGTGTAGTTTTACTTCATAGCCATTTTGTTTGAGTTTTCAACTTTTGTCTTTGTGCCACTGTCTACAGATACTTAAATAATTGACTAGCAAAGATGTTCTTGTGCTTTGTAAGCACTGACTTATACATATATTTGTATTGCCATAGTGCCAAGAGGGCCTTTTTGTGCCGGATGCAAGGCATGTGAAAAGAAAAGGTGACCTATATGTTTGCTTTAGGCTTAGGTGCAGCAAGTGGTCAAAAAAACAGGGATGTGTAAATCTATTGTGTAAAGAAATGTTCAGTCAATTGATTGCCAGTTTTCAAAAGGCAAAATTGGTTTTAAGGGGTTATAATGCCCTGGCAAGAAGGTGTGTTTAGGAAAAAGAAAAAGCTGTAAACAAGTAGTGGTTCCAAGGTGATATTTTTCAGACAGGAAACTGGTCCAAACTCTATATTGCAAAGATTTTCTGCGTCCTTAACTTCATGTCCTTATCTTGTGTATAAACAGCCTGTATAAATATTTCTATGTTTATCCCCAATGCCATGAAAACGAGGCACCAGTTTACAAATTCGGACCTTTCTAATGGCTCTGTCATTTGAGTGTAGCCTTGTTGTTGACCCCTCATGTCTCTGCCAATGCTTCTAAAAGCATCATGTCTAATAGATTTTATGTGGAACACCTGTAGAGAAGGAAGTGAGCTCATGTCACATAAATGCTTGGACAAATGTCAGGCAGGAATGGCTTCCTGTTGCAACTGATTTTAAGCCTCCCTGCTACTAACTGGAGCAAAAGGCTCTTTTTTGATCTCAGTTAATTTCCAAAGTTTGTTATTCCAATTGGACCGTAGGCCTCAACAAATTAAATCTGGCAAATGTAGATGTTACTTTGGTTAAGATTTAAATTGCTCAAAATAAACCTGCAGGCCCAGAAATAAGTACTCTGTGTGCTAATGTGCTTACCTTTATGCTGTTTTAGAACTTTTCTTTCAGAAAAGAACAGATGACATGGACCTGTTTTAAAGATATATAATGAGTGATGCTCATTTCTTATATAGTTATAGTTTTGAAGAAGCTGAGCAGTTAGGTGCTTAATTCTTTTTAATTTGTAGCTCCCTACTCCTCCGGTTTCTTTTGAGAAACCCCAGCCAACACTTGTTTCCTTTGTTTTCTCTCCAAAACATGAGCAGCTTGCAACAAGGACAACGTTTCCTGTTCTTAAAATCTTTTAATTTCGGGATTGAAGTCCTGCAACTGAGAACAGGTCATAGGCCAGTCCTTGTTTGTGCTTTGCTGTTTGGTTTATGGTTTTCTTTACAATGAAATCCTCTGAGGCTTGAGTGAAATGGGAATCTGTGGGAGAGGAATACTCTTCCTTACCTTGGGAAGTTCCTAGAATGTTTGAAGGGAGAGTTGGGAACGTTATGGTGCTTTCATCCTTCTGGGTCTGGTGTCAGCTCCCATCAGCGTAAATGGGAAGTAACTGAGGCACAAGCTTGGAAGAAAAAGAATGTTACCAAATTTTGAGAGAGAAATAACTGTGGGTTGGTTTGTTTGTTTGATTGATTTTCTTTTTTCCCCTTCTGTTCCAGTGACTGGACCACTTTCAGAACAGCAGATTGCTTATGTTAGCAGAGAAACACTACAGGTAGTACGTTCAAAGGTTCTTGTGTTACATGAGAAACTATACAAAGTTTTAAAAGATAAAAAATAAAAGCTGAACATATCTGTATGATGTTATGCAAGTGCAGTATCTAGGTGACTTACCATTTTCCTTTGTTTTGTTTTGGTTTAGGAGGTTTTTTATTATAGCCTAGAACTGGTTTGTATAATCTACATAACCTCATATTATGCCAGATCATTTAGATGAAAGCTGCCATCTTCTTTTTTACTACTTTTTTCCCCTCTTCTTTAAAAAGAGGAAAAAAGCAGCACATTTGTTTGTTTGCAGTACATGTCTGTTACTGCACATTTGAAGGGGAGATTAAAGATTTGGTTTTGTATATCTGATTTTTGGCCTGTGCCAGGAAGAAAAAAAAAATGCCGGAGTATTTGAGATGTCCACATTAAGGCGATCTCCATCATGGGTATGCCAGGTTTTATCTGTCTTTCCCAAATTATAGGTTAAGCCCAGCAGTAATGCTTCCAAAAAAGCTGTGTCTGATGAAGCTTATCTCGCTTTCAGGCACGAGCGTGTTTCTCAGCTTCCGCTAAATTTCTTGACTGCTGGCAATGGCGAACTGCTGCCTTTTAAAACACTCACTCAGGATATCTCTGTACAACCTTTTTCTTGTTGTCTCTGAGCCGGCAATGCCAGAGGTTGCTCCCTCCTGACTCAAAGACACTCCTTCTCCCTCCCCCCTGCCCCTATGTTTTATTAGTTTTTGTTTTTTTCTGTCCTTACAGTGGAGTCTTGCTTGACTTCACATCTGGGAGTGGTGTTTTCATTTTCAAACCTTTAATCCTGTTTCTCTGGGATTACTGAACACTCTGAAAAAGTATTTATTATGTAAAATGGAGTTTGTGAAATCACTCGATATTTTGGGAGAGAATTCATTGTCAATTTGTTTAAATTCCTTATGGGAAAGAAATTTGCTACTTTGTATATGCATTTTAAGTGTTATGCTAGTACCCATTTTTGTATGTTGTAAAGTTATCTGTCATTGTTTAATTTGTTAAAGTTTATAATCCAGCATTCTGATGTCTTGCTATAGTTTATAATCTATAAACTTTTCTTGGTCACTTTTCTTGGTCAAAAACCTGAGAATATAGTCCTTCTCTCATTCTAAGTTAGTCCGTTTGTCCTGTTTCCATGAGCCCAGAATTTCACTTGAATGCTTGAAGTTAGCTTTTGGTGTTCATATTTAGAAGCCCACTAGATGGTCTGATTTTAAAAAATGCTCGCTGTCTGGTTGGAATTAGTGAGACTGATTTTTGAAAAGGCCATTTAAATAGGGACTTTAAAGTATTTGCCTGCAGGTGTTCAGTTCTGAAAATGGCAGCATAAATTCTTTCAAGACAGTGGTAGAACTGAGCAAGTTTTTGGACTCTCTGTGCCAATGGCATCTGGAAATTTAAGTATGAGGAGTAGCCATTGCCACTTTGCCAGTTAATGGCATTTGTGGCAATGATCTGTTAGATGCTGTGATTAAATATACTTCTATACCAGAACCAAATCAAAATGAGTTCTTTTCCGGAAATGCCTGCATATCTGGATTTTGAGGATCTCAAATCATAGGTCCAGGTAGGTGTAGGTATCTTTTGTCATTTCTCTGAAGAATCCAACTTAACTATCAGGAAGCAAGGTTAGGAGTGGATATTTTTGTTTGTTTTGTTTTGTTTGTTTGGGGGGTCTGTTGTTGTTTTTTCCTCTTAACTTTTGTAGCTCCTTTAAGGAGTTACATTTCCTAACTGGTTAGGTTATGACTCGAGCTACATCCTGTTCAGGTTTTCATGAGCTGACAAAGACAAGATACCCCTAAAATATATCATCAGTATTATTGTTTATCTGTTTGTGGCTATTTACTTGAAAATTTGAGGTACCAAATATAAGTAAGCATCCCTTCTTCCCCCCGCTTTTTTTTTTCCTGTTAGTCTATTTCAGAATATCCATGAAAATGCTGATAACTGGTAACAGTCCTTATTTCTTTTGAGAATCAGTTCTGTGATGTCTTGCACAAGCTGGCAAAAAAGTCCATTGTGACATTTGCATCTCCAGTGAATCATAGTCGTTATGGAGGTTCATGACCTCAGAGAGACACAGATATTTACCTGCAGCTTGCCCTGTGGAAGAGTATTTTAGAGATAAGCTTGGGATGCCAGAATGCTCTGGGATTATCACATAAGGATTCGGTCTCTGTGTGTTCATCCAAAGATTTTAAAGCCTCTAATGTGGGTTGAGGCACTAGATCACCAAATTCTTTGGTGCCATTATCAAGACCACCCAGAAAGTCAATCTAGTACTTCCTGAAGAGATTCAGAGGTTGAAGTTGAACTCCTGTGCCAGCCCCAAGGCACTGTTTGCTAATACTCTTTTCAAGTTAATTAAAACCTGTTGTGATACAGGAGAGCACCTCTGCACTAGGTTTCTTGTGGTCAGATTGTTGAATAGTATGGTGATAGGCAATTTAAGTCATTAACATGGTCTAAAAAGGTCATGCTTAGTATGTCCAGAAGAACAGTAGGAAACAGAACAGTAGGAACAGAACAGCAGGAAAACTCAAGATGAGTTTTCCTACTGCAGGTGACAGCTATTTCTTCCTTTGATCCGCATTTGGATATTATGCTACTGGAACATCTTGTTTGCAAATGTACTTACCTTACGCAGTGAAATAAGGGTGTACTTCAAGCACAGCGTCATTCAGCTGACTAAATTGGATCCCAATTCTGCCTGTTAATTTAGTAAGAAATGTATATAAATTGAAAAATATTGGACTAAATTATCTAAACATTTCTTGCAGGGACTGTATTATCTTCACAGTAAAGGAAAAATGCACAGAGATATTAAGGTAAGTCAAAAGTGAAGGGATTTTTTTTTTTTAAATCAGTTATATCGAATGTTATTGTTCTTCATTGTTGGAGATATTTGGAAGATATTTTTAAATAACTTGGTTTCTTCTACTTGTTAAACTAAAGCTATTTTTTTTCTGCCCAAGGGAACAAAAAATTTCTTGAAAATGGGTTTGTGGTAATTTATTCTTTTAATGGGAGCCAAACAGAGCACTTGCTTAGACCAGTGTTGTGAGATGTAGACATCAGCTGGTGCTCCGAGCAACACCTCTTCAGCTTGCCATCCAGACATCATACGGACGTGTTCCCTGCTGAAGAGGAAAAAGCTTCGACCTCTTCAAGAAGCTTGACATACCCATCTTTCTGAGCCTGCTAGGAAACACAGTTGTTGTTTTGGCTTCTTGCCTTTCTTTGAGCAGTTTGCAGGACAATGCCTGCTCTTTCTACTTGATTCTTAGAGGCTGGAGGCTGCTGCTTCTATCCTCTTCGTTCCAGGCTAACACTAGAGAGGCTACCTCTACAGGCACTGAGTTATTCAAAACTTCACCTGAACAAGGCTTTAGCAAAGCTGGCTTGCTCTGCTGTTGCTTCCCTGTGGTCCCTTCCATTCACTTTTTGTCCCTGGAGGGTTTTGTTGCATGCTCTTCACCCTTCCAAAGTCTTCCTTGCTCAGCTTCCAGGTTAAACCTGACAGGCTTCCTCTCGGAAATCTGACAGTAAATTATGGTACCCCTTTGTGGTGCTTTTTGCGAAGTTAGAGATGCAATGCACGTGATAGCTTCAACTGCTGATGTTTTAATACCACCTGATTTTGAGGTCTTCCAAGTAGTTCTTGATTGCAGAAGGGCATTTGGGTTCTGAACACTCATGAAAGTCACTTTTGTCGTAAGTTATAGAACGCTGCATGCGGCTTAAAATGATGCAGTGCGTTGGTATCTGCTTCTGAACAGACCTGGGTTCATTAAAATGCCTAGGATGCTTTCAGTTGGATTTAAAAGATACTGATCTCACAAGCGTGGAAAAATAGTATCATCACCTGCAGATTTCCTCACGGCTAAATTGTACCTGCTTCCTTAATTAGCAAAATTTTGTGGGCTTAGAATATTTATTCTGCTAGTCTTGAAGGGCAAACAAGGTTGAGAACCTGTTAACTGGGCTGTGGTGGTATTTGCCAAGCTCTGTTTATAAGGCTCATTAACTAGACGTGTGCAATCCTTGCCAGGGTTGGCTGCATTGCTCAAGTGTTACAGCAGGTCCAGCTTCCCTCTCCCTGATCAAACCCAAAACCTGGAACAGCCTGTGTTCTTCGGAAACCCTTCTTTGCCCCCTTTATTTCTAGTTTAGGGGCAGTATTCGCATTCATAGCTCTGCATTTAGCTTTGTTTAGCCAACTTCTCTTCTTGTTGTGGTCTATCTGTAGTTGGTTTCCCTCTTCAGATCAGGTTTGTCCTCTGTCCTTTTATGTGGTGATTTTATGGTACCAATTGTTGTTTGGGGTTAGTTTTTATTAGAAATCTGAAGTAAATGATGCAGCAGTCACAAAAAAACAACCAAACAAAAAACTTTTAATAACAGGATTTCTACTGCAGAAGGGTGGAAATAGTTTTGCTAAACACTTGAATATCAAGGCTTGTCCTTAGGGCTGTAATTATCATGGCTCTCAAACAGGACAAAACCAGTTCCTGCAAATGGAAAAGAAAATTAAACTACTTCCACTCTGACCTTTTGCAGTTCCTAGTTCCTTTCCATCAGTGTAAAGAGAAAGTAAGGATTTATCAACATAGGCAAATCATCATATTTGGCTGTTTGAGAGGGTTTGGTGTACAATGGGAACTCTGCAGTGCCGTAGGCTAAACAGGGCTAAACTTAAACTTCACAAGAAGCCCTGTATATACCACTTCCATTATATAATAAAATTGCTGATTTCATAAATATTTCCTTTGTAATACTCAGATTTCTTGAACGCACAATCCTTGATTGAATCCTTTGCCACCTAGGCTGTCATAGATTTCTCATCAAGTTTTTCTGATACTTGATTTTAAAAAAATGCATATTTTAATTGAAGGCTTTTTTGATTGTTTTTAAGGGAGCAAATATTCTTTTAACGGATAATGGACATGTAAAATTAGGTGAGTTAAAACTGTTAAATTTGTGTGTACTCTAAACATAATGCAGAATGCTTTCTGGTTTTAATTTCATGTAGTTTAATTTCATGTAGTTTCATGTAGGCTTATTTAAAGGAGTAATGAACAGCAATGGGGAACTCTTGTTGATAATATCTAATTGGTCACCATTAAATTAATAATTTAGGAGTAATTGGAATATAGTTTTAGAACATTGATTTTTTTTTTTTTTTTAAAAAAAAAAAAAAAGACCAAATGGTATAAAAATCAAATTGAAAAGTTTTACCATTTTTAATAAAATGCACCATCTAGAGTTCCTAGCTATGAAATATAAAGTACTCCCTAAAGGAACAGCTTGGAGAATATTAATTGAAATATTTTTTTCGTATTAAGGGAGTACATGGCAGGTTTTCTGTTTTAGCCATTTTCTTTCCTGTGTTGACATGTTTGTGTGTAGCCTACATATTTGGCGGGTGATCGAGCGGAGCTGACCCATAATTGAAGGGTCAGCAATTTTTCATTATTTGCTTTTACTGTTTATTTTTTGTTAAATATTTCCATTATATTAAAAAAAAAAACCTCAGAGTAGACAAACCAAAACTGTAACATTCATAAGCAATGAATTACCCTGAATCATAACTTCAATTATGAACTGTCTTATTTTCCTTTTTTTTTGAAGCTGATTTTGGAGTATCTGCACAGATAACAGCTACAGTTGCCAAAAGGAAATCTTTCATTGGCACACCATATTGGTAATTACTTTATTTGGTTGTTAATATAGTAGTAAAATATGTAACACTGTTGAAAGCACATGTTACATAGCTGGGTAGATGAATCACTGAAGTCTGCTGGACTTTCTAGCTATCATATTTGAGTTGCTTGTGCTAAATCCTGAGCTAACAGAACATCAGACAAGATGCTGCAATGCTCTGAAAAATCAAATTGGTTTGCTGCTATTACTCTTGACTCAATTCAGTCCATTTCAGATTATCTATGATTTTGCATGTCTTCAAGTGTCAACATTTTTCTTTCCTGATGATCAATTTTGGCACCTTACATTCCCCGCCCCCCCCAGGTATTGTCTCTTTTACAACTCTTGAACTCATAATGAGGTTTCACTTTTGCCTGTACAGATGCTTTTGCCCCATCTGAAATGTCGTCTTTAAACCATTTTCTTTTTTGCTTGTTTGTTTTGTTTTGTTTTTTGCCTTGTTTGGACTGCTTGAAATAAAATTTATCTTTCCGTGCTATCTGTTGCATCTTAATCTTGCCCTCAGTAAACTAACCTGCATCATTTATGCTATTTATATTGCAGATTTTTATTTTTTATGTGCTCTGTCTATAATGAAGCTGGTTGTTCCTTTTTGCCTCAAAGCAAAAATAGCATTTTTCTGCGGCGTATTTTTCCTTGAAAAGTATTCAGAGGTTTCTGTATGAAAGTATAGCACGTACAAGAAAAAGCCAATGTAAAGGAAAAGTAATCCAAATATTTAGACTTGAAATGGACTCAAGCACAGCATTTTTAGCATTCCTATGCAGTGTAAGTCACACCAAGACATGGATTCACTTCCCTTTTGGAGAAACCCAAACACCCTTCAGTCACACTTTCAGAAGTTGTCTGTGGCTGCTTCCCAATTAAGATATTCTGGATGACCACAGTCTCAAACTTTGTTGTGGTATAACTTCCAAATTGTGCCAGGCTTCTTTGATGATATGCTATAACTTTAAATACTAACTCTGAAAGCATTACAGAAGTTAAGTACTGATGCAAAGCACCACTTTTCCTTTGCAATACTTAGAGATTTGGGAGGAGGAGCCAGGAAAACAAAACCGCAGAGGAGGAAATTGCACGAGCAAAAGAAGCCGTGTGAAGGTTTCAGTGGCTCTTAGGTGTCCGAGCAGGCAAGGGTATGGTGGTTGGACTGCAGAGAAACAAAGGGGTTTAAACCTCTGCAGTGTCTTTAGTTCCAGTAATGTCCTATTTATCTTTTCAATTCTCTTCCATTTCATTTTAAAATTGTCCCATATTCCCCCTCTTCCTCCATAACTCCATGTTCCTCCTTTGGCGACATCCTTTGGAAGTCCCTGAAATGCTGAAAGACAGAAGAAATGTATTAAAATTTTGGGTTATTTTCAGCTTTTTTGAATTTTGTGACATTTAAAAATTGACCCATCTCTGGTAGTGTGGCGCAGTAGTTGAGGACTCACGATATGTCCTGAACTTCAGCAATGCAAAGCATGCAACACTGCTTACTGAATCATTTTATTTAGATATTCCTTTATGGAGGTCAATTATGTATGTAAAAATTTTTTCCATCTGATTTGCTGAAACTATTTTGTAAGCTTAAATGAGGCCTTTCAACATTGCTATGAGATAGGTGTTAAAGATGAGCACCCCCTTTTGAGCTGACAGACTCCTCAGGTCTCATGCTTTCTGGAAACCGAAAAGTTGTTGCTGCTTGAATTCCTCTTTTGAAGGCTCTATTCAAAGTCAGTTGATTGCTCTCTGGGATAATGTGCATAATTTTATTTCTATTTTACTCTAGTTGAATAATTATATCTTAGATAGTTTCTTCTGCTCTTGCAAAAAGAAGTTCAAAGCTGATTGATTTCATCCACTTCCTGCCAAGAGGCTGTTTTTTAAAGTGCCCCTTTATTTCCTGGAAGATGTTTGATGAAAATTTCATGTTTACTCCAGAGAAGGAGGTTTTTGTCTTGGGAATTATTTTTCCTATCATTGCTCGCAATTAAATGAAAGAGAGCCACAGTGTTAATACTTCAGAAAGAAAGGGACAGAGTGAAGGAAAAAACCTTACACTTTCTGAATTTTGTGAAATTTAGAAGCTTAAAAGTAACGTGTATAGTNCTTTGCATATATATATATATATATATATATAAAAAAATATAAATAAAACCTAAAAATAAGCTATTAAACTTATAAATACAGTGCCATAGAGGAATTCACAGTGAACAAAAGAATGTTTGATTTGTAGAGAGAGGCATATCTAAGAGAAAAGTGTCTTACCCTTTAGGATGGCGCCAGAAGTTGCTGCAGTGGAAAGGAAAGGTGGATATAATCAACTGTGTGATCTGTGGGCGGTTGGAATAACTGCTATAGAACTTGCCGAACTTCAGCCTCCTATGTTTGACTTGCATCCAATGAGGTTAGTAAATGGCTAAAGCTACTTTTGGCAATAAATGTTCGTAACTAATCTGTTTGGAGTAGCTGGCTACATGTGCTTGTATTATTTGGGGCTGCTGCAAGAGTATTGAGATTTAAGTGTTCTGAATGTATGCAAAATTGCAGCTCTTTCTAGTTTACTGTAAATATGTAAACTTTCCTGGTAGTTTCTCTTAAACTGATAGACTTCTTATGTTCTGAAGGAATTTTAGAGAATGTTAGAGAATTTAATAACCTGACTTATATTTGTCATTGCAATGCAAACCACAGATATACTGTTTTTTCAGGGCTCTCTTTCTAATGACGAAAAGCAACTTCCAGCCTCCTAAATTAAAGGACAAAATGAAATGGTAAGCAGTTCTCTGCTTCAGTTTATAATGATCATGTATTTCACTGGACATGAAATTCTAATGTTTACCATTTCATTTTGCAGGTCCAATAGTTTCCATCATTTTGTGAAAATGGCACTTACAAAAAACCCTAAAAAACGACCTACAGCTGAAAAATTACTACAGGTATAAATTTGTATATGCCTTTTTAAAATGTTATGAAATTAAAATAAGCTAGAAAAATGACCAAGAATTTTGATATATTTTTTTTTTTCTTTCAGCATCCTTTTGTTACCCAGCCGTTAAATCGAAGTCTCGCTATTGAACTTTTGGATAAAATGAACAATCCTGATCATTCCACTTACCATGATTTTGATGATGATGATCCTGAGGTAGGAATCTATTTTAATTGTAAAATCAGACTAGGATTTCGTTTGTCAACACAACAAAATTATTACATACATTTCATTCATACATCTCGTTACATTCACAAGTTTCTCTTACTGTCATTTTGCAAGAGTTTGTGTTGCAGATGCGAATGTGAACTGTTTCCCCAGTCCTGATTTCTGCCATGTCTCCCACCTTCTGTTTCTTCTTGGAATTTCCATTCATCTGCAAGGAAAATATTAATAAAAAACATTTCACGCTTACATACAACTAATCCTTGCCTCCTAGTCTTCTGTCTGCTCAACTTTGACATGAGGACAAGAAGAAAAGGATCCCATAGATGTGTTTTGTCAAATGTTTTGCTGTGTGTTTCTTGCTGATTGTATTTTTGTCTTAGAATAACTTAGGAGACTTAATTTTGCTTCTTATTCTGTTAAAGACAAAATTTCTGCTTTAATGGCAGGTGAAAAAATAGTGGACTTATATAAAAATAAAACTTGGCAACACTGAAGGGTTTCACAATTGAGAGAAGGTAAATGCTTTCTTGCTGCCTTCTTTACACTTTATGTTCCTGAAGACTTCCCAAATGTTTACAGGTTCCATAACTTCCATTGATTAATTGTATGCTTATGTACTTTATTTTTCTTTATGGGAAAAATTAGTATCAAATGCAAATAGTCTCACAAGGAGCAACTACTTTGAGATACCAATTTTGAGATTTCACAAGTTAAATGAACTTCCACCTTCTAGAACAGAAAAGAGAGTGGACACCCACAGAATCTGTTTCTGTCTTCTAAAGAAGTTGACATATGTATAGAGGAAAAGTAAAATCTGTTTTTGTTGTTGTTGTTTGTTTTGTTTTGTTTTCTGTGGTGGAGTGCAATGTTAGCTTTTGTTAAATATTTCAGGCGTGGAGGGGAGAGAGAGGAAGGCTTAAAGATTGAACAGTCAATATGCTTAAAACAATTGCAAGTGGAAAAGAGGCCGTTTTCTGTAAGAACTCATCAGTGATATTAAACACACAAGGAAGCCCTTATATTATACTTTCACATCAGTGTTATGGGAAAGCAGTCTGATTTCTTACTGCTAACAGAGACAGCTTGGATCTGTTCATAGTTAATTTCCAAGTTTGGGTGTCCCTTAGTTCAGTGATGACAGAGTTCTGAGGCCTGCTTTAATAGTATTTCTGTGAAACCAGAAAACCAATGCTTTCATGGGCCTTGTCAGAAGGAAATGTACCTGTTTTTGATATGTTTTCTACCTCTGAACTGCTCAGATCAGAATAGCCTGTTCTGTGGCTCTTTCCTGCTTTCCTGGAAGCTATACTGAGTTATTGATGTGCTGTCTTCCTATGTCACTTGCATGCATCTTCAACAGGCATCCCAGTCATCTTCATTTTGAGTCAGGTGAAGAATCTCACTTCTCTTCCTGTATAGTACCACTTCAGTATGCATTTTACTGACTGTTGCTTATAACTTTTAAAAATAGAGCTCTTGCATGTAACTTCTGCTGTATAATAATGCAGAAGTTACATGAAAGATCTCTATTTTTAGATAAACAACAAATAGAAGGTTCTTCTGTTGTTCAGTATATTACTTACCAGTTAATCCGATAGTGAAGTATGATATGAGGAAAAAGCTATGCCATGTCTGGGGAGAAAATAATAGGAAAAGAAAGCAAACTCACAGCAGTGATCAGAGAGCATGCTTATTTTCATCATTTAAAGGAGCTGGATTGGCTGACACTACTGAGGATAAACAAGCTGTCTGGCATGTCTTTTGTTCTTTGCAAAATTAGTTCAGGTTTGTTGTTATTTCTCCATCGTTATTCATCACATGGCACTGAGCTCTTCAGTGGGTTTTCAGCCACCATTACTGGTAGTGCTGAATCTTCATCAGACAACTTGGATGTCTCGTCCTTTCTCTTCTGACCATGCTACGAGATAGTGTTCCATCCTTGGGGCGTTTAATTCATCTGCAAAATAAAATTGGTAGTGGCATCTGTAAAAGCTCTTCCTTACACAGTAAGCAAAGTAGAATCCTCTTCTGTGAACAAAGCAGATGAGAGATTATGTGATGCACCTTGATCAAATAAGGAATTTCAGATAAGGGATTTCCTTATTTCAGATAAGGAAGAAGTCCTGCCACGGATAAAGCAGTTGTTGGCCTTGTGGTCACTCCCCTAATAAATCAAAGGGGTTAAGAAATGTCCGTGCTCCTTTTATACACAGTTGAAGTTAGGCTCTAAGACCTGCCTATTGGTAGAGGTAGATGGAGGTACTCATCAGAACTTGGAAAATATCTGCTTCTGTACTAGAGGCACCTGAATGCATCCATGAAAAATGGAAAGAAGCAACTTAAGATAGTACAACCTTGGTGAGAATCTTGAGCTTCAGACCTACTTCCTAATGTGCTTTTTGAAAGCCAGAGAGCTTTTTCTGGTCATCAGTGGTCTTTGAAGAGAATTCCACTGCCCCCTAGGATGCCAGTTCTTCACCTGGCCTACGCTGCTTTTTTGGGGATGCTGTCTGTTACTCTTTGGATACTCTGGAGAGTTTTATGGGTGAGGTAGAGAATAAGATGTGGATTTGCGACCTGTTTGGTGAGCACCTTAGTATCTTCAATTCATCCTTAACAGTATTCAAGCAAAGGTAACATTCAATGCACTTAATGGAAGAAGGAAAAATAAGTCATGCATTCTGATATTTTTGTCATTTGTTTGGCAGCTGTGTGTGTGATTTTTGATGGTGGTTCCTGTGATGGGCACAGTGTTAGTGGAAAGGGCTGCAAAGAGGAAAATGCTTGTGCTTACTTCTTCATGCGCTAATTGTTTTGGGGGCTAAGAGGGTTCTTGAGCTCCGTACAGTGTTTCAGGCTGTGTCCGAATGGCATTGGTATCAGAAAGTTTACTTCTGTTCCTTTGCACTTGATCACAGTTTGTGCACCTTCTATGTCAGCTCTTTCTATTGCTCAGTTGCCTGGACAGGGCATCCAGTGTGACTTGAGAACTTTGCCTCTGTGATAGGCAGATGAGGATTTCACTTTTTTGTGTTATCTAGACTGTTATCCAAGTTAGTCAGCTACATGTGGATTTACTAGGTGATAGCAAAGAGCCTTTCTTCACACAAGGCCTGTAACCCATCTTACCAGAGCTCAAGCAGTAATTCCCTCTGGGATGCTCCTGCTTGTGGAGACCCCCTGCGTGATAGGCTTTCTCTGGTGCCCCTGATCAGCTTTTGAACTGTCCTTTGTTTGTATCCCAACTAGAGGCTCTGGGACTCTTCTCCCTATTGCTGCTATTGTGGGTAGAACTGCTCGTTGTATGAGCTGACATGTAGGACATCATTTCAGGGGTGTGGGGATCCTTACCTGGAACTCTTCTTTAACGTCTGATGTTTGTGGCTGGTCACAAACTTCTGTCCCCTGGGTTCCCGGGGTGTTTCCAGCAAGTCTGTGGGCTGGTAGAATGAGATGTAAAAGCAGGCTCTGCCCATAGTGCAACGCAGACATCTGTGACAGAGGCTGAGGAACTTGCACAAGGATGCTTTAAAGACAAAAATATGTCCCCCACACCAGAACTTTGTCTTCTGGTGGTTTTGTTATAAACACACATGCACACACTGTGCAAGTAGGCATTTATTAGCAAAGAATTAAAGAATTGTAGGTACATAAACTTTCAGCACTTGGAGCATTTTAAATACTGAAGTAGAAAATCAAATCAACCATCAACATGCATCTTGAGCTACAAGCAAACCATTTTTTTAAAGCTCAGAAGAATCCAAATAATTTTGGTGAATTTTTCTTTTTTGATATTATGCTGAAGAAACATGCTAAAGACAGGTGCATGATACAGGGCAAGAATGCTTTGTTTGAAGTGAATATACTTTGGAATTTTTTCTTTTCTTTTCTAGCCTCTTCTAGTGCCTCATAGAATTCATTCAACAAGCCGAAATGTGAGAGAAGAAAAAACACGCTCTGAAATAAACTGTAAGCATGTGTATATTTTTCTCAATTCAGTTACTGATGTTCACCTGTAGCTTCTACTGGGAGTGCTGCGTATTTGGCACATATAGAAGCATTTTTATAGATACGAAGCAAGATAAAAACATGCAGTTTCATTTACAGAGATGGGCTCCAGATGGCTTTGCAGAATAAATATTAATGTAAAATACTTGAATACAGACCTTCATGTCTGTCCTCCAACAAATCTCGGCATTGCTTCATCTTAAGTAAGGAGGGTATAACCTGAGCTCTTTTGAGAGCTGATCAGGGCAACTTCACTCAGGTACTCAGCGTGATGCCAGATTCTGCTGAACAGCATACTGTTACAGTGTTCCTTATTAGGTATACTGTTTCTAGGTGTCTGAAGATGAAAAGTCCTGCAATTAAATCTTGGACTGTTTGGTCAAAAAAAAAAACCCATAAAACCTTCCTGTAGAGTTGAAATGAAAGCCCGTACCATTTCTAGTTATTGAGGGGAAGCTTTCTCATTCTTCATTAATTTAATATATTTTTGTCATTTTTGCTCTCAAATTGAAACAAGACACTGAAATTGAAACAGGAGGAAGCTGACCACCGGCTGTTAAAACCAGACTCCATCCCCTAAATTATTCCTTTGCTTGAATTAAACCGGAGTGATGTGTGAACCATTTTTCTTAGGCTAAAAATGAGAGGAGTCTTAAGAGCATCTGCCAAAGAGCTCTTCCACAAGATGTGATCACCACTTTCCAAATTTCTTTTGAAGTTCATTAGTGCTAGTGAGTTTACATCTCCCAGAGAAACAGATCAACAAGTGAATTCATACAGTGGATGTATTTTTCTATAAACTGCAACTGCATTGTGTCATTAAATAGAGTTCTCCTTGACCTGTTCCCTAAATTCTTTTCCTGGCCCATCTAAAGAGAAGCTGGGGCAAATGATGGCAGTGCTGTCTCTGTGATAAATGATAAGCAATTTCTGTGCCCATTGCTTTCTAGTGGGCACAGGTTGTGCACATATCAAAAGTTTTCATCAGCGATGATAAGATACATTTTTTTTTTTTAAATGAATTATCTCTTTTTATTAACCTTTGGAGACAAATTCTTTCCCATCTCAATTCAACTTAAATTCTTTTTTTTCTTGTCTAGTTGGTCAAGTAAAATTTGATCCACCCTTGCGAAAGGAGACAGAGCCACATCATGAATTTGTGAGTAGCAAGTAGCATGGGCTATGCTTTGCATATTAATTCCTGCAAACACTCTTGAAGGAGGGAAAATCTAAGATGTGTGGCATACTTCCTTAGCACCACTAAATTTATTAGCAATTTCTCTAGAAAGCGAGAACATACTTGTCCTAAGTCTTATGTTGCCATTAGCTGTATGCAGCAAGATTCCGTATTTTGGGGTTCTGTCAAGTGTGACCTCTGTGGTAAGCAACAACTCTGTCTTGTGGATTTCCTCTATCCTTTATACTTCATTGCCAGGTATATCATTCCCCTTAGTTACTTATAGAATTCCTGCTTTTTATGCAGGTTTTGCTCTCCCTCATTCTCTCATTGACAGTGATTGGTATCAGAAATAATCATAAAATTTAAAGCCTGGGAAGAGTTATGACGCCCTTAAGAAATGGATTTTTGTGGGGTCATTACTTTTCCACACAAATCTTGTGTAGCCAAAGACTTGGAGTCTTTAAATCCCACCCGAGCTATGCTGAGTTGGACAAGGTGTATTGCCACTGTTCTTTGTTTCTTACTGCCTCCACCCCCTGTCTGTCCGTACAAGGGGAATGAGAACTCAAGCAGTGGGGGAAAAGGTGTCTGTACTGTCTCACATGCCCCACTGTGGTAACTTCTGTTCCATGGCGTCTGTTGCTTTCCACATTTGTGCACTTGGGCAGTTCCTTCTCGTTCGTGATGAAAGACACTCCTTTGCTACCTTACTGCAAGCTTTCCTATTCCACTTATTTACGGTGGGTGTTAAGGTGAAAAAAATGGCCTGTTACCAGGTATGAGGGACACCAGCTCTGCCCCTCAAGTTTGCTGAGGGAAAGGCACTTTCCTAGGAATGGATTTCCTCTTGCCTAGTCTACAAACCCCATGTGCATGGTATTTCTGACACAAGTTTCCTTGTGTGGCTCTGCATTATACCAAGGTGTGCTGTGCAGAGCCCTGGTAGGCTGCCAAGCAGCTCTGGGTGGATGAGGTTGCATGAAACCTCACTATTCCTCAGCAACTGGCTGGACAGGTAGTCTGCAGTTTCTGGTGCCTGTTGAAGACAGGAAAACAGCTTAGCTAAAAACACGCAGGACTTGCTCAGTGATTTCAGATATGCTATATAGCCCTTGACTTAACTGCTCAGTAGCATTGTTTAGGGTCTTGATTATGATATGTTCGTTGAGCACAGTAGTAAAACGTGAGTGTTCCTATAATCAACTCATCTGTTATGTCAGAAATGATTTTTGGAGTGATTTCAGGTTAACACAACTTTGCTTCCCCACTGCGTTGCTTGGATTTTAAAGAAAACGTTTGGTAGCCTCATACAGTTCAATATCACACTTTTGTTCTTTAAGAATTTCACTTGACATATAGAACTATAATTACAGAATATCTTAATGGAGAAGCTAAAGTTTTAAAAACTCTTTTCTGGTTAGTTCTCCTGGTGTTCATTTTTACTTTATCCATCACTGACTGTACAAAGAATTGCCGAGCTGGACAACCTCCTGGGGCACAGAGGCAGTTTTATTGCACCCTCTCAATCTGTGATGCTAAGCTGAGAGAATTTTTTCTGCAAGAGTCAGAACACAACTCTTGAAAGCACTTCTTCAGCAGGAGAAGCCTGTAGCCCTTGGAGAGGGGTTGAGCTTTTACCATGTTGCATGGTAATTTTCAGGACCTTTGTGCTTTAGAGTCACCAAAACTCTTGTTGCTGTAAGAGAGGACTCAGACTATTCAGATTAATTTTTAAGATAAGGATTTTTTATTTAGCATTTTATTTTGTACTCTGTATTCCTGCCAGAGTTTGTATCTTTTCAGACTGTTCAAGTATCTTGCCTTATCCCACTGCCAATAAGAAAGATCTGTAACTGTGTGTTAGGGTCTTTCTGAAGAGGGAAATGAACTGCCTGGCTGTCTGTGTAAGAATGGAGCATGCAGACCCCATTTGGTCTTTTGAGTTAATTTCCCTATTTTAGGACACTCTATATATACTTTTTTATCTTTAAAAGATTAATATCTTATTTCTGATGTCTTGGCAGGAATTTTTGTGTAGTACTAGTATAATTATTTGAGTTTGTTTTCAGTGTAAGCATGAATGGAAAAGAATGCCTTTTTATGAAACAAGCATCAATTTGTCACAGAATTACTGTGACATATGTAAAAATGCCACTGCAAGCAAGATATATAGTTCCATTAAGCAAAGGTAACTGCTTACATCATATATTTGTATCTACCTTAGCTGTTTACGTAATATACTGCTAGCTGTAGATGCTGAATTAGAAGAGTTGCATTGATTCTTATGACTTCTGTCAACCAAGAGGGAAGTATAACTACGATTGTATAAATGGGAGTGTTGGATCTAGAGACCAGAGAAAAATCATATTTTATCATTTGATCTGGAACTTACCGAACATTTAAATTGGCACGTGAAATGCTTGCAAGAGAGCTCTTCAGAGAGCAGATCTTTTGATGAAGAGCTTCAGCATAAAACAGACTAAGAAATTCGTAATAATCTGCGTGATCTGGGAGAAAGAGAAATTATTTTAAATGGCAACAGAAGCAAGAAATGCCTTTGTCTTGCTCCACCAAAAACCATGCACATCTCTTTATTAAAGCAATTCTTCTGACCCTTTTGCTTCTGTCTTACTAAGGCATGCTTAAACCTTATGCTAATTTACTTAAGGGTATGAGTGCACAAGCCAAAGGACTGGACCACCGCAGCATAGGGCATTGTTGGCGGTGGTATGTCACCCATTCCCACAGGTCAGTTGATGAGCAATAATTCATTATTTTGGTGTCGACAGTGTTTGGCGATGTGACGATGCCCTTAGCCGTGTTTTGAAACACTTTCGCTCACCCCCAGAACTGCTTTAACGTGGTTTGAGTTTCAACTAACTTTCTCTCTCT
>VZSV01000107.1:183657-193927 GCA_013398735.1 Nothocercus julius | reverse complement strand
CTCTCTCTCTCTCTCTCTCCCTCTCTCCCCTCTTAGAAAAAAAATTTCCCTTTATGTATACTTGCCTTTCAGTCACAATGTAAATAACTTAAGTTTCTTGATCTCTATCTAATGAACAGCCTGACAGTAGCGATTTTTTGGACAATTCAGAAGAAATATACTACACTGCAAGATCTAACCTGGTATTTTTCATCTTACGCCTTTCTTTGTCAATGTTGGATTTGTTTTTATTTTCCTTCTTCAATGCTCATGTTTTGTCCTGTGGTTGTACCAGTGTTTCATCTCTGTTAGAGTTATTCAGTGCAAGGATTCATCTATATGTAAAGCTATGTAATGTAAGAAAGAATTCATACTGTGTTAGTATTGAAAATATATAGCATGCATTCATGTCTAGTTGAGTCACTTTTATTGAGGAGACTCATTTATCTCACTGTCTTACAATGCGTAGGCCCTGAATTTCGGGGGGAGGTTAATTACAGGATTGAGAAATAGAAAAGACTTTCTCTTCATACTAATAACAGAATAGTCAAAAAACTGTGGTCATAAGTGTTTTCAGTGACAATTGGCATTGTTTGTACTTTTTGAAACATTCTGTTATTTCACTTCAAAAAAAAAATCAGTTGGCATTGCAGTGCCAAATGAGAGGAAAAAAAAAAAAAAAGGAAAATGAGGTTTTTTTCTTTTATTTTTTTTCCTTTGCTCTTTGAGTGCTATGTAGCAAAGAGCAGTTTTTAAACATTTTACATCTTTATATACTATGGAAAATGAGGGGGGAAAAGTGTATCCTACTAGATCAGCTGCGTTTTTAATAATGTTCTTTTATTTGTGAGCTGTATGATTTAAGTCCATGGGGGAAGGGAATGCAAAACTGTGTCTAGGGATTTCTTGTTTTTATCTGTGTGGCTTTTTTCCCCCTCTCCATCATTGGCTTGGTGTGACTTGAGCTTGTCAATGTCATGATTGCTGGGAGCTTGTACATAACTCTATTCTGCTGTTTAGGGTTCCACGTACTCCTGTTCTAGCCTTTGCAATGTGTTTTGACATCTGCTTTGACCTATTCAAAACCCTCTTGGACGCAATCCTGTGTAACATGCCCAAGTAACCCTGCGTGTGCAGGGAGGTTGGACTAGACGATCTCCAAAGGTCCCTTCCAACCTGTATGATTATATTTATATTTATATTTATATTTATATTTATATTTATATTTATATTTATATTTATATTTTTTTACTTTATTAAATACGCCTTCAGATATCATCTCAAGCATCTAACATCCTGCAGGGAAAGCCCCGTAACCATCTTTGTGGCTTTCTGCTGGATTCCCTCCAGTTTATCAATGTCTCTCTTGTCTGGGAAGCCTCAGACAGGGCACAGCATCCATGGGTGGTCTTGCAAGTGCCACACGCAGAGGGACAGTCCCTTGCATTGGTCTCCTGGGTGCACTATTGCCAACATGGCGCAATGTGCGGTTGGCCAGCTGTGCCACACTGGGACACACCTTGAGTGCATCCTGCGTGGTCCCGCTCTGCATTGTAGACTGATTGGTAACACTGTAGGCAGTTGTGTGGGAGGTGTTGCCTGTTGTTTTTGTTCTTGCAATAGAGGGGGGAAAAAATAATGTTCCTGCATTGGACTCAGTTAGCCTGAATTATTTAACATGCAGTGAAGGGTAGTGAATTTAGCTTTTTTAGAAGTGGGGGCAGAGGATTTGGTCAGAACTTGAATTCTGTATTTCAGCTCCAAGCCTAAAATGGTTTTCAAGAGACTTATAATTACCCCTCAGTCTGCACTGTTGTATTTGCCAAATGCACTTATACCTTTTGGTCCTATTTAAATGCTTTGGTCACATAAGTTTTTGTGGCTCATAAACACATTTTGGATTTAATCATTTGTCACAAAGTCTTTGGCAACTGTTAGTTTTATGAATGCTGTGTATCAGAGTAGCTATTACAAGCTAATTTATTATTTATGGCAGAGAAATTGAAATACTAGTAGGAAAATGTTGAAGGAGTGACTGACACACTGAAGGAGTGACTGCTTGGAAAACTTTTTATTTGCTTTATTGAGGTCTTTGGGATGTGAGTTTTTTGTTTGTTGGGAAACAGCTTTAAAAATGCTGCGTACAGCTGCTGCTTGTATCAAGGCCTTAATGTAGGTGCTTTAGAAAGGGGTATTCCTCTTTGTTATATGAATATGAAATAATATGGTTTGGATTATTATGTGCCAAGTGAACACTCCTAAGAGTTTGTAGACAGAATTGCACTACTGTACAAACCAGGGAAGGAGGAGAAATGTAGCTACATGACAGTAATGCCCACAATTCCTCTCTGGTGATGAACTGAAAATTTACTCGGTCTCATTAATAAAGTAGGCAATCCTGTTTTGGATGTATTAAATTGTTGACACTATCCAAAGAAATTCAGGCATGTAATTTGTAATGAAATAAGGGTATGAGAAGTACTGCATATGTATTAACTAATTTTAGGCTCTTGATCAAATAAGCATCCTTCTCTATGGAGACATGTGGTAGGAAATGCTTATCCATTCATTTTACTGAGATAAAAATATGTCTGAACATTCTTATTTGATATATATTAGTAATTCAAAGCTGATTTATAGTTTTTAACACTCAGAATTACTTCCCCAGCAGTTGCTGGGGTTAAAGCCTTAATTATGTCACTCCAAATAATCTTGTTTATCACTAAATTGAAGTTTGAGGAATAGCAAATATAGAAAATAACTGTGAATCACTGTTTCACTGTATACATTCAGATTTGTTTTTTGAAACATTGTGAACACATAAGAATAGATTTTCAGTTCAGCTAAGCCCTAGGCAATAGGTTCCTTAATCAGGAAATTAAGTATATGAAAGTTAAAATAGCAATCAGTTCATCGTGACACATTGCAGAAAATGATTATAACGTTTTGCAAATTAAAATGCTAAAGGCTTTGCAGATTGAATCAGTTTGGGGGATTTTTTTAATTTACTTATGGCCATACTATCAAAAAAAATATATTCCCAATTCCCAAATTTGTCTTCACTTTGAGAAACGTGAAGAAATTATGTATTTCTTCAGTCATTGACTAGTTTGATAAACATCTTGCTTTCTTGGATAGGTGCGAATGGCCTTTCTGCAAGAGTTTGCCTTATAAAAATATCTACAAGGATTAGAAGAATCAGTCATGATTCCCTGTATTACCGCATTCTTTAATGTGATTGCAGAGGATGGCAACTTGTGTGCAGATCTAGCTGCTCAGGAGGAAGTCGTTGGCAACTTGAGCTCGACTGCAGAGTAATTTGGGATTGCATCTTTGCTTTAATATCAATCTTATTGGTAGCAATGAGAAAGGGGTTAATCACAGACCTTTTGGGACTCTTTTGGAAGATAACTGTGCAGTCACTCTGATGTAGTGTTGCCTGACCTAGAAAGCATTTCAGTCAACTAATGCTAATCAACACTGTACATACCTTAAATGAAAATACTTACGGAGATGAATACTGTTGCTGGGAAACTTTAAGGATGCAAAAGAGGTAAAAACTTTTATTAAGCAGACACTTGCATCGTTAAATAAGTAACACTAATCTGCTCTTCCCAGGAAGAAGCCATACCTGATAAGACTTCAGTTTGGTGAAATACATTTTTGTTTGACTTTAATTATACTGGTTGTTCTGATAAAACGTAGCAGCTCCCTGGAGGCATTGTAGAATGCAGACAGTACTTTCCTCTGTTTGTATATGAAGTACGCAGCTTGAAGGTTTATACAATTATAATTGCTGGATATATTTGGCATTGAGGAGTACAGGAAAAAAATAGATAGCACTTTGGCACTTTGGAAAGGCGTTCTTGCTGTCAGCATTTCTCTCTCAAGAATGCAAAAAACGAATTTCCCTAGCAACAAATTACATCTACATTGGGGATGAAAGCAGGAATGTTTACAAGGCTTGCAAGGATACTAACAAGCAAGTTAAGTGCAGGAAGTGAAAAAACTACATGTATTACAATTAGTCTAATAAATGCTAGCAGGCAACACAGTAGTAACTGAATAAATACAAAGATTTTTGTCCTTTTAAAGCGTTTAAATAGAAGTTGCTCTGGCAAATGTCATTTTTTATAAAGAGACTGCCTGTAAGTCTTGTAAGGGCTGATGACAGATGAAGAATTTTTATGCTTTATGGAGGCTTGCTTATTTTCTCATGTTAATATTCTTGTCTTTGTATTGCTGTGCAATATACACAGTCATGCACTGCATGTTGTATATATCAAAATGGACAGACATTTTGGTTCTGCCTAGCATAAGGCTTTTATTATCTGTTTAATCTGTAGGCAAAACAGTTGTCACTTAAGGTGAAAATCTCAGGTTTCACTGTAGTGCTTTAGGACTGTGTTCCTCAGTAGCCTTGCCGTTCTAGGTCCTGGCACGGGGGACTCGCACAACCTGTTTAATCTCCTTGTATGGAGTCGTGGTGACATCTTATGTTTCCATATATCCCTGTTGTTTAGAAGTAAAGTAGGTATTCACAGTAAAGGAAGTTAAATCTTTGTAGCCTTGTGTTGGAACAGGGGAACATGAACTGATGGTGAGGACCAGCAGAAAGGAATTGGTTGAGAAGGTGACAGATGATGGGAGTAATGAAGAGACTGAAATGAGGAGAGCTCAGGACAGCTTTTCTTGAGGGAAAGAGACTCCCACAATATCTTAAGTGCCTTGGGAAAATAGGAGAGATCTCTGAAGCAATCAAATGATACTGCGATGTGGTAGAAATAGCCAGGAAACAAACTGGAACTAGTCACTGAGTAGAAAACAATATTTTACAGGTTTCTATTAAAGTATATAAAGCATAAAGATTATCAACTGAAAGCAGGGTAGCTTGTGTTTTGTCAGCTTGGAGCACAGGCAAATCTAGCATGAGACTTTCCCTTGACATCTACAGGTGCCCTTTGGGAGGTGACACCTCTGAGCTGTCACCATTATCTACCCCAGGCTTATTGCTCTCTTATCTTGGGGACCTGGACAGCTTTTCCAGGAATAATGGTGTGATTTTTTGATTCAGACAGCGGCTAAAAGAAGTTGAGAGACCTTTACAATGTTAGCTTGAAAGCAGCAATGTAGCTTCACTTTTCACTGACTCAAGTGATTAATAACTAACTTGTCATGGTGAATGCAGCCACTTGTTGGGAGCATATTTATGCACTGATTTTTCCCATCGTGATCCGGCTGAAGAAACAAATAAAACTTTGTAATTGTAATAATATCTTCCTGGCAGATGTAAATTTGGTGGTGCTTCAGGACAACCTCTCAATATTCCCTGTAATTCATTAATTTTTTAAGTCATGCATCATCTTTTGAATAGAAGTGTCTTAAGATTTTGCCACTTTTCTGCAATAACTACCCTCTGTGATTGTTTGAGCAGGTGACTTCCAGTTTCGTTAATGCTGTATTTCTCTGTTCAATATGAAAGGCTATGTTAAGTATACATGAAAATCATATATACTTATCCTTAAAATATATGTCAGAATAACATGTCAGAGTTATAAAGACACTTTTAATGTCCTCTTTAACATCCCCATGTGCAAAAGGCATTTCAGGCTCCCTGACATAAGATATCCCTGCCTAAGATGAACACTTTCTGTGTGACAGTGAGAGTGGTTGGGTTCAGCAAAAAGCAGTGTGATAAATTTGATGGAGTTTAGAGAGATCCTGAAGTCTCCTTTTTTTGTTGTTTTCGAAGTGTTCTCTTTTTTTATCCCTTAACACTCACATTCCCTCCCTCCCTCCCTCCCTCCCTTTCCCTCCTCTCCTTTTCTGAGCGAATGATTTCTGTGCCCAAGAAAGGGACAGAATTTCAAGAGGATTTAGGGATGCAGCAGGGTGGGCAAGATGGGCATGAGAGCAGCGCTAGGAGCCAAGAGGGGCAGGGAAACCAAATGATTCTGTGTCTCTGGTGTGGCAGAGAGGGGGGACAGCAGGGCACAGGATACATGTTTGATGCTCACCTTAAAGATTTGTTCTTTTGCATTTGTAGGATCTGCAGCTAGAATATGGTCATGGTCCTCAGGGTGGCTACTTCTTGGGTGCAAATAAGTGAGTAAGCAATGGCATTTTCTGCCTTTAATTCTATCTCATCTGTTGTACTATAAAATCACAAATATGTGTTAAACATGTTAGCAGAGACTGATGTATTGAGCTTGTTTACATCAGTTGCAGCTCCAAAATCACTCTTTATTTCTACTGTGGTAGCAATGCCAGTGATGCATTTACAAAACTTTTCAGTATTTGAGGCTATGTTGATTGTATTGCCTCCATGTTGCTATGAGATTTCTCTCTAGAAGAGCCATGTCTCGGTCTGTTTATTGACAAAATATTTATTGTGGTAGGTCCCACAGAGCACAGCCTTATCCCATCTAGAAACTGCAAGTGCTGCTACTTGAAATGGCATTATGCACCCCTTGTTCACCTTGTAGGACACCAGGAACGTTCACTTGTAGGGCCTTTAAAAATAAAATATATCTGTGTCAGTCAGAAGTCTTTCAACCTCATGTTTATAGGTCTCATCATTTTGTGCTATTAATTTGTCCTATTAATCATATAAAATAGTTTTGCATGTCATGATTCTTTTCTACCCACCTTCTCAATTTAATTTCTAGCTAGGTCCACTGAAACTAGAGTGCCTAATTTTGAATTGCTTAATTGCAAAAAATGGAGAAAACTTCATCATAGTATGTACTATTTGTGGGCATTTTATTTTGGGGAGAGTATGAACACGGAAACCTTCGGAGATCCTCATGTTTCTGATTCCTCTCTGCTTGGACATTTCCCATTTCTCTTTTCTCATCGTCATGCCGTGTTGAAATACATTTTCAGGGAAAGACACGAAAATGAAGTTAATGTTACAAAAATTAACTGGGAAAGAAGGAATTTATTTCAACAGTAATTTATTCCTCTTGTCAGTTTGACTTTTTTTGATGGTGATAATTCTGGATATTGTGGCTTTGTTCTGAATTAAGTTAAATCCATCCTTGCAATTCAAGGAATAAGGGCTACTTCACTCAGTAACAGCACATTAATAAATGCAGCTTAAAGTGTGCAGATGAAAAAACGCCCCTGTGCTCATTCATATTTAGGTAGTCAATATATATTCTTAAAGGTGGCTAAAAAGCTTCGGATTATTTACTCATAGAATCACAGAAGCGTTTGCCGTGGCTTTTGATAATTAAGTTTGTGTGCAGCAATTAACTGTTCTTTTTTTTTCTTTTATTTTTTTCTTATGCTGAAGGAGTCTCTTAAAATCGGTTGAAGAAGAACTGCATCAGCGGTAATTCTGTTATTTTCCTCTTGTGTGTAGCAGTCATTTGTACGTTCATTTCTTAGGTGTGTCACAGCAAGTTCTTGTTTGTTCCTATACCTGGTGAGAAGATAGGGGAGAGACTTAGTTGTCTGGATTGCAGCTGTGCTTTTAATTATAATAATGATAAAAATCTAAGAGATGGTAAAACTCTATAAAAGAGGTAGTAGCCCTTGAGCTCACAATTTTTTCACAGTAGCCAAAGTCCTTTTAATAAAATTGACTCAGCCGCAGTACCTTGTTCATTTCCTTAGGGGACATGTGGCACATTTAGAAGATGATGATGATGATGCGGACGATGATGCTAAACAGTAAGTCCTTTCTTCTTGTAAAAAGTAAATAATCTGATTCTTGAACAGATAAAAAAATAAAATATGGGATTGAAGTGTCTTATCCTTAACAGTTCATGATTCTTTTTCTTTAACCATTTTAAAGATATATTTTTAAGTAGTTCAAGGTACATGAATTTTGCTTATTTTTATGGTAAATTTGTGATAGGGTAGGAAAAATCTTATTCCTCACTTGATACAGTTTATATTGATACAGTGTTCTTTTGTCTTCTTTTATTGAACAAAATCTTGGCTTAGTTATATTGAGCCAGTAAAACATCTAAGTCTAGTTTTGTTGTTGTTTTTAGACCTAATGTCTATATATTTGGAAATCTCATTAAAAAATTATATGTAAAACATTCTCGGTAGTTTGTTCTGTCAGCAGTCAGGTGGATGGTTGGGACAGAGTTGGCTTTTATTCTTTTATCACAAGTTTATGTGTTGCCAAAGATCATGTCAATAAACATGTCTTAAAGTATGTTCATACTTAATCCACTGGAATAAATATTGTTCTTGAGCTTTTTTTTTTAATTGGTAGGTGAAAGTTGAAACGTTTTTAATGAATCACACGACCACCATGTGGAATTCAACATTCCTAAATAAATTCAGTGTAGAAAAGAAAGATGCTCTTGAGACAAGATTCTTGTTTTCTTTCTTGTTAATGAATAATTTGGAAAGCTGTTGCTTCATACCAGAAACCTGTAAACAGAGTATTAACTGGATTGATTACTTTTGTACAGAGAATTAAATATCTCTGGAAAATTTTTTCTCGCTTTATTTTATTACTGTTCTCTTGCAACAAAGGCGGGGGTTTTTATTCCCGTGTACTGAGCAGGAAGGACGGTGTTCTTCAAGAGGACGGCAAGGCTACTGATCTTTATGGTGTCTGACTTTGGATAGATGCCAGCGCCTAAACTTGCATTTCTTAATGATCAGCTTCTCAGAAGCAAGTAGGCCATTTGACACACGTCATACTTAGCGAATAAAAAGGATTTTTAAGCATATTTGGCAGGCTTTATTCCCTTACTGATTTCTTAAGAAGTTCTTCGTGTTTTGTTATTAAGCAGTTGCTTAAAGACATGCTCAAGTACGCAATTCATCAATACAATGAAAGGCCCCTGTGTTACCTGTGAAAAGTGTGATAATGTTACTTTTTGGTGTGTTCTCAGCATATGGACCAAGCTGAAAACCTGCTTTGCTGATAGCTGTATAGATGGTAACCCAGACTTGTGTAAAGTAGGATATAACAGTCCGGCAGAGTTCCTTACCACCCACTCCATTCTGATGGCCTTCACCAAAGATGCTCTGGATATCTGCACTGCTGCAAGCCAGCTCAGCTTGGTTCCTCTTCCGTCTGTGTTAATATTGTTTTGTGTGTACAGCTGCGTGTGTCTGTTTCGTTTTTGCTTAATGTTGTTTTCTCCTCTTACTGCTGTTTGCAGCCAGTGTAGTCTATTTCAGTCGTGTTCCAGGATTTGGAGCTCTCAAAGGGCTTGTACTGACTGCTTTGCTTTGAGGTCCTTGTTTCTCACAGAAGCTCCGTTAGAACCTTCCTGCAGCATTGACTTCTTTAGGTGTTTCTGTTACTGTCATGTTCCTGAGGATTTTCTTTTTCAGCCTGAATGATGGCTTTCAGAAGGTTCCAATTTCTCTTAGGGTCGATTGACTCTAAAGACAATCAACAGGTGGTATTCCAAGAAAGTCCTGGGCTCTATTGCTTCTTTTCGTGTTTCATCCCAAGTACTCTTGTCCTACAGAGAGGGCCTATAATTTCCCTATAAGCAGACAGTAAGCTCTGAAGGACTCAGCTGTGAATCAATTTCTGCATCCATGATTCTTCTCTTGCTGTTTGCTTGAGCCCAAAGCTCTGCTATGGTATGTGGGACATGCTCTTGGTCATCAGCTCAAATGAGCTCACCTTCTCAAATGAAGATTCAGAGCTTTTTTTTGATATATATTCTGTGAGATGGAGTTGCCACTGAAGAGCGTGTGACGTGGGTCACTTCTTCACTTGGATCCGGAACACAAAACAGGTGAAGCAGCTGTACCCTTGCCAGTCCAAACTGATGCTGCTGCATGGTTAGGCTTGATGATCTTGAAGGTCTTTTCCAGCCATAACGATTCTATGATTCTGTGGTTTTAAAGCTGGGTGATTCATAGCAGAGGACCCACAGACTTCAGGGAATAGTATGAAGTATTTTCCATGTTCTAATCATTTTGATCGTTTTGTTACTTCTTTTCTTTCACGTTTAGTGAAGCTGTCACTTGAACATGCTGGATATGGAAACTGTGAAATATAAAATTGTTGGGGTCACCACTCTAAATCATCAATGGTGATAAATTCTATATAAGCCTTGTTGTTGACACCAGGATGGGTCCTCCTTTCTACAAACATTTGTAGCGTTTGTGCCAAGTCCTTGGTGTTTTTCTTAATACTTGACTGCCCAATAACATTGTGAGATGCAAGAAAGGATGTGGAGCAAGATAAAAGTGGAGCTTGGACACGTGAGGACTTGCCCCATTGTGCATAACTTTTGCTGTCCTTGTAGTTGAAGCACGCATCGCAGGGGAACCCGTTCTCTTACCTCCCCTTCCA
>VZSV01000107.1:152329-183652 GCA_013398735.1 Nothocercus julius | reverse complement strand
ATGATAGAAACTGATAAGATTGAAGCAAACCAGACTAGTGGTTGGTCTGTAAACAAACAAACATCTCACTGCTTGGATATTTTCCTAAAGCTTTGGAAGAGCTTAATTTAAAAAAAAAAAAAAAGGCAAAATATTGTGCAAGAATGCCAAGTTTTCACAGCTGTATTCCTGATTTCTTTAATGGATATAGTTTTCTAGTCCAAAAAGATCAGGAAATGGGACAGCACAAGACTCTGTGAAACAGAACATTAGGAATTTAGGATTAAGAAAAGCAGCATGTTCTTTAAAATGCCCAAATGACAGAGGAAGAAAGTCCCCCATGCTTCAGCCTTTTTTTTCTTATGCAGATACCTTGTGCTCCAGAAGCTCCAGAACTGCCCTCATGTTCAAGAGCTGCCTTGCTCAGCAGAGCTCTGTGAAAAAGGGAAACTCCTGAAAGACAGGAGAGAGAAAAATAAAAGCAGACAGCAGACTAGCTATACGTTGTAAATGGGTTTCACTTTCATATGCGAAGTTATCTTGGAGTCAGTGGTGACTTTTTTAGGGAATGAATTTTCAAGGAATTTTCTGCACAAGTGTGTGTACCTTGAGTGAGTCAGCTCGAGGCACTCATGCCCCCTGCAGAGGAGGATCTGTTACTTGAATTCTTCCTGCTACTATCTGTGCTGTGCATGGCAATAAGAAAACAGGAGTTGGAACAGGATCAACTTTGCAGTTATTTGGATACAATGTTGTTGTCACATTAATAATATTTACTTATATTAATAAAACCTTGTGTTCTCTCAAACACTGCTGTATGAGAGTCAGAAAGAGAGACTGGCTAACAGCTTGTTCTGTTTCTTTTCTTTATAGTGCTACTATGAAACCTAAAGTGCCACCTCCTTTGCCACCAAAGGTAGGTTGGGAGGGGGCTTTCGCAGGTAAAAGGGAACACACAGAAAGGCTTCTTTTTTTTTTTAATGATTTAAAATGTAAAAGCCTTTTAAAGAAGGTGTTGCCAATTCTCTTGGATTTCGTCACAGCCATGACTTGAAGACTTGAATCAAGTTGTCAGTGGTATAGCAAGGTGGGGTTTGAGTCCTGTGTTCATGCAGATTTGCAGTTAAAGTCTTGCGCTCTGTACTGTACTGACTGAAGTGGTAGTGCTGTTTTCTGCCAAATTACACTTTGGATACTTTGAAAGGAACAGTAGTTCAAAAGTAATTTAAGAATAAGACCAACAAATTAAACTCTGCTAATTTCTGGTGAAAAATGTGATTTTTAGATGTGTGTCTGGATCATATTAGGTTTTGCATTCTGCCACCTGAGTAGTATGGAAGACTAATTGAATCTTCTTGAATTATCTTTTTAAGAGCAAAATTACAAAGGGGGGAAAAATCCTAAATCCTTGTTGTTGCTGCTGTCATATGGCTATTAATTTCCCTAGACAAAAACTGAAGGTTTGATTATTCTCCTTCCTGCATTCATAAATTTTGTATAACCAAGAAAGATTTTTACAAGCTGCATTGGTGCAGCCACTGTCTAAACCATTTTGTCCTTTCTGATGAAAGCCCCCATCTGGGATTTTCTCCTTAAAATTTTGGCCATGCCATTGAATGTTCCTGAGTTCCTACTTTAATCTCTGATTTGGTTATCCATAGTCATAAACTGTGACGTGTCAGTATACACAGGAATTGTTCAATGTGTGGTTTGAATATAAAAATTCAATAAGTTGTCTGTAGAAAGGTATTTCTTTATTGTTATACATTCCTCCCTGTCACGATGAGAGTTTTTTTGGATGTTTGGTGGGTTTTTTTGTTTTGTTTTCATGGCAGCACCCACTTTACAGGCAAAAATTCAAGGATCCAAATAATGTGTGCGTCTTCTCATTGAATGTTTTTCATTCTGTAATTGGTATTACTATGGGTTTTTTTTGTCTTGTTTTTTTTTAGCCTAAATCCATCTTCATCCCCCAAGAAACTCATTCTTCTGAAAATGATAATCAAGGGACAATCAAAAGATGCCCGACATCAGAGAGTCCAGCAAAATCTACATCTCAGGTTCCACCCAGACCACCACCACCTCGGTTACCTCCACAGAAGCCTAATGTTTTAGGTAATAAGAGTGAAACGAAGAAGTGTACAGGTATTTCTTAAATAGTGATGTATGGGTTATTACTTCATCCTCAACTATGCACACATTGAAGTATGCTGTGGTAATTTTTCTGTAGTGGGCAAGTAGCAGAAAGTACGACAGCAAAATTGCCCAAAGAGTGCATAGTTCAGCTCCACATAGGGAGAATTTCTCTTTCAGTGAAGCCAGAAACAGGATTCTGCTCGTGTCAGTGGCAACACTAAACAACAGGCTCATAACTGAACATACCAAGATTGCCACAGGGAATGAGTCTTCCTGTACGTAAGCTCCAGGTTCTGCCCCATTGTTGTCAGTTGGGTTCTGGAAAGAATAGAGTTGGGCTTTCAGAATTCCCTCTTATATATAATGAACTGGGCAGGTGGTATGGCAGCTAATGTACTTCTTTACTGTTTGTTTGGACTGTTTTTTTGGTGCTTGTGTTAAGGTGTCTGATGCTTTGAGTGCTCTACTAGACTGGTTTGTTCTAAGCAATTTTAGCGTCTGACTTTTAATCGGTAACTTACTAATATTTCTTTCCTATGCCATTACTACTGCAGTAGATTTGTTACCTTGGAGCATGTAATATGCTAAGCAACTAGCACTAACGAGTGCCCAATGCCACATGTAGTGAATTGGTAACTGAATTGTTAGCTATCTCCATTTTTTTTCTTGAATTAGAGGTATTAAATACATTATTCCTCATAACCATATCCTTTTCTCTGCCCACATGAGACTTGTTTTTACTAATTACCAAAAGCCATAGAATGAGTTTGAACGTGGCTTTATATGTAGTTATATGTGTGTGTTTAAAACCATGTGTGCTTTAGAAATAGCTTATGATATTGGACCATTTTCTAGCATCAATGGCAATGACATTATTTTGGCCCTTCAAAATTGCATGTAGACTAGACTACCCCTTAATCTGTAGGCAGAAGAAAAGAAGATACTTCTGAAACATCAGTCTTTTTTTTTAAAGGTAATGGAGTCACTTCTGTCCAGTCAAATGGTGAGAGAGAGGGATCACCACATCAACAGAATGAAGCTAGAGACACTAATTTTTTGAAGAAAGAGAAGAAGGAAATACTGGTAGGTATTTAAGCATTTAGGTGTTGTTTAAAAATGTCTCAACTGCTTTCAGTGTGCAAAGTGAAGTCTCTAGAACTGACTTTGACATTTCATGTTCTTTGAGTCAAAGCACATTTTGGCGAGATTGTCTAGTTCATGATACTTTCTTAAGCTGACGTTTGAATCTGCTGACTTTATTGCTTATTAGAAACTCTAATTTAATCACGAATGCAGAAGATTTACTCTTTGTATTCCCATATTTGTGTGCGATGTAATGAAAGAGAGGATGCGAGACAGATGTATTTTACTGAGCAGGAGTTGTATAAGCAAACAAGGAAATTAAGGAATATGCTGCCACCTGATGGCTTCCTGGAGGATTTGGTCAGCCCAGGGAAAGGATCTGGATTAGGGCTGTGCCTGAATGAGTCCCTACTATATCCCAGATACAGGCATACAAGTGTCTTGGAGTCTAGAGGGGGAGGAAAAAAAAAGATTAATAAGTTGGATGTGGAGGGGTCACATAAAAGAGCTTGTTGCCTACTGGCCTCTGGAGCTCTAAGTCTTCAGATTTAGTAGTTTGGATGTGGTTTCAGATTTGAGCTATGTATGCTCAAATGAAGTGGCGTTTGGGCAGCAAGTGCAGTTTTTCCATCGGATAGAACGTGATCCAGCTGTGGGACTGAGGAGAGGGAATGTTCTTGCTTCCCTTGAGCCCCCATTCCTGCAGTCGTCCTGTGTTGGACCGAGAGATCGTGCAATGTGCCAACTTTATCCTCTCCCGAGGGACTTTCTCCATCAAAGCCGCAAGCGACTTGCACAGTGGTCACCCTGCTGCTACTGTGACACAGAGCTGGAAGTGGGAACGTGGGACAGAAGAGAGGAGGAATCCCGTGTTTCGATCAGCTTAAACATAACCTCATAACCTGGAACTGTACCCATCAGTGTCTCCTTTTAAGGATGGTGCTAGACATGTAGCACTTATGAAGGAAGCGAAGAGGAAATAGGGCAAAAACACTGTTTGTTTTATTTATTTATTTTTTTTTAAGGAAGTGCCAGTAATACAGGCAATCTGTTAGAAAGTATGGTTTCCTGAACTACTTTGAACTTGGCCTTTGAAATTGCACATTTGAGATTTCCTGTGTACTAGTAGCAACAAGCATTTCATCAATTGTGTCTTTTTACTTAAGCGAAAATTATATTCGTGGTTTTATTTATTTTATTGTTATCCTACTGATACAGAGTTCAGTACTGAATGACAGAGTTAATGTCACTACTTGGAATATTGGACAGCCAAGCAGTTCCAAGATTGCTTTAACTTTGTATTGCTGGATATATTCTGATTACTTTCATGCATTTTCTTAATGCAGAAACGTGGAACAAACGATGCAGAAATTCATCTGGGGATATTAGGAATCCTATTAGAGGCATTAACCAGAGAAAATGATACAAGTAGTTTATGGTGTAGCAATATTATTGAGGGCTGGTCAGCAAACTAGTATGCATTTGTGGAAGTGATGGAAGGAAGTTCTCCAGGCTCACCTTGTGCTCAAAGTAGGCACAAAGATTGCTGCCATCAGGTCAGCAAAGTCTTTGTGAGGCAGTAGATGTGATATTGAGCACAGTGGGTGTCCCAGCAGATCCTTAGTGTATCAGCATATAAAGATGCAACACCGTTCTGCTTACTGTCTTAAAAAATTTGCAAGGAGGATTTTGTAAACACTTGTTATGTAAAAATGAAAAGTACTGGCTTTTTCCTTTCTGTTGGTATAATTATATTTGTTTATTTACCAACTGTTTTTAACAGGAGTGCAAGAAAAGTGTGTGTGTGTGTTGTTACTATATTACCTTTTCATTTTCCAGTTTAGTTAAGCAAGTAGGGGGAGAATATGTGCACTTGCATGTATAAGCATACTTTTTATTTTTATTTTCTAGAAACCAATTAGTAATGGCCTTCCTCCCACACCTAAAGTACATGTGAGTATTACTGACTCATAAAAATGCATTTTGCAGCTAGAACATGTTTTTGTACTAAAGCTAAGAAAGGACATTTTTTGAATGTTGTTTGCTTAAAAGGCAGAATGTGTAAAAAGCCATCTCTTACAAGTGTTCAGTAATAGGTACGCTATTTCATGAGCTTCCCCTTTTTTTGTGTGTGTTCTGTAAGTAATATTTGGAAGATTTTGTTGACCTTACAATATATTTGCTTGGTACTTACTAGTCAATATTTCTTTGTAGGATCTGGGGATCTTATACCTCAGGAATGCTGAGTTTATAGAATTCAGGTCTAGGTTGAAAAACATCTGAATATGAGATTAAGTGCCTTAGGGCTGAGAATAACTATTCTGGACATCTATGTGCAGCTTCTTAATGTAAAGTAAGCTAGAATTTCATTGCGATATCAGTGTGGACACATCACAGGGACTTTGGTCAGCACTGCCATCCACAGAGCTAGGCTCTCCCTTTTCTTGGCCATTTGTCCCTCATGTTTCTCACCAGTTTTTCACCATTTTGGATACCAAAATAAAATTTTTACAGCAGTGTGTAAGTGCAGATGATGCTGTTCGTGCTCCCTGCTTGTTTTGGAGAAGCAAAATGGGTCAGGGCAGTTGTCTTGCTTCCATTCCTTGGAGTTTATGCTAGAGACTACAACACAAAGGGTTATTCAGGTCAGTCCTGTTTTACTAACTAAACTCATGACCTAGGTGTGCATGCCTGAGTGAATGTATGGCAAAAATCTGGAAGTATGGCTAGCACTGAGGAGAACTGAATAGTCATGGAGAAGGCAAGATGAGATCAGCTCAATGGCTGGAATGAGGAAAAGAAGGTCAGAATGAGGAAACAGAATAGTACAAAAGCAAGAACTTTTGCCACATACTGGAACTTCAGCAACAAGAGTTGCAGCAGCATCTTGTCTCTGTGGGCTTCCCGGAGAGCGCTGGACTGAAAAAGGCCAGGGGAAATGGTTGCTGTCTTCTGATTTCCATCCTATTCTCCTTCCATCTCAAACTTATTATTGTAGAGCTCAGCTAGGTCTCTGCCACAAGCACGGTTTCCCTACAGTCTGCAGCATCTCTCTGCAGTCCTTGCAAGGGGCGAGGAAGAGTTGCGTAGCAATTTCCAGGAGCAGCAGAAATATTTTTCCCTTCCTCCAGGAGATCATTGCCCTTAGAGCAGGACAAACGAGTGCCCCTATGTCCTGCATCTTTGGGAGGAGACTTATTAACAGCAGGGAAAAACAAAACAATCAACAAAAAAACCACACATTGTTTCCAAGTCATGGACTTTAAGATCCTGATGATGGAGAGATGCCTGAGGCACAAAGGTCTGAATTCTGCAACTTTTTGTCTTAAAGGGTTATTGCCGAAGTTCTTTTCTTCTGTCAAATCTGACAGAGGTTTACTTTCGGTATCGCAAATAAATTAACTGAAAGCAAACTGTAGTGAAACCAAGACTAAAATTGTAGTTGCCAGATAACTTAGATTTTTATTTAAAGTTTGTTAAATATGGCAGGGATAAAAGCTCACTGTTGGTACTGCTTGTCTCTTAAAATCACAAAACAAAGGAACCTTCCTCAGCTTTGTCGTGTTTGCAGTGCATACATGCTTAGGCTCTTAATTTAGGAGCTCCCAAAAAGGCTAATTCTGGCATTTTTGCTCAGGTTGTACAGACAAAGAAAAGTCTTTTTAAAAAAAAAAATCCTATTTGACAGCATATGTTGTCTGGATAGGATTATTTCTGCATGATCTGAAACTGTGCTCTTGACTGTTTTTTTTGTTTGTTTTTACTACTTTAAGTCAAAAACAGTCCTATTGGAAATGCCACGATCTAATTTTTCCAATGCAAGTTTTTCATTGCTTTTAGAAAAACCTGTTTTTACTTTTACAGATGGGTGCTTGCTTTTCAAAGGTTTTCAATGGCTGTCCCTTAAAAATTCATTGTGCGACATCATGGATAAATCCAGATACAAGAGGTATTATATATTCTTTATCCATTTTATCCTCTCCTAAAGTTTTCAAGGGTGATTAGATGAGCAAGACTATTCCTTTCAAAATAGATTTATTTGTATAGGCAGAAAGTCTTCCTTAATTATAATCCTGTTTGAAGTTCAGTGATTTTCTAATTATGTTAACATATGAGGTGTGCAGTTTTCAGCTTTGATTAAAAAGAAATTGCATATGGAATAAAGATAAGGAAACATCTTTTTGGGTGATGTTCAAGACTCAATGTTGTAGTCAAACATGTCAATACTTATTGATTTGTTTTTCAAGAAATCTGCCTTCCTGATGAGTCTCTGCTTGAGATTCATTCATCTCAAACTTCTGCTTGATTTTTTCTAAATCTTTGTGGTCATGCAGGCTGCTGGGTCTCTTTTCGTATCCGCTTACATTTCAGTGCTTTACCAGTAATCTAGGAAAAGGGAAAAATGGCTATATGTGCATAATGCCTGCAATTTCACCTTTTGCTTAGTGATTTTATAGCTAGATGCTACTGAGCAAGTAAGCAAAAAAATACTTTGTTTTTTTTTTTTTAGAAAATGAAATTAAAAAAGCCAGTCTTTGGAGTTGACATCTCACTGTGAGGTGTCCTATCTCATTTGTATGTACAAATGCCAATGGAGGCAATTAGTTAATTTTCATTGCAGCTGCAAGAAAGAAGAGGGGAATGATGTTCTGGAAGGGAGGTATCGTGAAAGTATTGCACTCGCTGTTACTGTTCAAGCACTCCAGGAAACAGCTAGGGATCTGTCAGACAATATAGGAAAATATTTAAATTGACTCATCTACATAAGTGAAAATTATTCACCTGAATTCTTGTTTGCAATTGTATCACAACTGTTTTTGTTCAAACTGTTAGCCACAAAACGAGACTGATCTTTCCAAAGGAATTACAATAGTTCTATCTACAAATTTAAGCTTCCTTGACAGCATTACTTGAAACACGATGACTGTTATAGCTTGGTTAGCTCCAACACGTGTAACACTTCTAGTCTGTCCTTCTCTCTCCCTTTTTGATTCAGAAATTGCATTCTCTTATAACACCTCCCTTAAATCAGGATTTCTGGATTTGTTTATGTTTACAGATCAGTACTTGATATTTGGTGCAGAGGAAGGTATTTACACACTGAACCTCAATGAACTTCATGAAACATCAATGGAGCAGGTATACTTCTGTTGTGAAGTTTTGGATAATGTTTTGAAAACAACAACAACAAATTCCTTACTGCAGTTACACAGCCACTAGGTACACTGAGATATATCTTAAATGTTTATATAAAGAATACCTCTCTCAGTTGTGTGCAATGTTTAATTTTTTTATAGGTCGAACCATGGTTAATTAGGACAAATCTGCAGATATCGATGTGTTGAGCTTCATCACAGTGCATTATCCAGCAGTTAAATGTTTTGCTTAATAGTATGGAATTTCCTTGATATATTTTGTGTGAAGATTCCCATTTTCTTTAAAGCTGTGTTGTGAGATAGAATATTTGCAGCTAATGTGTTAGAGCTATAAAGTAAGAAGATCCTTTATTTGCTAGGTTTGATTCTTGTGGTCTTAAAAGCAGCTTTGATGATGAGATTCAACTTACTGAATCCCAGTTAAAATTCTATCCTCATAGAATATCATAAATAGTAGTTTGGGGATGGAAAAGCGGGGAGGGGCAAATGCCAATTGTGGCTTTTCTGTATAGTGTCTTCTCCAGCTCTTCTCTTAATTGCTAAGAGACGTGTTTTCTTTCCTGCCTTCTCCCTGACTTAGGGAGCTATGCATCTGCCATCAGGATGGAGGAATTTGCAAGGACAGCCTTCGCACTGTAAGCTGGAGGCGCTGGGGTTTGTTCATCTTCCAGGGTCCAGAGTTCGTAGATCTATCTGTTGTGTTGGGCAGGCAGCCTAGCTAGCTTGCATTGAGCTCTGTGTAATCCATAATCAGCTACTGGTGCTTGCGTTCACGAGCTTAAAGTTAGCTCAGGTACCTCTCTGCTGTACTGCAGTTGTAAAACATACCCTGAGAAACATCCCTAATACAATAATTCCTGTAGACCAGTCACGGTGTCTTAAAAGCGGCAGGGAGAGTAGATATAATGAAACTCGCTCTCCTGTATGTGCCCATGTTTTCTCTACATGCTGGGTTCTGCGTGTGTTCTCCTTTGAGGTTTTTGAGAGACGCTGTAATAAGCATGCAGATGTGAGAAGAAATGCAAGTAAACTGAGCAGCAATGCGCGAAGCAGGAGGGGGTACAGGCTCCAGCAACCCCAGAGTTGGCGGTATTGCTGGTCTTTGATCCTCAAATCCAAAGTCATGGAGTTGCAGAGTGCTAAGGCAGCTGTATATCCTATGTTTCACTTCCTGGTTCACCCTCTGGGTCTGGTGAAATTCACTGTAAAAGCAGAAACGGTGTCCTTGGTTCTTTTCCCACTGCATTTCACTCTTCTGTTGGGTGAAGCATGAATAGTGCAAGTTGCCAGGAGTTAGTACAGCTCTAAGGTTAATCCCTTGCTCTTTTGTGGAAAAATCTTTCACTTAGTCTCCAGATCTCTTCAAATGTCTTTCTAATGCATCAGCAGTGAAGATTTTTATTTGTTCATTTTGGTTTTTTTATTTAAGCATAAGAAGTGTCCCACTCGGTCAGACCAGTGAGTGGCCTGTCTAGCCCAAAAGTCTATTTCCAGCAGTGGCAGTAGGGAATGCCCATGAGCCTGGCTGCTATCGGATGTCCATTCTCTTAGACTCCTCCACTATCTACAGACATTGGATTAGGGATGTTGGAGGGTACATCCCTGCCTTATGCCCTTTTGTGTCTATTTATGGACCTCTTGTCCGTGAATGTCTAATCCCTTTTGTACCTCTTGGTACTGTCCAGGACTTCTTGTGGGGAAAGCTCTGTCTCTATCTTCTCCATCTCCCCCTGCCCGCCATCCCCCCAAAGGATGTACTACCAGTTTCAGACCCAATTTTCTCATAACTACAGGATTTAACAAATGACAGCTCTGCCTTGATCACTTGCTGCCTTCCTTGATCACTACTTAAGTGTGATGTGAAATCATATGGGAGGCCCTTTCAAGAGCCAATTTTAGTCCCTTCAAGTGAGTTGGGTTACACTAGTCTTGTAAGTGGCTGTAGCTGACTGAAGATGCTTTGTCTGATGAGGTTTGTTGTAAAGCATCTCTCCTGTGAAGGAGAAAGGTTGGTTGCTGTAAAAGTTTTTGGCAAAAAGGTTGGCTTGATCTTTATAATGACACATTGTGGGCTAATTATAGTACATTGAGCACATGGATATAAAATGTTCCCTTGTCTAAATGTTAATGTGTATGTAAAACATAGTTTGTGTGCCTAAGGTTTTACTCTGAATTAACTCTGGAATCCAGGTAAATATTATGTGGCTTAAGCTAATTTCTGCTTAAAAAAGGCAAGTCATGATTAGTTTTGTCCCACTGTCTGTGTAGATATTAATTCATCAGCTTAATGTAATCGCATTTTGTGTATATACACACACATATATATATATATATATAAAATTTAATTTATTTTTTTCCTTTATCAGCTATTTCCTCGACGGTGTACATGGTTGTATGTCATGAATAATTGTTTGTTATCCATATCTGGTGAGTTACTCTGCTATCTTTGATCCGTAGTGCCGACATGCATTTTGTTTGTATTTCAAGTGCGGTTTTGTTTTCTAAATTTCAGGTAAAGCTTCTCAGCTTTATTCCCATAATTTACCAGGACTCTTTGATTATGCAAGGCAAATGCAAAAGTTACCTGTTGCTATTCCAGCACACAAACTCCCTGACAGAATACTTCCCAGGTAAATATACATTAATCACATAGAAGATTTCAAGAACTCAGTTGCTTGTGAAACTTTGGGAATCTCAAATAATTTGGAGCTAAGTTGACAGATTGCCATGGGTAATTCATACAGGCATCAATCAGAGTGTATACACCTAAATTTACATGAATGGAGATGTGAATTACTACAGATCCGATTTTCTATGTGTTTTACCTTTCTTGTCAGATATCGCCTAGTACAGCGAGTCCTGGTTGCATTTGTTGTGAATCAAAATCTGGGATCAGTGTTGTACTTGTGATATATCAAGCAAGTAGAAACGGTGATCTAACATTAGTTAGCTTGCTTGTGTTCTGGGCACTGGGCTTCTGTTTTTCCTTTCTAACATGGCAGGGGGGGAAAGGCAGAGGACATCCATTTAAATGCAAGTAATCATTTAGGAAATGATGGGTGTTTTGGAGAGGCAAAACTAGTTTTCTCCAAAAGGGCCAAGATGAGTAAGACTGCCCTCGTGGCAGAGCGATCAGGCTGATGAGTCATTTGGAAAGTTAGGAATAGTAGAAGTGCAACACAATTTTAATGCTAAGCATTGGCAAATCATTTCTGTCAGGCACAGGTGAAAGGCTGGGCTTGATTAAAACAACACTGAGAGCTGTTGTAGTGGACCACATACAGTATCCTCCTGTGCCTACAACAGACTGTAATACAGATGCAGTCCCACCAAACCTTTTGCACTAGCAAGGGGTATAAGACTACCAAACAAGCCTGGGGAACCCACTTGCATCTAAGCTGAGGAAGGAGTAGCATGAACTTGGTTTGCAGTGAAACTTTTGATTCCTAACGAGCACTGTAAATTGCAGTAGCCTGTCATATGACAGGCTTTTTGCTTAGGAAAATGGATCATAGCAAACCTCATTCTCAGCTGCCTGAAGTGCTACTAACATGCTAGTGTTTAATTATCAGATTTAGGAAAGGCTTCTGTTCAGTCCTCTGCAAACCAAATGGGGCAACGCTTGCCCAAAATTGTGTTCTCCCTAGAAGCTACACTCTAATCAAAGCAGCAATTTGTGCTTTGCGTTGTTGTGTTCTGTGTGCTTGCGCCACCTTTCTGTTCCTCTCTCCTCCAAACTAACTTGGGCTAAGTGACTTTGGCTTGATGGCCATATCATCAGTGGGCTGATAACCATAATTATCATGAGGGCCAGGGGAGGAAAAGACTCAGACTACGTTCAGCCTGCAGTGATGCCTCAGCTATGTTCCAGAGGGCTCAGGAAATTTCCTGTCCAGTCCTGTCGTGTCTCAATAAAAATGCAGCACAACCTGAATGTGCAAGTCACTCCAAGGCAGAATGCATTCCCAGCAACTGGAATGCTCTTCTAGTTTGCCGGCTTTCTCTGGCTGTAAGGCATCAGGGTAGCACTAGCCAGGCAGGCTGCCAGTAGCACAGGTTGAAGTATGCAGATCGTGTAATAATTTTTTTCCTACCAGGGCATAAAGCACGTTCTGTGACAGTGTCTTGGATACCAAAGTACAGCCTGAAAAATGTAGATAAATAAAAGTGTCTGTAGAGGAAAAATGTAAAGCAAAATAGAATTCAGTGTAATAATGTGTGGTGCAGCATGTTCCTCTGCAAAATGCTTGAAACTTAATTTATGATACTTGCTAGATACTTGCTAGCGTTTAGCAGCAGAAAATGGTTCTGTGATAAATGTGTTCAGCTTCTTTCCCTCATTCCTCCTTGAGCAACTCTTTTCCTGCCTTTTGTGACTTCTTCGAGGCCAAACTCTGTGGCCAGGACTCGTTTTTTATAACTATTTACTCCTGTTGCTTTATCAGTCAGTTATGAATAACTTCCCTTCTACGCAAATATGTTCCAGGTTCATAACTTTGGCTGTAATTCCTGTTTCTGTCACTCCCCTTTTCCGCAGCATCAGCCCAAATGGTTATTTTTGTCTGTCGAGGCTACTCCGTATTGTCTGTAGTCCTTTACTCTGCAGAGAAGTATTGATGCCCACTTCTGGCAGCTTACACCATCTTCCCTGACCTATTGGCAGTTATTTTGAGGATTTCTCAGGAAGTATTCCTTGCACATAAGAAAAAGCCTTGCAAAGCTGCTTTCTGTCTTCCCTTCACACTTTTTCTTAAAACTCATACTTGCTACGTATGGAAAAAAGAGTTTCAATGCTCATACTGTTAATTTTGGAAGACTGTGCCCCAGTATAGCATCATTTCCCATACCCTTGGGTCTCGTGTCTTGTCTGGAGCTGTGATGTCCTCAGGACAAGAATGGCCTTTCTCTTGTCTGTGCAGCATCCAGAAGGAGAAGGTGCGGATTACAACATTACAAAGGGGGATCATGGGAGTATCAACAGACTATCCAGGCATGTGTGATAAATGCATATAATGACATAGTGGGAAATGATCCTTTTCTCACTGCCTTTTCTCTCCATTCATTCAGCTACATAATATAGCAGCATCTCAGTGCTGAAAGGGGATTGCATGCATGTGCTAGGCTTGTTTTTTTTAGGAAAAGATCCAGATAATTTATATTTTTAACTTTTCAAGGGGGGAGGGAGCAAATTGTTTTTCCCCCTCAAAAACTTCCTGAAAAGCAGTTTTGTTCATTTTTTTCAGCTGATTGATAATCCTGTATTTATATCTTGTAGGAAGTTTGCAGTGTCTACAAAAATTCCTGACACTAAGTGGTGTCAGAAGTGTTGTGTCGGTAAGTAAAGATCTGCAGAATAAACACTAATAAGCAATTCAAATAGTAGCTGTATTAAAGCTTCTGAGTCCATTTCTAGACGTAACAAAAGAAAAGACTTCTGACACTGCTGTGAAACTGTGCCTCTGCAGGTGGAGAACTTCAATTAGTTCTTGCATTTAAGCAGTGAAAACCTTCCCATTTCTCTTTTCATGTTTAAAGGCATTTCTTGAGAAATGCGGAGAAACAAAACGTATGTCAGATTGAACCCGGAGGTGAAGAAAAGCCTGATTTCCATGAATTTTTCCCTTTCCCTGAAGGATTGACCTGAAGCAGCAGCAGCAGTGTGCTTTCTAGCACCCAAGTTAAAATTAATGAGACTAAGAAAAATAAGGAGTATTTCTAATTTTGGCGTGGCAGCGTTGTATCTGAAGTCTTTATAGTGTGTTCATATTTGCAACTGCTGAAGATTAACAGCTACAGTGTGTTTAAAATGTGTTTGAGAAAGGGGATGGGGCAGATAGTTTTAGGATATGAAAAAAGAAAAGAAAAAAAAAAAAAGAGCAGCAGAAGTAATTGCATGCTCTCTTGGAAGGAAGCTCTTGTCTCTGGAAACATTTCACCTAGTATTCCATAATCACATGTTTGTTGTGAGGAGTTGTCGTATGCAGGAGATTTTCAGAGGCTCGATGGTGAGTGAGTATCAATCTGTAATTTAGCCTGATGAAAATCTCCTAGATACCGCTGAACTATCCTTTTTGTTCGTTCCCACTTCCCCCCCCGCCCTAGCTCACCTGCTAAAACTTAACTTTTTCTAGGAGGTAAATCCTTCAGGGTGTGAACGGGTGCTGCCAGCACGTACCGTGTCTGTCCAGGCCTTGGCTTAACTGAGACATCTAGTCAAGCTGTGAATGTTAATGGACTGGTGAAAGGAGATGTTTTGGCCTTGTGTGCCTTTGCAGGGGTGGAAGTTGGCTGGGGAGTGGGAGAGATCAGAGTCGAGAGGACCTCTGGCTTTCTGGCATGGAAGTTCATTGCAAAGTCCGTATATTTTCAGGTGTCCACAGGAGGCAGAAAAAGACCGGAACTTCAGGTCTTGCTTCTTCAACTTACTGGTGTTGCTAATTGCATGTGTTGTAGTTTCTGTTGTTGCCTTCAGCCTTACTAAAGGTATTTCCTGCATTGATGCTGTTGACTTGATGCTGAGTGAGAAAACAGATTCATGAAACTAAGCTTTGGTGTCTGAAGTGCTGGTGGCTTGCTAGTGGATTTCCCAGGGAAGAGAATAGCATAAACGTATTGCATTGATGTGTTGTGGTAGAGGATCTTTATCTGAATTGCTTTGCTAATTTCCTAATGGCCAAAGGTTTTTTTTTATGCTTTAAAATCAGATCTTTAGAGACAGCTGTGTAAGGTGTAATGTAACACTTGTTGTCATCTTTATACAGTGCATGTGCTGGTAGCGCTTAAGGAATGAAACCTTGTCATGTTGGGTGCTCTATAGAATTAAGGTTGGAAAACTACCTTTGACTTTTCTCGACTCTTCAGCGTTCAAGTTTTCAGCTTCAGTGGCTTTTTCCAGTTTTCACTTGAGCTCTGGTTAAACAGCACAATCGCAGAAGGGTTGAGGTTTGAAGGGACCTCTGGAGGTCCTCTAGTCCAACCCCCCTGCACACACAGGGACACCTAGAGCACGGGCACAGGGTGGCATCCAGGTGGGTTTGAAGATCCCCAGAGAAGGAGCCTCCACAACCTCCCTGGGCAGCCTGTGCCAGGCCTCTGTCACCCTTTCAGTCAAGAGATTTTTCTTCAAATTCAGCTGGAGCTTCCAATGTTTTAGTTCGTGGCTGTAAGCAGAAAAAGAGCAGTTGAGTGGGAGCTGTTGCTGATGTCACTTTAAAATTGGGTTTCCTGCTGATCTGAATGAAATATTTCTGTATTTCTGGTGGTCAGAAATACAGAGTATTTGGATTTCAGACCTGCAGTGACAGTGCCTGACAGACATCTGAGAAATTCCTAAATGACAGTGGTTGTTCAGTTCCTGCTGGAGGAGAGTCGTGTCTCATAGAAAAGGCCATTCTTTAACAGTTTCTTGGGATAATTTGGAGATGGCTTAGGCAAGCTGAAATAGTGGAGGGAGATACTTAGTAGACCTAGTTTGTAGACTATTCAGAGCAGTAAATCCCATCTACCAATTTTAAAAAAACAATGCTAAACTTTATTACGGTTTATTTGGCACTAGCTACTAGCTGTTTATGCGCTGGGGAGGGACAGCCCCTATTTCCAACAAGCTTGCTGCCACTATAGTGAGAATGTTGACTTTTCAGCAGCCTCCTTTTATATAGGATCAGGGTGGGCTTTTATTTTCCAGATTTGTAAGGACTGTTAGTTGGAAAGTGGTCTAGAAGCTGTATTTCTTCAGGATACTGATGTACTTTGCCTCTCTCTGTTTTTTTTTGGCAGTGAGGAATCCTTACACGGGTCACAAGTACCTTTGTGGAGCACTGCAGTCTAGCATCGTTTTGTTAGAATGGGTCGAACCAATGCAAAAATTTATGCTCATCAAGGTAATACAACAATAAGGTGAAATATTCCTTTGCTGGTTTTCATTCGTATTTATCTTGTGGTTTGTTAAGAATTAGTATTAGCTATGTGTTGTGTTTAGTTCTCTTGGCTTCTGTTAAATGGCACTGAAAATAGCTGTTTAAATAACTACAACTGCAATTACTTGGTCAACTTGGGAAGCAATGGCTTAGAGACTTTATATCTAGGGAGAGCAGTGACGTGTATCATACATACTGTATCATACAGGCAGCCACAAGGAAAGCATGTGATTAAAGGCAGATCCTGTCTGTTTTAACCACATTGACATGAAGACTCTGTAATCTTCAGCTTGGATATTCTACATCTATCAGCTACAGCTATCAGCTGAAGCAGTAAACTTAGTGTTACAAAATGTACTTGATAAAACTTACTGTGTTGTTTAAATGTCTAATAGCAACTCAGACTAAGCTTTTTACTTGTTTCTCTTCTAACATTTATTTTTGTTTCTTAATCCAGCACATCGATTTTCCTGTACCTTGTCCGCTGAGGTTGTTTGAAATGTTAGTAGTCCCAGAGCAGGAATTCCCTTTAGTTTGTGTTGGTGTCAGCAGAGGAAGAGACTTCAACCAAGTGGTGAAATTTGAGACTGTCAACCCAAATTCTACCTCCTCATGGTTTACAGAAACAGGTTTGTGAGCTACTGTGATTGCATTCAGAAATGTTCCTTGCTCTTTTATTATAGGTGAAACACTAGAAAGTTACAGTTTCCTTTAACTAACAGTCATATCATTAAGGCTAAGTGATCATTATAATTTTTCAGTTTAAACAGGATGTTTGGTTGTACCTGTTGCAACTTCACTTTTTCTTTTTTTTTGAATGTTTCTTCTGTTGCACTGATTTAACTTTTTACACCTTTAACAGTGAACAGAATTGTAGTTCCTTGGCATTTCCATAAATCAGGTTGTACATTCCTCTCATCCCCTGAGCTGTATTGTGCTTTTGCCCAGCACCATGACTTTAATTTATTTAATACAGTTTTAATGGGAGTGTTTGAAAATCATTCTAGGTGATGTTTTTCCTGTGCTGCAATAAGCCAATAACTTTAAAAATGATATCAACCTGTTATCAAGCTACTGCTTAGAAAGAGGGAGAAATTAAGAATATTTCTAGTCTCCTGATCTTTTTGGCATGAGAAAAGAATTAGCATCACCTAAAACAGCTGTCTGTTTCTGGTCTGGGTGCTGTATGAGTGAGGAAGACACCACCTCAACAACAGCAGAACCGGTCCTAAGAAGAAGAGCGCTCAGAATTATGTTTCTAGATTTCCACTGTCCCATTGAAAGCAGCAGGAATGAGTGGACCCCAGTCCTAGCTTCCAAGTTTAAATGCAGTAAATGCATTTCCTGCATATCCTATCATGTCTATGTTAGGTGTAAAGAACATAGTAACATGGAATCCGTTGTTGATCCGTGCTGAATTTGTAAGTAGCCCTATACTGGCATAAACCTGTGCATGGATCCAGCTGATCTGATCCTGTGGAACTCACTAAAATGTCCAGTTTCTTCTAGAAAGGAGCGTGCTTTCATGCTGTTAAAACATACTTGTCAGATTTTGATACAGTACAAAGAATAGCTGGAAAGAAATCAGTGAATGGCCAATTAATACACTTACTACTTCAAAGGTAGTGCATTGTTCTGCCAAGCTTTTACATCTATTTATGTAACTGGGTTACCTGAGTCAATAAAAGGAGTACAGTGAAGAAAATCTCTTTGAACTATATTGTCCTGTTGTCATGCTTCTTTCAATGTTGTCTGCATCAGCGTGTAAATATAAGAACAGTAATACCTTCCTGGTCCCCATGTTCTTTAATGTAGTTAATATTGCATTGTGCTTTCCTAAATATTTTTAGCTTCCTAAATCATTTATACGTCCTCTTGCTGTGTCAGTGCGGTTGTTTTCTCCTGTTTCTTTGGTGCTAGTTTGGTTTCTTCCTGTCCCCTGCTGGCAGGATGGAAATAGAACAAGCAAACAAAAATTCTGTGTTTTTGAATGAGGAAAATGTGTGCCATGTGGTCACACATTCCATCAAATAATTGTTGGATTTTTTTGCCTGGGTTTGAGTGTTTGTTTGTAAATGATAAATGCATTAAAAAAAAAGTTATGTGTATTAGCAGGCCCAGATTTAATGCAAAGGCTTGCTTTTTCCTGTTCCTCTCTCGTTAGCTTCAGGTAACGCAGTGTATTCCGGCGTGTTCGCATAGAAGCGAATACTCCAACCCTTCTCTTGCATGCTTTCATTGTGCTACAGCCACGTTTGTTACAGCTACCCATGAGAAGTGGGTGAAGATCACAACCATGTGCCTTCCAAGGCAGCAAACCCCAAAAAGAGATGGAGGGCTGCTCTCAGGAAAAACATTCCTGCCAGTCTGCTTGGGGAGCTTTTTGCTTCTCAACAGGACTGCAGGTGGCATTCCTTAACTGAGAGCTGCTTTTGTCTTTTAGGTAACAGGCCCTAATTTCTCATCTCTTAACTGACTTAATGACTTTCAGTCATTTCTGTATGAAAAAATGCCTGCAGAAGCACTGGCATCAATGCCAAATTAATAAGATCTGCTTTTTTGTGTGTGTGTAATTTTAATGTTAACAAACAGACCACAATCACACTTCTCTTTTGAGTTGACATGTCTACTGATCATTTGTGGTCAGATTGCTCTGTTTTCTGTGATGGAGACTGCTGCAGCTGTAACTCAGAAGAAGGAGAAAATAACACTTCTTTTCAAGGGTTTGGTGAGGGAAAATTGTAAAATCTTTTACCCCCGTTGTAAAATCTGGGGAGGGATGGAAAGTCTGAAAATAGCAGCAAGGACTGAAGAATAGTACAAAAAACCCTAGCAAGATTTGGAATTACATGCAGAACAAAAGTGGAATGAAGCAGTGTTCAGGTTCACGGTGGACAATCTGAGACACATGCAATTTTTTGCAAAAGCATATTAAAAGAGACCAAGGCATAGTAAAAGTTCCACAGTGTACACGTGAGCTTGCTTTTGTGGCATGATTTAGAAAAGGCTGGATTAAGTCCATACTTTAATATTACAACTTCAGTTTTCCTGTCACAGTCAACATGTTGGATAAGTGGGTATGCCCTTCTAAAAGGAGAGAAACGTCACTGGTGAGATGATCATTTTCAGTAGATTAAAAAACACACTAACCCATTAAATTGTCTCAAACTCTAGAACTTCCATTTCGAATTTCGTAGTACTTTATGTTATAAACTAACACTGTCTTTTTTTTTTTTTTTTGTAGACACTACAGAGACAAGTGTTGTACATGTAACACAGCTGGAGAGAGATACCATTTTGGTGTGTCTGGATTGTAAGTTTTAGAACCAACTAAATATATACATATGCATGTATTTGCATACTGTCTGACTTCAAATTAGGCCATATGCTGAATATTAACTGTTGTTTTGACACATCCTATTTATTGTCTAGGCTGCATAAAAATAGTGAACCTACAAGGCAGGTTAAAATCCAGCCGAAAACTGTCATCAGAGCTCACGTTTGATTTTCAGATTGAATCGATAGGTAAGTTGGATTTCACTCTTAATATTGCCTCTCCTGATTGATTCACTTACTTCTTATTGCAGTACAGGATTAAAGATGCTAACTGTGAAGTCTTTGACATGTGAAACACGTCACTCCTGCATTTCATTTCACTGTGTCAGAAGGCTCAGTGGGAGGTTGGGCACGCGGTGCCATGTACTTCCCCAAGAGCAAACACAGCACCTTAAAAGAACGAGCCAACACTGTGTCTGATTCTGTTCTCCTTTTTCTGCTAGTCTGTCTACAAGACAGTGTGTTAGCCTTTTGGAAACATGGAATGCAAGGAAGGAGTTTCAGATCTAATGAGGTGAGTGCTGTGTTTTGCTTTGATTTCTAGTATTTATATTATAAGCCAAGTTTAGAATCAGTACATAAAATGCTGTGATCTGAAGGAAAAAGGAGAGAAAAAAAAAAAAAGGCATTTCAGCAACATCCTAGGTGAAACCTGGAAGCTGGAGTCTCATTCTGTTTCCTAAGCTGCAAGTGGATTAGCCATGCTATTCCAAAGATGAACATGTAAATGGTGAAGTATTTCTCTGGAACAAGGATGCTACTATTCTTAACTGGTGGAAAACTGTATAGAGTAGCCAAGCTGAACACCATGTCCTCCTGACTTAATGGGATGTGATGCTCACATTGCATAGGTGGAGTGATGCAGTAGAGAGGCCCGCCAACCCAAAGGAATTGGCTTAGGGCAAGGATGTTTTTTGCTGCTAAATTCCCCACACGTGATTACAATAAGCATTGGTCCTCCCTTGCACTGTCCTGAAGGAAGCCGGGTGATGGAGTTGGTAATAGTGGTGCACGGTGCCTCTGCAGCTGGGACTGAGCTGAGCTCAGGTGAATGCTCAAGGCTGCAGGTGAGGTGAAGCTGCACCGCAAACCCCTCTCGGGTCTAACATGCAAAGCAGAAAGCCGTGTAGAATTGGTGCCATAGAAAGTAACGAAAGCCAAGTCTTGCTTATGTTAGTCTTCAGTTTAAATTGCTTCAAAGACCATCTTGTAACGGTGGCACTCAGTGGTTGCCCCTTGTTCTCAGTCTCTTCCTTGATAATGTTGTTTATGAGTCATTTAAAGTTTTTTTTTAGCACCCAACTTTAACGAATTTTGCGTCCTCAGGAGAATAGTGTCAGACTGACCTAAAAGGATTGTTCTTTACAAAATATCAGTGTGCAGTCCAGTGAGTTTTAAACGTAGTTAAGCTATTATAAATATCTATCTTATATATATTTTTTTCCTTCTGTGGCAAAGCTATGTATTCATAGCAACACTGTGCTTTGGATTTTAATGAATCTTGATTTGGTCATTAAAGAACACTTACAAACTTTACCCGTTAGTTAATCTGTGTCGCATCAGCTGGAGAGATTGAGTTCATTAGGGCTGAAAGCATTTTAAGGTACTTTAAGTTTACATATTCCACAGTATTGTACAGTTATACATGTATTTGTTTACATGAAGCCACATCTGACCTAATCCTGCTCTTTGTGGGAAACTGGATTAGAGATTAGGGTCAGACTACTCCTTATTTCTAAGAGTACAAGGCTTTCTGTGGTATCTCTGTATATTTGAGCACTGAACACAATCGTCCCTCTCCCAAGAATGCTTGCAGTAATGATGAACTGCAATACCCCTGCTCTTAGCACAGACCCCTAAGGGGGAGGAGATGATTCTCAGTGTTTCCCCAAGTCCAAAATGCTGCCAGCATCATTCTGTGAGTCTCGGTGTATTACTCAGGGGCAGAGGATGTGCCCCAGAGTGCTGCAGCGTGAGTGGATGCTTTATATTGTTTGTGTAAGCACAAGGAGCACTGTTGTGTTGCTTTGCTATTGTCAAGCCAGCACCTACATGAAGAACAGAAGGCAAGACCAAAAGGTCAGAAAGAAAGCCAACTCAAATATTTTTTCTGTAGAGCGTCTCTAGGGTGAGCTCACAGGCCTTGGTAATGTCCTTACCTCTCCTGATTACTACAACTACTAAGAAAAAAAGAAACCTGTTTTCATCTGTGAACGTGAAAGGTCTGCATTATTGGACTCAAATCTTGGCCATGTTCATTACTTTGGGAGGATTTCTACTGTGTAAAACTGGAGTAACCTAACTTTGCAGCACATTTGTCTTTGAACACATTATTAACTCAAACTCTTTATTCAAATATCGATGAAGCTAACTGGGCATGATTTCAGCTGTTTGTGTAGTTACTTCAGCTTTTCCTTCCACAACTCTGACTTTCCACAGTGGCTTCATTCATTGGGAAGGATGAGACAACAGGGAACTGTGTGAACTCTAAGACAGAACACTTAGAATTTGTCCCAAGATTGTACAAGACTGAGTCCCCCCAACACAGAAGGGTGGAATTAAAACTTTTCTTAAAGTCCTGTGTGCCAAAAGCATCCCCAAGTCAAGTAAACTTGCTATGATCTGGGAAGGAGTGAAGTCACTTCTGTTCTCAAAAATAGGAGAAGTAGCTTTGAAGAAAGGGAGCTTTGTAAAAGGTGCTGTCTGCCAACATGGTGACTTGATATCCTTCGGAGTATGCACTGGACTTTGACCTGCTGCTTTTTTTGGTGCTTTGGCATTCACATAATCATAAATCTTTATCACAGTAGTGCAAGTCATTTGTACTTCTCTGTTAAGCTCTTTCGAATATGAACTTACTGCAATATCATTATGATCCAGAATTTAAATGAAATGTGTAGGTATTTTGTGGGCCATTTATCTGACTGTTTGGGCTATCTGTTGTGGAGTGAAACAAATTGCATTCCATGGGTACCTATTTCGCTCATGTCTCGGAAGAGATTTGCACCAGTAGCTCTTTATGAGCCCTGCTGGCCTGCTTGCAATTGCTACCAGAGATGTTAATATAATGCAGCAAGCGTTGCAGAAAATTTTGATAGTTCTCATTTAAGAGTGCCAGTAGCTTTAAATCCTCTAGCTGATTTAAATCAGCAGTGAATTCACAGCATCAGTCATGGTTGGTTCTTTTCTCTACGTTATTTTTTAATGCATTTCATCCATAAATGCCTGTCTTATTTTTGTTGTCTAGATCACACAAGAAATTTCTGATAATACAAGGATATTCAGGCTTCTGGGATCTGACAGGTATGAAAAGAACTGGACAGAGCATGTTAAAATAGAAGAAGAATTTATTATCTCTTCCTCCTACCTTTTCAAAGTATTTTTGCTTGTTTCTTGTGATTCCTTTTGTAGCCCTTGCTCATTTCCTTTTGCATGCACTATGCCTGTCAGTCCCCTAAGTTTACTTCTTTTTCTCCTCAAGGAATAGGAATATTGCTCGTGGGTTTCCCAAAGGGACTCTGCCTCAGTAGCAGGCCCATATTTGGCTGCAGTCAAAAGTCTCTGGGAATGTCTTCCTTTTTGCACTGAAGTTCTTGCCTTCAATTTGGTAAAAATCCTCACTTTTCAGATACTCTGCTGCAGCAGCCCTGCAGGAGGCAAATCCCTTGAGGCAAATGTAGAAAATACATAAGAATGTAAATATCTCACATCTTCCCCCGGAAAGAGGCTCTAACTGTTGTCCTCCCACCATGACAACTCGGGTGTTCCAGAGCCCTTCTTTCCCAATCCCCAGTGTAGCTGTTCTCCAGAGTCGTCTTTGCAGGACTGTTAACACTGTGCCTCTGTCCGACACATCTGATATCAGCTTGCTTAGTAATCGCTATTTTAGGAGCGTCACTGACTTCCTCAACTTTCTCTGCCCTGTTGTCGAACTTTGTACTTCTCTAACAGCCGTGAAAACAGCAGATGTTCTGTCCTCTGGGGAGCGCGTGCTGACGTGACAGCTTCACCAGCAACGTATTCATACGCAGTGCAAAGATAGACTCGTTTTTCTGCTGAGCATTGCCTCTGTTTTATGCCTCTTAGGGGGATCCTCACCTTCGTGTGGCATTGCAGAACCACTGAGAAGCTTCACATCAACCAGAGCCTAGACTTTTCCCCATCTGCTTGTCTAAGCTCGATGTGCAGCCCTGTAATTGCCCTTAACAGCTATAGTATTGAGTAGCACCATGGCTTTAGGAGCCAGCATCCTTACAGCTGTTTTTGCTGACCAGAGGTTGCAGATTCTGCCTCATGGACAATATCTCATGGCTTTTTGGTAACGGGTAACTAAGTGCAATACTGAATGTATCAAAATTGAATGCATGTAATATAACACAAATGTAACTAAATGCATTCGCTGCTGATGTCTCTGCCAGGAAGATGTGCGTGGAGCACAGCTTCATTATGCTGTTTCTCTTAGTTGTGGAGTGAGCGTGCAGCTCGATTTAAAAACAAGTCAGACTTCAGAAGGGAATATCCCATTGCAGCTCATTGCCTTGGAAAAAAATAGATTCTTCACAGATTATTGGACCATATTTCCAGCTCATGTTGATGTTCTTCTAAATTTGAGACGAAGGTGACAGTTTTTTGCACTGCAATAAATACTAATTCCAAACTCTTCAGACATCATTTTGCTTGCAGACTGCCGTATTTCATACTTTCTCTTTGAAACCTTCCCCAGTAATACATGCCCATTCCTAGGTGGCTCATAGGAACTGGGGCTCTGAGAGGCCAAAGCACTGACGTCGGTGTGATAAGAACTCGCTTGCTGCTTGCTCTCAGTGAGCAGGGAATGCCCTGTGGTATGAGATGTCACTTCTTTTTAGAGCGTATGAAGCAGAGGCTGAGTTTTCTGAGCATTAGTTTTAAAGCAAGCAGCCTCTTCCTGGTTGAATTCTGAATAGTTGGATTTGAACTTCCCACATTTGCCACCTTTGCTCTTTAGTGTTTGTGTGGCAGAATTTGGTCAGGAACAGACAACAAATAACAGCAATTTATATATCCTCATTCATTCAGCAGTCTCAGTGCCTAGTTAAACATCTTGAATAGGCTGTGAAACTGAGTTGTGATTGCCTTTGAAGAGAATGGTCTGATCTAGGGCATTCTTTATGGTCTTTCCAGTTGTAGTGTAGACCCAACTAATCCAGTTTCCAGTCTCCAATGCTGGCCAAAGGTCAGTGCCAGGAAAAACGTCTGAGAGAAAATTACATATATGGCAATCCTTCCCTTGAAGCCTGTCTCACCTACAAGACTTTGTGTCTCTGAGACTTTGAGAGCTAGAGGGAGTGTCTGTGGATTTAGTGATCCATCGCTGGGCTCAGGGAGAAATGCACAGAAGAGTTGAATTTTAGGTTCTGTCATGTCCAGTGGCCAAGGATGGGTGAGGTGACTGGCTCTCCCTTATCACAGAACCGCAGAATGGTTGAGGTTGGAAGGGAGCTCTAGGGATCATCCAGTCCAACCCCCTGCTCCAGCAGGGACACCCAGAGCACGGGGCACAGGGCGGCAGCCAGGCGGGTTTGGAAGATCCCCAGAGAAGGAGCCTCTACAACCTCTGGGCAGCCTGTGCCCGGGCTCGGTCACCCTCACAGGAAAGAAGTTCTTCCTCACATGGAAATGGAACTGCCTGTGTTTCAATGTCCATATGCTTGCCTTCCTTGAGTGTTCAGGATGACTAAAATGATGCTTTATTTTTGTCTTCTGCGAGTGGTCTGAATGTAGTACTTTCAGTGCACAGTGCTGAGCGTGGGGCAAAATACATAACCAAGTCTTAGGCACACAAGTTTTCCTTGGAGAGGTCCAGTGTGCCCTGTGCATGGGTCTTGCACAACACAGCAGGTGCAGTTTTCTTCTCACCATATCTGGCAGCAAGTCAAAACATGGGCTGGGTCTAACTTGGGGCTTCCATTTCTGTTGCAAAAGAAGCCTCTGTCGTAACAGCTTCCAGCACCTCTCGTTGGGCTCGCCACCCGAGAGAGGGAAGAGGATAGGTTTTCCACCTTTTTCAGTAACAGGCTAGTGTCTTCCAGGGCTGCCGTGTGCTTGGCAAGGTAGCTCTGCATAGCTCCAGGGAGGCACGAACGCAAGCAGCAGGCCGTGGTGGGCGCACACCCCTCTCAGAAGCGCTTGCTGAAAGGTGTGAACGAGAGGCAACAGGCATCAGTAGCAGTGAGGAAGTTCCAGACACATAGAAGTGGGGAGGAGATCACTGTGAGGGTGGTCAAGCTCTAGGCTGGTAGTCCAAAGAGGCTGCAGAGATCCTTGGGGATAGCCTGGCCATGCCTGGTAGGACTCTGTGGTGGCTTTGAGATTGTCCCTTATTCGAGCACATGGTTAGACTAGAGGTCTTCAGAGAAGAAGGGGCTGTTAGTCAAATTGCCGAGCGGGAAGAATCTTTACAGCTACATCCAGTGATGCCTTTAAATGAAGGATTATTTGATTTACTGTGGCTTTTTTTCCCCCTCTGCCAGGGTCGTGGTGCTGGAGAGTAGGCCAACAGACAACCCAACAGCCAACAGCAATTTATATATCCTGGCAGGGCATGAGAACAGTTACTGAGACCAGAGCACGGCGACTCACCGTGACAAGATAACACTCCTGCTGCAGTATTTGTGGCAGGCTGAAAATGCACAAAAGCTGCAGCAACCTGACTTCAGTTACTTAATAATTTATTGTGGCATGAGAAGATGATGAGAATTGTTTGTGGTATGGACACATTAGCATTAAGATACCACAAAAGTGCTTAATTTACTGTTATGTAATCTTTGTACATAGGCAGTATTCTTCAGTGAAACTTCTTGCTGAAGACCTACAGTGACCTTATGTAGATAGTGATCCTCCTGTTAAGTACAAGTGTCTTACCTGTACAGATGTAAAAGTCACTGAGGATGATAAAATGAAATCGGGGTACTATTTTAAGGACTTCTTGTGTTTATTATGAAGTGGGATGCTAGCAACAAATATAGTACATTTAACAACACTATTGTATTTTATTATATGTAATTTACTAATACAAATAAATCTTAACTTTTAGAAATTGTAACCAAGGCTGTAATTGGATTACAATTTTGTTTTTAATTTTGATGCAACACACTGGTGTTCATGTTTGCACAACGTATTGAGATGTGATGTATTTAGTCACAAAGGTAAGCTGTGACTTTGTGGATATGACTTGGGCTTCAGATTTCCTTCTCTTTGGTTTACTTGAGTAGTTTTCTTTGTGAGACAAAAGAGTTAAACACCTGTATTTTTATATTTAATTAAAACTCTCATTACAATAATTTCTCTATGCTTGAAAACAATACTTCCTGAATGGATGTCAGTTCCCAAATAGTGGTACCTTGCTGTAACACTGCAATAGGTGTTTGAATTACTTGTGTATACAATGGTTAAAAATTAGCATTATTGTTCATCTTACTGAATAGTTTCATATCACAGTGAAAAGTAGCAACATTCCACACTGTGGAAATAGCTCGAAGATCTTGTCACTTTGACTTTTTTTGGCCTTAACCATTTTCACACTTTTCTTGATTTAGGGTGTTAACACATGGCCAAAATAATTTAGTTACTACCTCATGCAAACAATACAATGGTTACTGCGCATCACAGGAACTTAGTTTTGATCAGAAGTATTTTTGATTGCTATTTTCCAATGGAGTATGTAAATGCCAAGTTTTAGCAAAATGCACACATTTGACTCCTTTTTTGTATATGTTCTTTATATTTTATTGTGATAATATACACTAAAAGCAAACTAAATTTAAAGTGATTTATGGCCTGCATTATTGTTGTGATTGGTAATGCTTTGGAAAATGTTCCCTCGTGTATATAATGTAAAATAAACCTTTTTTAACACGTTGTTGTACAAGTAGATTACCACCTGCACTAATTTCTGCATAAGACTAAGCTGTGCTGATCAAACATACCAAGTTTTAAATTCTCCTATTAAATGTTTATGTGCCAAACGGAGAAGCTGGGCATGCTGAATGTATGAAGGGTCAGACTTTTGGGTCTCCACTGGATTTTGACTATTGCTAGCTCCTCAGGATAGGTATTACCTTCCTTTGGGCCTTTAAGCACCTGACCTCTACATTTCAGAATTGGTCTTCCCTAATTTCAGCATACTTGTTGCGTTCCTGCCTTCCATATCTTCCCCCCCACACACACTCCATTGCCTTGTTTTCCATGTACAGTGGCAGCAGAAAGTGATTTTCCCCACCAGCAGGGCTTTCTTCCCTGCCTCTGGGACTCGGGTGTGTTGCTTCTGCTGGTCCCGTTTCTTCTGTTCCCTGGTACTGAACTTCAGGGCAGTCCCAGAGGGAGAGATGGTAACATGAGCCCCACTGCCAGGAAGCTGAATTCTCAGAAAAGGCAAAAACTTCTGTGTAGTTCACAGTGCATTTTTGCTACTGCTGCTGCCTGAGGGGGATTTCCATCTCTCACAGGCTCTTCCCCACTTCAACACACAAAAAGTAGCTGAATTTTAAGCAAAATGCCCCTAAAATACAATATAGCTGATGTGCAAATGAGAGCTCCTGAACATGCTTCCTCCTGTTGGTTTCTGCAGCAGCTCTGGCCACTTGTCTTTCTGCTTTGGGGCCACAGCTAATTACAGGAGCACAGGGGCACTGGTTTTATTTTGGCTGAGTGTTTTTTGGATGCCTTGTGGGATGCAGCTGGAAGAGATGGCTAAATGGAAAATAGAGAGGACGAGGCAATGTTATGCGACAGGAAGGGAAGAGGAATGTTGTGCTGGAACAGGTTTCTCTCCAGTGTATTAGTGAAGACAGCCTGGCTTCCATATGCTGCTCTCTGGTCTCAAAGATGAGGAAGAAGCAAAGGTTTTTCCCTAAATCCATGAAAATGCTATGGAAGGGGTGGGCGGGTGACCTGCAGACTAGGCTTCCTTCTGAAATCCTGAGGCCTCCAAAGGGAGCCAGGGCTCCTGCCTTGTGACGAATTGTCCCACAGCAGAACCGGGGGCCTGTGCTGCACCACTGCTGCTCTGGCTTCGCGAGCGACTCCGTCCCTGTGCTGCCAGCTGCCTGAGGATCTGGCGGAGCAAGGTCTGCTCTGCTAGGCCTGCAGCACCCTAAAGCAGCAGCTTCCATAACCACCTTTCCGGAGGTAAGACTGCAGCTGACTGAAAGGAGCAGATTCACAGCCAGGAAACCAAACTACAGGCAAGGCTACATCTACAGTTCCAGCAGCTCCTCTAATGGCCTCTGTGGGTTCTGCTTTCCTCTCTTTTCCCAGCGCCGTCTCCTCAGGCTGCAGCTCCTGTACACTACCTTCCTACAGGCTTCAGCTTTAGCAATGTCTCACTGGGTTTTAAAGGGCTCTGCAGAAAAACCCTTAAAAGAAGCTGATAAGACCAGGGATGTGCCCAAACCTCTTGCCTTCCTTTGAGGGTTGATCTACAAGATGGGTTACGCACAGCCATGTTCCACGCCTCTATGATAGACAGATGCAGAGGCAGCTGTGGGGGGACAAGTGTCTGATGAGGGGCACATGGCCCTGGTAGAGTCTTGAGTCCTGCTTTGTGGAGAATGGGATTAACTTGTCTGCTGCTCAGCAATGTCCCCTGCAATATAGCTGCTTTACTGTGTCCTTCCCTCTTCAAGAAACACCACCTTGAGTGCAATTGTTCCCCCTGGAGTTAATTTAAATCCAGCATGAGCCAGGTCCTCCTTCCTTTGCTCTGGAGTCCAAGCAGCAGCAACTCCCAGCAGCGCCCTGCAGTCTGAAAACACGCGTCTTCAGTCCCTGCCAGACCCCTCCTGCAGTCTGAAAATACGCGTGCGTCTTCTGTAGCTTGCTCCATAGGGAACACCAAGAAGGCCGCCATCCTCCCTCCGGGGCCTTAGGAGCCCTGCTTGTGGCAGTGCACACATCCATACCAAGTAACCGGCAGCATCTGTGCCTGACTGGCAGCACTTTGGCTGCCTCAGCTGTTCTCCATGGATGATGGGGCATGAATCTAGAGACCTGCAACTGCAACCCGTGAGCAAACAACATCTTACTGCTTCCGGTCACGTTCAGTGGATAGGTGGGATTTTTCCCCTCCTGCCTTAGATGCTGTTTGATTTTGCTGTGTTTGATGAAGCAACAGGTCCCAGGACAGCCCCAGTGATAACTGCGGCACATTAAGTTGCTTCACAAGTGCAATCACATCCTCCCACACAGCACACAGAGTGTGTCTGGGATTAAGCGGAGAACAAGTAGCCATGGAGAAGCCTGGACTGCCCTGCCACTGCCTAACCCAGGGCTCCCAGGCATGGAGGCTACATGGTCCATACTGGATAGGCCTGGGGATGGGAGGGCACTGGCCCCGCTGTGGAAAAATGGCTGTGTTAGAAGAGGAGCCTTCACTTTGCGTAAAAAAACAATCAAGCAACCCTAGGCTTTCGCCAACAGCCCAAGCCATGGCCATTTAGGCAATACTTGGGGTTCAGATGAAAGAATTTCCCTCATGCTATTCAAGGATTTCAGATTCCCCTCCTGGCACTGCCTGACCATCATGTCCAAAGAGAGGGTCTGGAAAGCAGCGCATTGCTGCAGTCTTACACCCTGTGCTATGCACATTCAGAAGTTAAACTCTAACAGACTGATTTCTCACCATAAGGCAATGAGTACAGCATCTTCCCAGCCTATCAGATGCCGAGACTGAGTGTTCCTGAATCTGCAGGCAGCCTGGCAGGCTTAAATAATAGCTCTGAGACGTGAAATTTCCCTCCTTTCATCCCTGTTCCAGCATGTTCAAAGCAGAAGCCTGACTCCTTCAGAGAGGAGCATCCGTGCAGAGGAAAAATGCCCGAGGCCTGGCTGAGGGGTGAAGACAGCTCCTTCTGAGAGGCTGGATACATTATCTACCAAAGTACTGCCCAGCTCCTCAGGAACGTCTCCTGTCCCTAGCACTTCACAAACATTCATTAGCTCAGCCTCCCAACGCGCAAGCCATTCCTGACAGATGTTTGCCTAACCAGTCCGAAAGGGAGACTCCACAGGCTTTCCGAAGCCATCCGTGCAGGTACTTCACACTCCTCCCAACCTGAAAACTAGTCCTAAGCCTTCCTTTCAGCAATCAGCAGTTTTTTGGAACGTCTTTCCTATCCCTCTCTCTCACTGCGCTCTGTAACAGCAGGTCGCTGTGGGCCCTTGGGCTCTTCCTGGCCCTTGAACCTTGCAGAACAGAGCAAAAATTCTTCTCCCCAGTATCATCCTTCCCTCCCTGCCTCCTTCCTATCAGGCCTCACAGACCATCAGGGACTTTGTAGTGGTTAAGACACTGCACCCTTGCTTTCCCTGACCTTTTGTATTATTTTCCACCAGAACCAGGCTCACTCTTCACCCTTAAGGATGCCCTGGCACTGCTTTAATGTGTGTTCATTTACACGTGACCTCTGTCCACGCGTGAGGTGACTATACACGTCGCGCAGCAGGAGACCAAAGGCCCCCAGGAGGCATCGTGCAGCCCCACAGCCTCCCCCCCGGCACAGTCACAGCCGGACAAAAACAAGAGTCAATGATCATCTTAGGTGCTCGATGTCGCTCGTGCAAGGACAGCTCGTGAGGAGACTGGCGCCGCTCCACCACGGGGCGAAGTGGCGGGGACACTAACGGCGCTCCCCGCAGGACCGGGCTGAGAGGTCGCCCCTCGAGGTCCACAACGAGCA
>VZSV01000107.1:117507-151499 GCA_013398735.1 Nothocercus julius | reverse complement strand
CGGCGGGGCTGGGGCCGCCGGCGTCTGCCCGAGCCCCTGCCGAGGGGCTTGCGGTTCATGAGCGCCCTGGTTTAATGGCGTTCGCTTAAGGCCGCCGTGGTTGAAGAGGCTTCTGAGGGCGGAGAACGGGCCTGGCTGCTTCAGGAGGGATACCGGCGTGCAGGGAGACTGCCTGGAGGAGGGAAAACGTCCTCGGGACTCATTTCTCCCTTTTCCAGTCAGTGCTTGGCAAGCAGGAGGCTTCAGGTTAACGGGAGGCTTCAGTTGCTCTCACTCTAGCCGCCCTCGATCGATGGAGTTTGGTCATGTGCAGCAGTGTTTTGCTTGGTTGTAGCAATTCACCGCGGCTTCTGTGCCGGGGACTCATGCCTAGGGCTGGCAAGGAACTGGGTTTGCCGGCGCGAATTGCCAGCCTGCAGTGTTGCAGCTGTACCCGTTTGGTGTTTCTTCCTAATTTCCTCTTGCAGTGCGTTGCCTCGCCTTTTTCTGGGCATGCTCATTGCAATCTCCAGTGCTGCGTGGCTTCATCTACTTCTTGGAAGTCTTCTTACTTGTCTCATCCATAACATATGTTGTTAATGTCTTATCCCTGATCGTTAGTCACTGTTTTAGAAACTAAACTTGTAGGCTAACAGTGCGACCTAAGCTAGCCCTGATTCTTATGCTGCTTTTAAGCACTTGGACAGCCAGCCAACTGAAGCATGGTTGGAAGCTGGAGCTACCAAGGTCTGAGCTCTGGAGAGTTCATTCCTGCAGTGGGTGGGTTACTCCCTCCTATAGCAGATTTTTGTCAAGTTTGGAACAAAGCTTAGAGCGAAGTGCTGGAGGAAAAGACCAGGGGTCCAAAGACAAATATGATGCTGGAATTACTCGCTACGTTTGAAGAGCTACATTTCATCCCAGTGGACAAGCAGTTTACAGAGCCACCCTGGATTAAAGTTGCTCGCTGTGTGAGCCATATGAATACTTTGGGGAAAGGAAAAAACGAATGCTGGAGCTGGAAGACAACAGCAAGAGAAAGCCAACAATTATGTGTTATGAACAACAACACATGGGCCAAAAAAAGGTATGGTGGTCTTGATTTCACTGTATTGTGCTCTGTTTCTTGTTGTGTGCAGAGGGGAGGCACAGCGAGGTGGAGTTACCATTGAAGACTGCTGTACACTCAAACTTGCAAATGTGTGGCAGATGGTAACTCTTCTAACCTCAGCTCTTCATGAGATCACCACCTGTCAAGCGACTTCTTGCAGGCCATAGTCCAGTGTGCTCCAGAATCACTTTTGTTTTCTTTGCTTACTATTCTTGTTCCTGTAAATGTAGAAATGAAGCATGTCTCCACATTACCATCTGCTTTACTGACCACCTGGACACTCTAGTTACAGTAGCAACTTAAATGGCAAATGAAAGTAGAGAGAGAGAGAGAGAGAGAGAGAGAGAGAGAGAAAAAAAAAGAAAAAAACAGTATATTTTACTAACTTGTATAGGTACATGTGGTTCAGGGTTTTACCCTTATGGGCCCTGTAAAGTCATGAACATAACTGGCAGGTGAAACCATCAAAACTGCCACAGGCTTACTTGCACTGTCTTATCTTTGAAAACAGTGATGATACTGCAGCTATGCATCCAGCGGGCTTGAGATGTTGACCATTTGCTGTGCTATAGGCCCAGCCTATAGCTAGAGGCCAGCATGTGTAGCTGGTAAAAGGGAGAATGTAACTCATATGCCGGCAGGGGCAAAGGGCAGAACTGGTCTAGACAGAGATGCAGTGCCCTGTGACTTCTTCCACTAAGTCACTGGAGTAAGCTTGGTGAGAGTCCATTTACCTGAAGCTCATGTGCTGTGAAGTTCATGGTTTCTAGAGGAGAGCTTTTTCCTTATGACTCCCAGTGAACTGGCCATTCTGGTACTTAGTCTCAGGTAGTGACAGGAAGCAGTGTACTAAACTCGCCCTTAAAGCCAGTTAGATCTACCAATAGAGTTGTGATGTTTTCCTGTGCAGTTGGAATACAGACCTGACCATTTAGAAAGAGCTATATTGAAGCTATGTCTTTGATTCGGAGGGCAGCATTTTGATTTAATATTGCTAAATTTAATGTGTACCATGATGGACTGTCCTCAGCCACTGGAGAGAACCACCATACATGGATTGAATCATTAAACTGCCCTTACCCTTTTGTAACTTTGAGTTGGCTTATAGCATGGAGTCCAAATTGCAGCTCCCCAAACAATTATTTACAGTGGTTTAATTACACATAGCTTTTAACTATATATTTTTTCCCAGGGAGTTCTGATTCCGTGTTTTTATCAAACACCAGAAGACAGAATATGTAGTGAGGATAAATCTCTTCCTACATCAGTGAATGCTTAGGAAAGTATGCCTTGTCTTTCACTAGATACTAACCTTAACAATAGGCTCTGTGATGCACTGTCTGTGTATGGAGCAGCTGCATTCACCAAAAGCAGCACTTGTACCATTCAGATCATAATGTAATGCCTTTTCTTCTGATTTTCCTTCAGATGCTGTCAAGATAGACTCCAAAGCACTCGATTAGGAAGAAAAATGTGTACTCCAAGAAGTTTCTCTGCCTGGTCATGGTTATTTTGAAGCAACAAAAAAGGAGTGTTAAGGAGATCTTCAGTGGCTGTCGAAAGACAGTGATCTTGATGATGAGATACAAGAAAAGGAAGCAAGAGTAACACCTGGTGTTTGAAACTGTAGTTGCGGAGAAGGACAGAAAGTGAGATGCTGGTGCTGAAGAGAAAGGATTCAAGATGTACAAAACAACAAAGCACTTGAGTGGCTGGAGGTGGAGATACATGTCCTTTAATAAGAAATAGAAATCTTGGAAATAGGACTTGAAGGAGATGCCTGCAGATCAATGCCTCTTTCAGCCTTGGTGTTCCTTCACTATTGGTTTTATACATATATTTTAATTTGACTACATTTTTTTCTGGATATTTTTTTCCTAAGCATCTTTCTAAACATCTTCCCTTCTCTTGTGGCTTTGTTTTGCTTGCATAGCTTTCATCTGTGAAGTAGGAGTTTCTCTGCATACCTATGACTTGCTTCTTCCCCGGTATGCTATGGATTGAAAGTTGAAAGAGATACAAGAACTTTCTTTTCATACAAATATTCCACTGTTTTGAAGTAGTTGAACAGTTAACAAGGCTAGGCTAGGTGTGTAAGGTATGTCTCAGAACTTCTTGTGATCAGGATTGGATTGAGGTTGGTTGACAGTTTAAGAGGGATTTGCTTCTTTGGTTAAGGCAAAAGTTTTCGTTCAGGTACTCTGTATATTGTGTCTTCTGTACATATGTACATTGTATTCTGTATGTAGTCTTCTGTATGTATGGAGCAAAAGAGAGAAGTGTGCTAAGTGACTTCAGGTACCCAGAAAGCCATGGCTGACCAAAATGCTTTTATCTCCATCTTTCAGTTATCTGGTTCTTCAAACTAATGCCACTCCACTTGTGGCTTGTTACTCAAAATGCCAGTAGATGTTCTGAGTGCTGCTTCACTGCAGACACAGGACATCCTTAGTTTCTGATGGCTGTGGATTCTCTGTATATCTGATGGCTAGGGAGAATAAAGTTTAAACATTCCCATAGTTAAAGTCTTGCAAGTATTTGCACTTGTTGACTGCAGCCGCATAGTACTGCTGCCTTGATATAAGAGAAATGTTAGCTAAAATTAGGATCTTGCAGCCTGTATGGATTTCTTCTGAAGTTTGGATCTAAGACTTCTGTATTTGGTTTATTTTGTTGGAGTTTTAACTGGTCAAGGTAACAAAACATTGCGTAATGACACAAGACAGGATTGCCTTGTATCATCAGAATTCTGCCAAAAATAACAGCAACAACAAAAAAATGCAAGCTTTCTAGAAAGTATGTTTTTTGGAGTATTTAAGTAACAAGATTGTTGGTAGTACTGTAGTTATTGCAGAAAGGTTGCAAAAAGCCTGTTGAGTATAAGTAAGGGCTGTAAGGTTAGTGAAGACTTTCAAAGTAACTGAAGAAAATACCTGAAAAAGAAATTTTTCTGTGCTGTTAAAAATCTATTGGACAAACTATATCCATAAAGGCATGTTTATACTAGCTCTCTGTATTTGGTATTCTGAAGGCTTAGGAGAATATTTGTAATTAATAAAATTTTGCCCCATCTGAAATCCTTTTGGAGGATACCTTTATCTGTTATTTGGGAGGGCTGTTAGAGGCCAGGCTTCTTTCCAACTTGAGCTCATGTAATGAAAACGATAACTTTCATTTTAAACCTTTTTTTCTCCCTCTGGTGGCAGGAAGATATTCAGCATTCCAATAGGTAGGAAAGACAGCTATGTCTCCTTCTTTACTTTTACAGTCTGTGTTTCTTTAGTGTCTTTCATTTTGTTCTCACAAGACTGTGGTAAATGTGACTTGTTTTGTCTCACGTAGACACTTTATTGCAAGCATTTCAGGAGCCACCAGGAATAGCAGTACCTCTACTCAGCAGTGAGGTAGAATTGTTTTGCAGCATCCATCATCGTTTGTTTCATACTGTGACTTCTTGTGAGACTCCAAACAGATGGGTAGTCTTGTCCAGATATGGAAGACAGGATCTCTTCCTAACATTAAATGCTTCATTTCGAATCTGGTCCTCCCTTGCGTAACTTTAGAACGATTACCTTCTGATATGTGCCTTTTCAAAGCTGTTAGAACTTCTACTCTTCCTGCTGGGACACAGTTCTATAGTTGTCTCTATACAGTCTCCTAGCATGTAGCATTTTTTTGGTCTGTTCTGTTTTTAGCAAAGCAAATACTGACAACTGTGAGCTCGGTTACATTGTCTGCTAATGGTGGCTGGGAAGCATTGAGGTTGTGTTTGTAGTTTCATGCTCAGCATAAATCGATCCTTTTTTTCTTGGAGATAAGGTGAGTCTGAGGAAGAGGTAACTTGAAATTGTTTCTGTGAAAGTTTTGTTTCATATCCATCAGATTGATGAATTTACTGTGCGACTGTGGGGACTGTGTGTCCCTTCTTACCTTTTGTCATATACCTCTTAAGTGCAGAATAAATTGATGTGTATGGTTCTAGACTGTATCTTGAATTATCATGTGACCAACCAGTGAGTTGTTCTGCTGGACTGGTCAGAGATGAAACCTCTGAGCAAGTTGAAGCTGTTTAATATGTGTCCTTTTAACTCAGCCCTCTATAGGAATTTGTCATGGATGCCTCCTGTTTCCAGTGAGGCTTGTGGATGCATATAGATTGTAGTTTATGATGCAAAATTCGGCAGGCATGTTTTGAGAAAGGTCTATACAAAATAAGTTGCTAAAGGATTATACAATAAGATGGTAAATGCGATATTTTTATCCTTGTATTGTTCATTGAGATTTCTAGTTGGGTTTCATGGACTTTCTTGACAGCTTGTCAGAAAGCTTGTTTCCTAATTTTTAAGCTGCTGCTGTTCCTGATGGAAATTGCTTGCTCTTGTCAAATAAAGAAAGCCCTCAGTGGTCATACCATGGGATTTTCCTAAAGTAATACAAGATTTTTTTTAGCTGTATACTGGTGTGATCTTGTTCTTGAGCTGTTCAGGAAATGCTTGCTTTGCTTATCTTTGAATTTTAAAAGATCGCATGTCTCTTCCTTTTGAAAATTAGAAAAAGACTGAGAGAATTGAACATTCAGAAAAAAACAATCAGATAAGTTGAATGACAGCAGGAGCAATTGAGACAAGGATTTATAGCTGATATAAATTGTATAAGACCATTAGATTTAGGGGAAAGGGTATTTTGATGTACTGAAGTGTCTCTTAAGCTGTTATTTATATATATATATATATATAAATATAAAATTTTGGTTATGTTTGTAGCAGGGAAGGAATAGGTTCTGTCCTTGTTTAAGGGAGAGGTTAAACATTTAGAAAGTATCTTAACATCACTACACTTCAGATGATGTTAGTCTGTTTTTATCATGTAGATTCGTAACACTGGATTGCACATAATCTGGTGGGATTCAAACTATGCTCCCTTCTCTCAAGGGTGATAAGGCAGGGTGACCCAATCTTTTTAATTCGAAATGTGAATTGACTTTATGAAAAAGATGTTCCCCCAGTGGCTTCCTTTTTTTTTAATAATGTACCCAATCAAATGTTCTCATTTCTTGTCTTCTCTTACTAAGTCTTGCATCTTTTCTAGTGATACATTGTGTCTTAGATTATTAACTTCTTGGGACTTGCTTTGAGTACTCTCAAACTCAGTGTTTCAGTCTGAGCATTTAGGTGCTCATATTTGCAGCTCAGATACTGAAATTACATGGTCTGTGATAATTGTATACCACAGTATCCTGTAATTTTGCTCATTAGTCTGGTAGTTTTCTTGCTTTCCCTTGCATGACTTTGAAACCTAAATGACACTAAACCTCACTTAAGTAGCGTTGCAACTTACATACTACCTACTTACCATAGACCAAGTATGTTAGTAAGCAAATGGTATCTCATGATGTTTTTCTCTGACAAGGTGGATATTCTGCATGAGCAGAGCTTGCTAGTGCAAGATGATGATGGCCTTTGAGAAGAATGATGTAATTACCCACAAACATAAATGCTTAGAAAAAATGTTTGGAACTTTTATCTTCTGAACTAGAAGTAGGTTATCTATGTTGACCTCTTTGTGCCTAGTGTTTCAGGTCACAGCCTGATGTGACTTATTTTTGTTGTTGTTATTCATGTAGTATCTGTATTGCACACAGAGCATACGATGAGGCTGTGTAAGTCTCTTCTCCAAGCAAAGGAGAAAGAGCCATTCTGCATGACCCTGGTTTGCCATGTTCTGTATTTCTACTGTACAATTGGCTAAGTAATTGAATGCTTTTTGAAATAAAAAATGCTAGAGTATATTGTAGGGTCAATGCAGTGTTTATTTCTTCAGCTCTGAAGAAAAAAAGAAGGAAGAAAATTTCCATGCAGCTCCTATCAGCTATGATCTTTGAGAGAATCTTTTTGCTAGTCTGTAATTTTTGGTGGTGCTGAGATGCTCCAAGACAGTACTGTATTTCAGTCACCAGTTTTTGAATTGTCAGTAATGCTTGGGCTAGCTGTTGCTTGGGTATCTCCAAAAGCACGCTCTGTAGCTACATGTAGTGAACTTTTTGGCAAAAATTGAATGAGTGGCATCAAAATGCTTGCTTTAGCTAGGCAGGTGGAGAAAACTTCTATTTTTGGTCAAGTGCTTTTTAGGTTAAAGCAATAGATTTTAGAGATGTTCTTTAAGACCTTCTGCAGGCGGGAACACAATCTGCAAGTAACTAAACCTGTGATTTAGCATATTTAAATATTTACAGCAGTTATATGAACACCAGGTCTGTGCCCAGACATGAAGTTTCTAAAGTAATGAGTTCCTTAGCCAGCAAGTAGATTTCTATTTAAGGCTGTTTTGTGTTTGAACTTCGCAACAGATTTAATTCTTGCTATAACTGCAAACAGGAATGAAAACTCAGCTGCAAAATTAAATAATTACAGCAGCAGTATTTGAATATAGTCATGTGTTTAGTATTTGGATGAGACAAGATTGTTTGGTGTTGATTGAAGGTGGAGAAGTTCCCTTGCTGGTGACTCGGTGAACTGGAGGCATTTAGTGTTGGGTGCAGAGGAATGGTAAAATGACGAAATTGGGACTTGAAATATGTGTTGCGAAAGTTAGCAGTCGGCTCGCTCTGGCAATAATATTTCCCATCACTGTTTAGAACTGAGGTTAAACGACTTGTCAGTTTAAGCTCTGAAGGTCTGTGCTTTGAATAGCTGCAGTTTAACCTGTTTTAAGCTGCCTGATCTTTTTTAATGATAGTGCAAAGAAAAGTCAAGCTGTAGACTAGTTTTGGAAGTTAAATAACTATCTTAAAAAAGAAATTGGAGACCTGACCCTTTGGCAGGAAGGTGAAGGTTTGTGCCTCAGCTTTCATTTCTTGGAAGGATGAAACTTTGAAGGACCCTAAACAGACACTTAATGCAATACACTGTTGTGGTATTTTTCTGTGTGTTTTCTATTCTAGAGGCTGGCAGCATCTTTTTTGAAAAAGGAGGAGTATGGAAACAAACTTCAGACAACTCTAAACGAGGCTTGCTAGTGGGAGCTAAGTGAGATGGGCTAGATCATTTGAAGGCAAAATATTACTGAAATCTGATGAATTCAGACAAACAATCACTGTTTGCATAATGCTCCATCTTTGAAAAAGTTCTGTATCTGAGCTATGATTGCTAGAGTGGCATATAGCAAGTTGGAAAAGGGAGAAATCCCCTAATTAAAGCTGATTGTAGAGAGGAAAAAAGTGTAAGAGCTAGGGAAAAGTCAAATGTATGCAGTGTTTTTTAAACGTTTTTTCCTAATTGCCCTGCTAAGCACTGTTATTAATTAGTTGTTTTCTCGACATTAAGTACTACTAACGGCAATTTGAGTGCATTTAACTTTTGAGGTTTATATTTCTACGAAGTGTAAATTAATGTTTTACTTAAATTCTGGGTGGTATGTTTTTGCAGGGTTGCTCTTTTGTTGTTGTTGTTTTTCTTTGCTTTTTATCAGCTTCTCTGGAAGCAAACACAGGTACTGTGGAAAGAGTAAACTTCAAAGCCTGAGTTTTTCTATTTCATTATAGGTTCAGGCACAAGTCCATCCTAAACTTTCCTCTACTGAAGACGCTTTACAGTACGTTGAAGAGTTAATTCTCCAGTTGTTAAATATGTTGTGTCAAGCTCAGCCAAGAAGCTTTCTGGATGTAGAGGTACAGCGACTATTTTCTACAAGTCTGATCTCTGTCTTCTAGCTTAATTTGAACGATTGTATGAAAAGTCTAATACATGAATCATTTCCAAATGTAAAATTGAATGCACTGAGTAAGAAAGAAAAACAGTAATTATGTATCTTTATGTATCAGAGCCTCAGCATAAAATGTTTTGGTCTGAGTTACCTAATCCTGCTTTTTTATATATATATGATTTGAATTTGTTGCTCAATACACAGTAAAACTGCTTTTGTATAACTGAGCTGTGGTATAACAGATGGTGAGTGTTACTTTGGTAAGTAAAACCGACTGGTTTCTTTCAAAAGACCTTTCTGCACTTATATTGCATTTGAACTTTAGCTGCTTAGTCTGAAACGTTCTCAGTGTGATGATTTAGTCTGATTTCTCTCTCCTCTTATTCTTTCCCCCCCACACCTCAGCAGTTTGAACAAAAATAGTTCAGTCGCTCTCTCAAAATGAGTTAAGAAAGAGTTCTTTCCTCTGTATTGAAACCTCATAAATTTATCTTCTCAAAGCCCTAAAAACTCTTGTACTCGGAGAAGGAGCCAGAAATTTGAGAGAAGGGGTATGCATTTTATTTCCATCTGAGAAGCAGTCTAAGCTATAAGTTTATAGCTAAGTCATAAAATTATAGCTAAATTATAAGATCTAAAATTACAGCTAAATTATAAGCTCTAAGCCCGTGAATATCTTGGTAGCCCATGTGTTATGCCACTGACGGAAGAAGACAGCCTGGTTACAGACTGCATCTGCAGTGTGCCTGCTCCTTTTCCGGTAGCTGGAGGCTGTGGCTGGGCCAGGTTAGGTAACAAAACAAGGTGCAACTTCCTTAAGGTCTGAAGAAAACAGCACTGATGGTTTGCTGCCAGAGAAGTGCAGGGGCCTGAGAAGCTAAAAGGTTGTGGGCAAAGACCTGGGATTATAATAAGGCTGGAAAGCCAAGAAATAGCTGTCCTTGACTCAAAGTTCACGAGCTTCTTCCTTTCTCTTCTCCCTTAATTGCTAACCCCTCTAATAGTGTTTCAGCATCCTCTCAAGTAATTGGCCTGTTTTGCAATGTTGTTTCTGTGCAAGTTTTTTTGGCTATTTATTTTTTATTATTTTTCTTTAGCATTGTTAAGCACAGCACTAAACACAGTTAGTATATTAAGAGCTGTGGTTGTGAAGTCAAGCCCGTAGGATGAGAAATGCAAGAATTAAAGGCGATCTGACAACCTCAGTTTACCCCATTTGTGTTTATGTATTTGTGTTTATGTATGATGATGCTATCTTTAATTATATGGACAAACACGTTTATTCCCCCCAGGATACCCCATTGTTCAGTCAGCAGACTGGACTGTGCTAGGGGAATGAATCAGTATTGAATAGTGAACACGACTTTTGTTTGTAGGACCTCTCCTTTGCTTGAATTGCAGGTAGGGTGTGGGGGTGCTTTGGAAAGCTGGGTGCCACCTTTGCAGAGCTCAGCTTTTGTGAAGGAGGTTTTGTTTTGGAGTTCTTCCTAAGTTGGCATTAATTTCACCTTCCCCATTTCATTGTTGCTTAAATTGGGGCTGCATTTACGTAAGCTATCGCTTACAACTGAAAGGGTGGGAGCTGAGGTCTGAAGGAAATAAAAGTGAACATGTCCAAGACATTGGATTACTGGCATTTTTGGACTACAGGGTAACAAAAACAGTGAAGTTTTTGAATTTCCTGCCTGCAAGTCTCAGGGAAGCCCTTTAGAGCATAGGAGGGTATAGGTGTGTTCAGGCGCCCTATCTATTGGAAGGAGCAAACAGTGAGGAAAAAATGAGGATAAAGCTGTGTTGAACGTGTTTAGTCCCACTGCAGTCTGTACAGCTGATTTTTGAAAAATAAGGATGCTCTTGAAGAGTTGCCTTGTTAATGTCTTCATTACTATGTTCAGAGTGGTTTCTTTGCAAGTAATACCCCATATGGACCACATACTGATCAGTGAACATAAAGCAGAAAATGCATAGCATCCCATCCGGTGACCAACATCCATTCTACACATGCCACAAAGTTCGATGATACTGTGTAGCTGTAGAACTAAATGTTTCTGTGTTGATGATATTCTAATATTCAAACTATTGAATTTAAAGATATATAAGCCTCTATAGTTGAAATAACATTATCCAGCATTTCTTTAAGTAGCGAGAAGTGCTCTCTTAATGTAGGAGTACAGCTAAAGTCATTCATGCACTTACTCTTTAGTCTTGTCTTCTTTTAAGGATCGCGTTCAAAAAAGTTTTCCCCATCCTATTGATAAATGGGCAATAGCTGATGCCCAGTCTGCTATTGAGAAGAGGAAACGAAGAAATCCGTTATCTCTCCCAGTAGAGAAAATCCATCCTTTATTAAAGGTAAGTATTAAGGGTAACTTTGTTATGTTATTATTTAATAATAATTAATGTTACATAATTTCATTTTCCATTTTTCCAGCTTAGTGAATTGTGCATATTTTTTCATTTAGGCCTTTAGGACTTTTTTTTTTTTTTTGAGAAATGTCTTGATTGTTCACTTATCATTTGTACAACTCCAAGAAAATAATCATTTGTAGCAAATGAGTACTGAAGTTTGTCTATGCAGTGAGAATAAAATAATTTTCAAGAGTTTTTTGGGGGATGATTCTTGTCTGTTGTCACTTCCACGTTTAATAGCAACCTAGCGTCTGTAGGCGTACAGACTGCTGTACCTGCATTGCTGAAGAAGACTAGATGTGTGTTGAACGTTTATTGAATAATGTCTTAAATTTCTTAAATCTCTGATTTTTAATTTTATCCTACGGTGTATATTTGATCAACTGAGTAACAGTGGGCCTCTTGTTTATTTTCCATTTCAGGAAGTTCTAGGCTATAAAATTGACCACCAAGTATCTGTTTACATAGTGGCAGTATTAGAATACATTTCTGCAGATATCTTAAAATTGGTTGGGAATTACGTGCGGAATATAAGGCATTATGAGATTACAAAGCAAGATATTAAAGTAGCAATGTGTGCAGATAAGGTAAGCATAGCTTGTTTCTCATGTTAACAGAAGGAAATGTTTAATTAAGTCTTGAGAGGATAGTGTTTATTCCTTACTGCATTCCAGGAATTTTGCACATTTAAAAGAAAAGCTTATTGCACTAAAATATGGTTTCAGTAATATTGCAAAGCTATCAGAAGTTAATGGAGCTTACAGAGCTTTTTTTTGTGCTGGATAATAGTTCCGTGTCTCTTTTTGAAACCTTCACTCCCCTAATCCCAGCTGCATATATATTCCTTAAAACTTGCTGTGGAGGAACATGGGCTTTAAAATTTAACATTCCTAAGTTGTGATGGTAGAGACTTATTTTGTAGCTTGAAAAAGAAAGCTAAGCTTAAGTATGGACCTTTTCATAATTAATGCTCTAATAATTTGAAAAAGACAAAAAAAAATCAGCCTAATCCTCCTTAGAGTTTCATAATTTCATCTGCAAGTAGTCTCTCCTGCAGCTTAAAGAGGACTTGCCTTCAAGTAAGACCCTCCTCTTTAAGGGAGGGGAATTCAGAGTCTCTAATCTTGCTGAAGTCTAGAGATTTTGTAACTTAACACCTCTTTTCAGTCTTTGGTCTTGGTCTGTCTCTAGCTGGACTTGTCTCTGTGTTTCAGTGTCTCATTCATCCTTGCCTACCCCTGCCTGGTCTCACTTCTTAATAGAGAGTAAAGAAGGTATCTTTGGAGATCTTGAAGTGTAAAGTATTTCTCAGTCAGGATAATTGTCTTAATTTCTCTTGTACCTGCCCTGGTCAGTGGAGGAAAGCATTTGAATGTTTGTCGTGATGACGGGAGTGACGTTAATGCAGTGTGTTTCTTTCCGTCATAGGTGAAGCTAGGGAAAAGCAGTGGAAGACCCATAAGGAATTTGATTTAGGAGCTTGTCTTACAAGAGAAACTCTTAGTACAGGCACAGGAGAGACTTTTGAAAGGAAAGAAAAAGTGTATATTGGGTTCCTACCCCAATATGCTTTGCTTTTTATTTCCCAAAACAAAATTATGTGGCCTTATATGCCTGTTCTTCTATTTTTTGTTGGTTTGTTTTTTCAAGCACTTTCACGCTTCTTTTTGTGCCATTCTTTTCTCTGCAAAATTTTGTCTTGTTTGCAAAAAACAAACTCTATTGCAATGCAAGCTCTTTTTCTTCCACTCTGTTCATTCTTTTTACTGGAGGACAGACTAAATCCTGTAACTGGGATATGTTTACTTTGATTAGTTTTTATGGACTTCATAGGACCTGAATGTGCTGTGTGAAACAGCTTGGAATCTCCTAGCTCAAATACGCCCTAGGACTGTGTCTATGAAATTATTACAGGCCTTAGAGCCTCCTGGAATAGCTGTGTCTTTCCATTTAATTTCCCCCAGCACTCACTCACTGCCCCCAGCAGTGAGCCTGTAATACCCCACTTTCCACAATTAGCTAGGATTCTGCCTATAATCGGAATTCCCTGACTTTAAAAGATGATTCATCTTCTGTTTGTAGAGTACGTCTTCTAGAAAAAGTCAGTCTTAATGCAAAATGTCTGTTGTTCTGCTGTCGCAGATGTTAAGACAAGGGTGTGTAGCATGGACCTCTGACTCATTGGGAGGAAGAACCTACTGCATGCTCATCTCCCTCCCTTTCTAGATCTGAACATTTTTGAGGAGTGTTAGAAGACCACCAGGGTGAGGAATGAGTGCTCTAGCTGGGCATGTTTCTTCTAACAGTCAGGTCTGAGGAACCTACCAGATCATCTTTAGTACTTATGAATTGCCACATATTCTGTGCAGAATACTTTGTCTCATGTAGGTACTCGATTGCTTGCTTTATTGATATCTTTTTGATAACAGAGTGTAGCATCATGTCTTGATTTGAAGAAAGGCTTCTATGTACCATGCTAAATGTCATGTTGTTGATTCAGAAGTTTAGTTCTTGAACTCCAGTTAGATAACTATGTTGCAAAACACTTAACACTTTCACTCTGTTTTCTACCGTTTTAAAAGCTGTAGTTTATGCTTGTCAGTCTTCCTTCACATGGCTCTCAAGGGAATATTTACAGCTTTGATCCTGCAGTTTGCCATGCCTCTGTCATCTGTCTCTAGAGCATATAGACATAGGTTTTCCATGACTTCGCCTCCAACTCTTCGTAAAGAAGACAATACATAAATTTTTTTTTTCAATTCTTATATATTATGCTTCATGACTTCTGGAGGTGGCAGTAGGTCCAAGCACTAGAGCTTTAAATACTGTCCCATCTGTCTATCCCAGGAGAAAGTCATCTTGTGTAATAAACAGCATCTTTTGCTGGCTTATTCTTACAGTTTTCTATATTGCCGTAGATTAAGTGTGTGAACTATTTAGGTTGTCTTTTTTCCTAAAGACACTTCAAGTTAGAGTGCTCTTTATGAGTTTGCAGTCCACATTCTTGGTTTATCTAAATTTTTTTTTTCTGTTTCATAGGCAGCAATCTAAAGTGTAATTTCTTCAGTCATTTACTAAGTCATTGTAGTAATTTCTGGCTTAGATTCCATCTTTGGAAGAAGTATTCAGTAGTCTGCTTAGAAAATCTTCATTTTGAAAAGTAATTAGTAAGCCTTGCCAGGCCAAGTGTCTTTTGGTGGTTAGTTTTATAAGTCCTTTTCTCTCTGGAGTTCTGCAGCCTAACTGCCGGCTTTGCTAAAATAGGAGCCTTTCTTTGAGGTTCTGTTTTAAGAAGAGTACTTAAGGGCCGTTAAGGATGGAGACCAGGTCTTATAAAGTGTTTGTGGGTGTTTCCAGCAGGCATTGCTGGTTCTGAAGACAAACATGTATGACTTCCTGTTAAAGCTAAAGGTGAAAAGCTTTCTAGAAATGCAGATTCTGTACAGAAAAACAGAATATTCATTTAAAAAAAAAAGTCTAAATGCTGTCTTGGTGTACTTTGTAGAGCTCTTCCAGTTTTCTAGAATCGTCAGTTGATCTTTAGGACCATATTCTTGAAAAGATGCCTGAATTGGTCTAAATTTACTGGCTATGCCTCAGAAATTATCATTGCAAATAGTAGTACTGTGACTTGTGAAATCATAGCAATGAATGTTGCTTTTCTAATACTCAACTGATTGCAAAATGTTATGCACAAATCTCTTGCTGATCAGTTTAACTTTATGGCGATAGTAGATTTTCTTCCCCAGTAACTTACTGGTAGATTTAGAAAATATGGTATTTTTACTCTCTTTCTACCTTCCTGTTACCTAGGTGTTGATGGATATGTTCCATCAAGATGTAGAAGACTTAAGTGCACTAACTTTATCTGATGAGGAACCCTCCACCTCAGGGGAGCAAACCTATTATGACCTAGTGAAATCTTTTATGGCAGAAGTTCGACAATATATAAGGGAGCTAAACCTCATCATCAGAGTTTTCAGAGAGCCATATGCCTCCAACTCCAAATTATTTTCATCTCATGTAAGTATTATGCAAAAATTATAACCTACTGTAATGTACTGTAAATCTAGAACTTTTCTAAGACTTAACTGTTGTCCGGTTTAACATATGCATAGAAGAGGAAGTACTGTTCTCGAGTTCTGAAATGGAAATCACTAAGGAACACTAGTGGGGTAGTAATAATTTCTTCTGTAGAAGAAAGCACCCAGCTTGCTCTGTTCACTTGCAGGCATATAATTTAAGACTTGTCAGTGTTGTTCTTTGCTCTTTTTGATTCGTAATTGTTGATACCAATTTACAGTGTACATTATTTGTTTACACACATGCAGGTGTGTCTAAAATATATTTTAAAAATCTTGGTGTAATTGAGGCACTGTTTAACATTTGTATTATAGCACAGTAGCTTTGCACATAATTTTTTTTTGTAGGACTTTAGTATCTGTTTCTATGCTGAATTTTGTCTGCTTCTTGCTTTTCACAGGATGTAGAAAATATATTTAGTCGTATATCAGACATTCATGAACTTAGTGTGAAATTACTAGGCCATATAGAAGACACTGTTGAAATGACAGATGAAGGTAGTCCTCATCCATTAGTAGGCAGCTGCTTTGAAGACATGGCTGAGGTAAGAAAATAACTGTGCTTTTTACTTTTAGCATCTCAGTGCAGGTCAGTGTCTCTGTTCTGGCTGCCTTTGTTTAGAGTGAAATCTTTTTTCAGTGCCTGCCCCCTAGCATGAATGGACTGTCCTATTTTTGAGATTATTTTGACCTTATGGACTATAGACCTCAGCTTTTGTAGGTCTGTTTAGAGTTTAGTTTTGGGGAGAGCATGCATGTGCACCTACATGCACAAAGAAGTCCAACACTACTGCGTAGATTTGGACAGAGGAACGGAAGAATCCTGTAAATCAGTTGTAGGTCAGGACGGCTAGAGGAAGACCAAGTTGAGCAAAGGCTTCTTTGCTAGCAGACTTGCTAATTTGAGGAGGACTTTTAAGATAGACTTGTTAGGCGATGGAGACCAAAGCTAATAGAAGAAGCAGGAAGAGAAGGGGATGCACAAAAGGGAAGGCATGACAAGAGAGGCTGTCACACTCCACCCTTGAGAAAACTGGATGACTGAGGGCTCTTCTGAAGTGCCTGTTTGCCAGGCCTCATGCATTTGCAGGATGGATCTGGAACTCTGCACGCAGTTGAAGTGCTCTGATGTTGGCTGGAGTTAGTCACGTGGCAGGAAAGGTTGCGTGATGGAGGGTTGTGTAAGTGAATGCAAGCATTTAGAAAGGACGGGTGGGGAAGATGAGGCCAGGAGACTTTACAAAAGGGGCAGGTCAAATATGTTGAGCTCTGTCATGAAATGGATTACCAGCCTGTTGAACACTTTCTGGATGAAGATCAGAGAGGGAGGCTACCAGAGGGGATGTTGCGGTGGGACTTCCACTGCAGGCTACCTAATCCAGAAGAGGAAGTGGATGATGCCTTTAAAGAAGTAAAGGTAATCTTCTGAGCGCAGACCCTGTTTCTCTTGAGAGAATAACCATCTTCACGTCTCCTGGGAGGACAACTTACTGAGGCTCAAGTAATCCGGGAGATTTCTGGAGTGTACTGGGGACAGCCTTTTGCAGCAGGTGCTAATGGACCAACTAGGGAAGGTGGTCCACTTGATATCTTTCTCATGAATGAGGAAGAAATAAGGGAACTGTTATACCTAATAGTTCCAACACCTACATTTGACTGCAGTAATCTCGAGGTATCAGCGAATACAATGCTGAGGGAAGTACGGGAGACAAGTAGCAGACTGAAGACCCTGGTCTTTGGGAGAGCTGTTCCCTTCTTCAGGGTGTTTGTAGACAGGATTACACAGGAAGCTGCCTTGAGGGCTGAAGGAGGATAGGTGGTTCATCTTTAAGAACAACTTGTTCAAAGTACAAGGAAGATGTATTCCCAGTTCCTAAAAAGAAATGGGCAGGTATAGCAGAAGGCTATACTGAGCTCAGGTGGAAGTTTTCTGTTCAGCCAAATGCAAAAAGGCAACAGGGCTTCCCACAAGGAATGTGTAAAAACACTGTCTAGGTGGGTGGGTGGAAATGGTTTAAGGAGGACTGCAGCTTGGCTAGAGTTAAATTTAGTAAGGAAGGTGAAGGGAAACAAGAAAACCTTGCATAGGTTTTTTTTAAAAAAAAAAAAAAAAAAAGGAAAGCAAAGCTGAAGAAACTGTGTCTTGCTCAATAGTTTGGGAGACCTTGTGATGAAGGATGTGAAATGGGCTGTGGTATTTTCTGTTTTGCCCAGGCTTTGCTGGCAAGATCTGCTTTTAGGCCTTCTATTTTTTTAGGCTAGTAGCAAAGACTGGGGGAGAGAAGTAAAGTTAGGGACTACCTATGTAATCTGGATATATAAGCAGCTATGAGGCAAAGCAGGATGCTGAGGCAGCTGACTAATGTCATCGTATGGCCACTCTCTACCATACTTGAAACTTTGTGGGAATTTGTGGAGATCCTCCATCACCAAAAGTACAAGCATTATACCTGTTTTAAAAAAATATGATGAGGAAGATCCTGGAACCAATGAGGGTGGTCACCCTCTCCCTGGGAATATTATGAAGCAAATCCATCTGAAATTCATGTCCAGGCAAATGAAGGCCTAGAAGTGATTGGGAACTGCCTGCACAGACTTAGCAAGGGCAAACTGTAGCTGACCAAGCTGACTGCCTTTTAAGAGGAGACCACTGGCTCCATGGATGAGGGGAGAAGCAGTGGATATCATTTGTCTGGACTTAAGACCTTCAGCAGAATTTCCTGTAGTATCCTTATAATCAGCTTCTTGAGACATGGTTTAGCTAGCTGAATTATAAGGTAGGCAGGAGATTGGTGACTGCCAGAATTGAAGAACTGTGCTCAGTGATAAAAAAGTTCATCTAGTGGCCAACAGTTATTGGCATTCCTCAGGGTTTGGTCTTGGGGCTGATGCTCTTTAATGCCTGTGTTATTAGCATGGGAGAAGGTAGCGAATGCACCTCATCGAGTTGGCAGATAATGATGCTGGAAGTAGGTGTGCTTTCTGGGGAACTTGAAAGCCAGCTAGAGAAATGGGCTGACGAGGAGCCTCATGGAGATGAAAAATGGCAAATCCCAGTTCAAGATATGTCTATACATAATGGAAGCCTCCTCATGATCGTGATGAAGGAGCTGAAGCACATGATGTTCGAGGAGGGTCTGAGAGAGCTGGATTTATTTGGTCTCAAAAAGAGAAGTCTGAGGAAGAGACCTTACTGCTTACGTTACCTAAAGGAAAGTTGGAGAATAGAGTCAGACTCTTCATGGAGGTTCACAGTGGTAGGGCAAGAGAGAGCACACCAAATGTAATGAGAGGAATCCCGATTAGATACTCGGGAAGAAAAAGAAAAGCTATTTTCACCAAAGAGAATAGCCGAACATACGCAGTCTGCCCAGAGAGGTTTTGGCAGCTCCATTCTTACAGGTGCTCAGAATAGAGTTGAATAAACCCCCCAAGCAATCTCAGTTAGCTTTGACACTGACCTGACTTTGGAGTTGACAAAGGAGGGGATTGGGCCAGGTCACCTCCGCAAATCTCTGACCTAAATTATTCTATGAATCTGTGCACATAAGTCTTTGCAGTATTCATTCTCCTCTGTATTTGTTTCACTGCTACTAGATAGAGAAGTCCTTCCTAGGTAGTATCTGTATTTTCCTTTTAAAAAATGTGGTTTAGATATGTAATCACTTCTGTAAAAAATCTGCTGTATTTCTTCTTAGGAGCTAGCATTTGATCCATATGAATCATATGCGCAAGATATTTTGCGACCTGGTTTTCATGATCATTTTCTAAGTCAATTATCAAAGCCAGGAGCAGCGTTTTATTTACAGGTAATTTTTTTAAAGCAAAATGCATGAATTTTTAAATTACATTATATTGTTGCTTCAGTACATTTATTGTTATAAGATTGAAATTTATTTTGTTTCTAGTCAATAGGTGAAGGCTTTAAAGAAGCTGTTCAATATGTTCTACCCCGGCTGCTCCTTGCCCCTGTTTACCACTGTCTTCATTATTTTGAACTGCTAAAAGTAAGAACACTGTGTCCCTCCAAATGTTGTTGTTTGTGGTATGTGGGTTTTTTTTTTTTATCATGTTATGTCTTAGATAACAGAGCTTTGTGTGCTCAGGTGTAAAATTTTGATTGGAGTCTGAATCGTAACGAACGTTTCATCATAGCAGTTTTATATGCTGCTGTGCGTGCTATAACTAACTATTGGCTTCTTTCATGCAAGTTGTAAACCAGCTGATGCTTTCTGTGTTGAATAACCGAGTTACTATAGCTATTTATTAAATAAGTAAATCAAGGAGATCTAGATATGTATATTTTTAGAATAATTATAAGGTTGCTTGAACAGTGGTAAAAGATGATGGGCAAAATGCCAGTATAGCAAATGTGTAAAGTGTTTCTCAAGCTGTTACTCAGTAAATTTACAAGCACAGTAAGATTCCCCTTTGGGCTTCATTTTCTTTTGGTCGAACCTTCCACGTTTTCCCTCGTGTGGTACCTGTCCTATGGTGGATTTGCAGGTAGTAGCCTTCATTCAGAGGAAAGTCTTGGTTGACTGTACCGTTCTTGGGCTTTTTGTAATAGGATCTCATATCAATAGGGTAGCAATAAAGACTGTGTGACATATACATGCAAAGAAAATAGCTACATAGTACTTCTATTGGATTTATCAAACTTCAGTGAATAATAATTTATCAGAAGCGTAGCGTTTGAAGAAAATCTTCAGGCACTTGAAGGAAACTCCTGGGAGTTGCGTTGCTTCAAAATTAATTACGTGGGGGAATTAAGATGAGAAGCAAAAATCAATTTCTGCTTGAGGAAGTCTAGTTGTGTTTCCTTCTTGGATGCGTATTTGGTGGCTCTGAGAGGAGCCAGTAGTTGGTTCACTCTTGAGTCTGTCAGCTTTATATATCTATAGTCTTTCACTATTTTTACTGAGTTGTGTCTGCAAGTCCAGTTTTAGGATGCTGTGTCACATGTTTTTCTGAATTTTGTAATTTATGCTCAAACTGTCCGAGTAGCTCTTGTTTTTTTTCTGACTTTTTAGGTACTATTTACATACTTAAACATCTGCTTAACTCCTGGGTAGGGGAGAGGTGTGAGACAGCTTGCATGGTTTTTGTATTTTAAAGACCTGCTCAGCAATAGGATTTCTCTGCTCATGTTTTCATCATACAGCCTCAAAGCATGGTACCTAATGGTTTTACAGGTTTTCCACGTGAATGCAGTACTTGATGATAGGTAAAGCATGAAGATTAATGTTGTCTAAACCACAGTATCCCATGTTGCGTCTTGCCATTGGGTATCTTAGCAGGAGAATGGGGACGTATGTGGGGTTTTTTGTTTGTTTGTTTCTTGTTTCTTTTTTTTTTTTTTAAAAAAAAGCTCAATTTTACTTTTTGTAAGGCCAGCCAAAAACCAAAATCTAAGCTTAGCTCAACTCCAGAAGGTTATTAATCTTTTCCTTGCTGCTGACCCACGCTTCATGATAAATTCTTCTTTTCCTTTTCCCCACCTTGTCACACCATGTAATCTGAGATTATTGTTGGGATTTTGTGCTACGTCTGTTGATTTTCCAGATCGTCCCTGCAGTGGGTTTTCCATACACACTTCTAGCAAGACATTCTCCTCTGCGGTCTGGTGGATGTGATGTGCAGTGGTGACTAACAGGTGCATGTGAAGGGAGACAGTAGCTATTGTAGCAGTATTCACTTATCAGGTAGTACGGGTGTGCACGTGCAGCAGATGAATGCCTCCTTCAAAGGGCCTCTGCCGGCAGTCGTCTTACATCTGAAATATTCAGATTCCAGACTGGTAATCCTGAAAATGCTCAAGCTAAACTGCTACAAAGAGTATGTCCTGCACTTTTCTAGTTTTATGGGCCTAACAAGTTTATTGGTACACATCTGTATTAAATTCTTACATGCTAACAGCCCTGACTTTGAGACTGTAGGCATATACATCCAAAGTTGAGTTAAAATGCTACAAAAATGGATCTCTAGGTATGAGAAAACAAAGAGTTGGCACAGTATTTTATGTAATGAAAAAACATGTTATTTCTCTTCAAAAAGAGATACATTTAAGGATAAAGGGGTTAGCATTTTTCTTTGAGCTATATTGTGTAATTTTGCATGCTTTGAAGTTATCTGTTTAAAATACATCTTGGAGTTACCTTCTAACTATGCAAACTACAAAAAATATAAATTTCTATCCACTGATGGTTATCATATTTAGAAACTAAAGCCCTCCTGCAGTTTGGCAGGCCACCAGGAACACACAAATACATATTCTATTTTTAGCTGAAGTTTCTTGCTTTAGTTTTGTAGGGAAATTAGCATCTGATTAAGGCCTTTGTTTTCCTTTGAGCAGTTTAAAAGTCCTCAAACTTTTAAACAAGAAACTAACCATGCAAAATAGCAGCCTCATATGGGATCATGCTTTTTGTGCAGATTTGCAAATACAGTAAAAAGTTTTCTAAATAAAAAGCTTAAATCTCAGCTACTGTAATTTTTGTGCATGTGTGTTCTGCTTGTTTTGCTTTTGTGTGATGCAAAGACTACTTAAAGATTCCTTTTTTTTTTTTTTTTTTCTGAGGAGAAAGACCTCAAAGCATCTGTTAAACTTTCCTTGGATAAAATAATACATTGTGGAAAATGCAACAGAGATATTTACATGTGTGCAAACACATGTGTGTGTATATAAATGTATGTATACACTATATATATATAAATAAAGTCTAAGACTAATTTCACAGTGGATTTCTCATAATGTAAATACCTCTAATTGTGACATGCAATGTCCAAAAATTTTATAAGAGGTATTTATCTTTCTGTTTTTCAAAAAATCTGTTCTCCACCCAAGAGCACGCTTGGCCTCTGAGTAGAAACTTCGTATCTTGTCACTTACATATTTTACTCAGAATTCTGTGTGTTCTGAGTATAAATTTTCAGGATGCTTATGTTGCACAATAGCATTTTGTGGGTGGCCTTTTTTTTCCCCCTAACTATGTTGCTACATGGCAAATGACTTTTCAGTCTCTAGAGGCTGGCAGTTCAGCTTGAGTGGAAATATTCATTAAATTAACTTTTTTTGTCTACCTCTTTCATTATGTTAATGTAACTTGGTAAAAAGTAGTTTGGCAATGTCTTCCCAAGATAAGGAACCACCTTTCTCCCAACCTGGTGGTCTTAAATTTGCTATGAGAAGACATAACAGGGTGAAATGTGAGTTATTGGGAACTAGAGTGCATTTCTGATGATCCTGTACGTCCGATGCTGTATTGGGCAACACATCCCAACTGTGGTGGACTTTGACTTCACTTTGGTTCTTTGCCCTGCTTCAGCTAGGCTCATGATCCAGAGTGTAATGCAAATTAATGAAGGAGGTTTGTGATCCCCTCTATAGCAGGTGTAACCCAATCCAGGGTGGAGGATCGGACTCTTACTGAGCTGAACTTTGGCACCCTGCAGATCTTTTACAATATCTGCAATTAGAGATCATTGTCTTGAAATGTTGTCTGCGGAGCGCAGGCACTGTAATTAACAGATTCTTTTGCTTTAGTCTATTCTTGAAACCTCCTTAAATGAATATTAACAGCAGGAAATCTCAGCTTCAGACCAACTCTGAATTATTTTAAGAAAGTATTTATGTAGTGTCAGTAAATGGTTTTGTTGAAGGCACTTTGTAGTCTGCCTTCTTTCCAAACACAGAAGCTTTTATGTACAGTATTTTGAAATAAAAATAGAAACAAAATGTTACTGTTTTGCATGTATTTGCATATGTAACTTTGAGCATGAATTTGTTTTATCATCAGAGATTAAAAATGCTATTTCATGTATAAATGCAAGTTTATCTGGTGAAGAAAATGTAGCTGGATAAATCCATTGCTGATGCAAGGACTGCAGAGCACTTTTGGGTGTTTCTGGTGGCAGAAGAGCTGGGGTAGCGTCAAAATCACTCTCAAGTCTAAGAGATTTCTCAGTGTGACAGCAGGTGAAAAAAATAAGCAACTCCTTTGGTTTAAAGCTGTAGTGTTATAAAGATACAGACTCCTGTGGTAGGAGTTGGTGTACAGGAGCTTGTTTAGTTCTTCTGTGGTTGCTTTTCTGCACTAATTCCTGGCATGTCTCGTCTTTGTCAACTACACGTTTGGCAGCAGCCAAAGGGGAAGATGATACAGAAAATAAAACCTTGTGTGTCTGGGGGGTGAAGAAGACAAGCCTTTCCTTTTTTTTTCCCACAAACTTGGTTATTGTTAATCAAGCTATTTGGGATCCCTGAGGTCATTTCATTTTGACCAAATATTAAACAAGTTCTGCAGAATGTGTGTGTGTATGTATTTTATCCTTCTAGCTTTGGGACTCTGGTGGGTTGCTTACATATCTATCAGTGTTTATAAGACTCTTATATATTCATGCATATCACTCCATTGTCCAGGTACTTATGCCATCTATAATGGAGTTATGGGGATGTATGTTTTGTTGTGTGATAATTTCTTTTTACAAAGGATTCTTCTCTGAGTAGCTGCTGTCTATGTGCAGGGAATTTTCTGATGAGAATGAATTATCTTGAAGAGTATTTTATTCACTCTCCCCTAGAATTACTTTTCTGCCAAAGCTGAATATTAGCTGATAAAAACAAATACTGCTCCTTTCACTTGGCTTACAGCCCTCAGCGACACTTGGGAAGTGTTACTGTCACCCCATGGTACCAATAAATGCTGTACTTTGATCCCATTAAGCAGGGAGCAGGATGGCAGTGGGACAGGCTGCCCTCACCTATGGGATGACCTGTTTGACAGATCAAATGAAGCATTAGCCAAATTGTGACCCTTTTTGCCTTCACTTACTACTTTCTAGAGTCTCAGTGACCTGTTTCCTGATCCGTTTTCTAGGATAACTCCCAGGGCAAAATTTCCCTGGTACTTGAGGAATCTATTTCCAGTTCTGAATGACAGCAGCATTGTGCTAATTGAAGCTAGACCATTCTTTAACTCATGTGGCATGAGTTCACACTCAAGGCTAAATTTTCACGAAATAGATGGATGTTAAAATAACTTGGAAAAACTTTGTGAGTTTTTGTTGGTTTGGTTTTTGCCTTGCAATAAAAGCTTTGGTACAAGTAACTCAGAATTGTGCATGAAGATGATGGTTTATTATAGATCAGGCTTTCAAGCACTGTAAGCTTTTTTGTTCTTGAGACATCCACATTTGTGCTCCTTTGATATACTTGCATTGGTGAATGGTCTTTTAACTGCAATAATAGTTCATCTCCCTGTCCTTTTCTTCCTGCCTTGATTCCTGTAACCTGTACACAGGGAGATCCTTGAGGAGAGGTAGTCCTGTGGTTAGGATGTTCCTCCGGACTATTTGGAGGTGGATGGGGCTTTGAATCGTGCATTTTAGTCCAGCTACCAGCATGCTTTCTCTGCTGTCACTGCTATGGGGAGGATGTAGTTGTTCAGTGCTAGGGACCACCTTTTTCTTCAATGCTTTGATGTATCTCCAGGGAAGATTGATGGAAATATGTCGGAAATAACAAATAGAAGTAAAACAACAAGCTACCTTCATGGTTTCTGTAGACCAAGCTGACTTCAGCTTCTTGCATCCAGCGGCTCCTTTGAAAGCTGCATCTCTTAGTTTCTGCTGTTGCCTGCAGCTCCCACTTGGTCCTTTGCACCAGACTTTCTTTGCACAGTGTTTTCATTTTTTTTCTTTTTCATTTTCTGTCAATCATTTTGTAGTATGTGCTGTCTGTAAATCTGTGCAGAAGGGCAGAGTTATAGAGAATTGCCCTGGAACATAGCATGGTAATAACTGCTATCAGCTGTCATCTTTTTTTTTTTTTTCCCCTTATTAAAAAAAAAAAAAAAAAAAGGCCAAAATTGATAGTTTTGCATAGCAACTGATGGGATTCTGCTTGTCCTTCATTTCCTATGCTGTTTTTTTTCTAAATCCTTTCTAAAATCAACAGGGCTCTACCATTGCTTCCCAGAGCAAACCCCTGAAATTTTGAAATTCATCAGATTGTAGCACTCAAAAGTTAACATGTTTGTGTCCAAGCATAGAAGTGTCATCCATTTTAGCCTTGCAGACTTGGCTATTAAAGTCCATGCTTGAATGGTGTCGAAGCAGTGAAAGTGGGTTCCAGTCCGCTTTAGAACTGCAAAAGAGGGAAGATGTTTTCAGGTCTGAATTGCCTTTTCTGTCATGGAAAATTTGAGGGAAGAAAGCAGAAGACTTCAGTTACAAATGTGGAAGCACTTAGGTAAATACTTTGCGATATTTCAAATACAGAGCTAAATAAGTGTTACCAACTTAATTATGCCTTTTAAATTTCTAATGTGCTCTGCAGGTCTGGTCCTAATGATGAGACAAAGCAAAGAGACAGTAAGAAAGAAGAGAAATTCGGAGCATGTAGGCTCTGGAAGGATCTGTGTGAACTTGTACATTGGTTGCAGAAAGGTAATGAACATGCTATGGAAGGGATGTCAGCACATGCAAAAAAAATACATATTTTTGAAGAATGCAGAGCAAATTATTTACTTTTTTTTTATACTTAGAGAAGGCCTCCTGTAAAGAAAGTGGCCATATCCCTAGGATAGGAATCTTGGCATATAAAATACACGTAGACATTCTGCTCACAGCTACTAGCCTACCAAAAAGACCCTGAATATTTAGGAAACGGCTGTATGAAAACATCAACTAATTTGAAAACAAAGCTCTGTTTTTATGTCTGTGCCTTGCTAGAGCAAATGTTAATTGTGTAAACTCAAAAAGCAGAACTGGTTGCATACATTAAATCCCCTGCTTTGGCTCTTTAGGAAAGAAATTCAGAAACTGAAAACAATGTCCTCTTTTCCCCTGAGCAGACCTCAGGCAAAATATACAGCAGTCTGCAGTAAAAACTAACATGTTACCTAGGGTCAAATAGGATTTCCTGACAGGCCTTGCCCTTTCACGGGAGTACTAGGGGGAAATTCAAATTCTGTCTGTCTCAAAACCTGTTGTGCAAAATGTCAAGCTGTTGAATTGGTGTAATGTAAATTGATGAATTTCTTTGGGGTTTATGTTTCTAAATATCTTTTCCTGACTTTTTGCTGTGTTCGCTTCTAATTTGAAAGACGACACTTATTTCAGAGTAGTATAGTCATTCCTGAAGCAAATTAATTAAATTTTAACAAATCAAAGGAAGAGAAATCAAAGTAGCAATTCTTTAAATACACACTTTTCTTTAATTGCAATTGTTTCACTTCTTTGGGCTTGATTTAAGTTTGCCATACTCAAACTTTCTACATATTTCAGATATATTTTGAAATCACTGACAAACTGAGGAAGAACCGAGAAGCTTGTACGGGAAGCTGTTGAATAGGAAATGCTGCATATTTTTGTATATTTAACAGACGCTTATACACTGTCCATAGTTAACATTATGTGAGTTAAGATTTGGTCTGTTAGGGCTTTTTAGCTCCTGTCTCTTAGTGTTGCATCTCCAATTCATTTTTTGCAACTACTTATCTAATACCTAGGGTTTGGTGTGTTTATGAAAAATATATTTTAATGTAACTTACCTTTTATAATGAGAAGGAGAAGGCATAATTAATAAGAAATTTTGATCAGAGGGGAAGACTTTACCGTACTTTGGCAGTATACTAAGTTCTGTTCCGCTCCTAAGAAATAGACTTTTAATGTAAATCTAAATAAACTGTTACATACAGGTGTACATGTTTTTGCTTCCCTGTGTTTGAAATTGAGTTTGTGTGGAAACAAAAGGTGTTTTTATTTTTTGAATGCATTAAAGCTGTGAATGTATCCCTGGGAATACAATGGATTAATCTTCAAGTTTTGAGTGTGAAGTGCCTCTTGGACTGTTTATGTTCTTTTCTGCAATTGTCCCCTGTTGCTGTTCCAGATAATTTTTTATTTTGATGCTTTCTAAAAAAAAAAAAAAAGGATTCTGAGTTAGAGTGCTTTTTCTAGCCTAATACTACTTTGGGACGAGTTTTTAATCATTTGGAAAAATCACAAAAAGGCAGAAAGCTCTTGGGCTGTTGTTAAGAAAAGTGGCTACCGGTATTGCTCAATGGCAAAGTGCCAGCACATCTATCAGTCTGTGTTTGTCAGAAGAGAAATCCTGCTCATTTTTGTTCACCTTGATCATGAAATAGCCTTTCAGAGGACTACCTTCCAGTTAGGCACTTGACTTTTAGAAATCCATTGAAGAAAATGGAGAGGCGGTACAATAGAACGTGGAGCAACGGTTTTCAAATTCTCATGAATGTTGCTTGTTTATTTAGCGTTTCCTTACAGGGAAGGCGGCTAGGTTGTGCTCCAGATAGTGCTTCCTTTGCCAGCTCACCCGAGAGTCTGTGGGATTTTGGATGTCCAAAGAAATTCCCCAGAGGGTGTTGAGAAGAGGCTCTCTAAGGCAGTGGTGTCACAGTCCAGCTGTGTACAGCGTCCACTTCTCAGGTGGGGCCTCCTGGGCACTGACCATCTTGGCTTGATGTTTCAGGTTAGCACCCTCACTCAAGAGAGCACTTACAACACAGATACGGGGCTGCAGTGCAGAAAATTCAGTTGTGGTTTCCCTCCCTGCCAGCTGCTGCCATGTCTTTTGCTTACAGAATCTGCTCTGTGATCCCTCCCGTCAGCTGAATGCAGGAACCTGCAGTTCATAAACTTCAGTGCTTATACTTAGGATAGTCTTCCAGGGGAAGTATCAGTCTAGATTCTGATGCAGCACCTGAAGTACAAGTTTTTGTATCCCTCATGACAGTTATGAGCACTATTCTCATCATCTTCCTTCCTTGCCTTTTTAGATAGCTGTCTCCCTGACAGCTTAAAGGAAGGAATATCCTATTCTAACTGCACTGCACAAGGAGGATTTCTTCTGTATCTGTTGGGAATTTCCTGTATCTTGATTTTGTAAATATCTGATCCTTGGGTTATGCAACAGGTAGAGTGAAATACCTCATTTTCTGCTTCTTGACATACCTTCAGTGTTTGCAAACAGGAATGTAGAGTCCTTTGTTGGTGGTGGTTTGGTTTTATGAGATACTTCTGAAGGCATTCTGTTTAGCAAATTTGTTCACCTTGAATAGCCTGGGATGCTGTACCTCTAATACTGATTATTATATTAAAATCATTATAAACCAATTTTTATAAGATCGTTAAAAATAATGTAATGGTTAATACTACTGATAAGCAGGAAACTATCTCCTTTCTGTAATAATAGTACGGTATTCATAGTAGAGTGTTTAAAATACAACCACCCTTTTGTTTGGCATCTACCTGTTTCGTTCATTAGGGGGCGCTGCACAGCTACAGAAAATCCGTGGATTTTGTAGAGGCACGTGAATGTCTTCCTAGTGATGCTGTTTCATAACCACCTATTCCGAATTATCTAGGGATAGTGTAAGATATATAAAGGATGTGGAAGTTTAAGGTCAATTTTGACTAAGACTGTTTCTGATAGTAGGTTATAGTAACTAAACTCAAACTAAAATAGTTATGGTAAATAAACTCAAATTCTGTTTCTGTTTCACAGAGAAATGTCTCTATAGCAGTTCAGAAGGCTCTTTGAGTTATTATTTTTTGTTACTCATACCTTTTCTTTGAATTTGTCCCTGTACACCAGGCCTTTCAGGTAAATGACAGGATATGCTTTGATCTAATAAGCCTTGTTTTTTAAGGAAATTAGGCCAGAAACAGCCTTAACTATTGTTGAAGGGTAGGCAGGCAGAGATGATGGAAAATCCAGTCAAATTGATGATACACATTGGTGAAAAATTGAAGAAACTCCTCTGAACTCTTGTGCAGGAAAGATGCAGAATCTTAGAGGTAGTTATGCCTTTTTTCTAGTTTTGTTTCAGGATTTTTTCCAGCAATCCTGTATCTGTCTTGTTTGTCTTGGGGCCTCTCTAAGCATAGATGACCTGCACAGCTTGAGTGAAGGCAAGATGATACGTACATGTGGTGCAGTCAACAGAATATGATGGCATTAGTCTGTTCGTTCTTGGACCTCAACCTTTCTTGAATGAAAGCCTGTTATGATGTATTGTCAGTTCTGTTTCTCTCTTTGCCTCATTAGTAGGCATTCATGGCTATTTCCATTTAGGTCAAGAGTATGACAGATTATGCTGCATGAACTAGAACTGCGAAGAATAAGCCTTGTGCCATCCTTATGGCTAAAACCACAGAGAAGGTAGTTATTGGCATAGACGTTATTGAATTGAGTGATGAACTCTGGTCAGGGAAAGGATTAATGCTATTCTGCGACCCATTCAAATGTCAGACACAAATGTGTTGTGCACATTTGCATTCTGGAGGACAGTAGTTACATTTAACCCTGGAAGGCAGCAGTGCGATTTTATCCTTTCCAAAGGGCTTTACCTTTCTGCCTCATGCCAGCCTATCATCTAAAGTTAGCTGCCACTTTCTCTGCTGATGAGTGGCCAACCAACCCTTTTGTGGTCAAGCGTTTGCTTGCATTTCCTAATCTCATCTGCTTCTCGTTTTCCATCTGTGTCTTGCATAAAGGATTGTGTCCTGGTGGACAACAAGATGAATACAAGTCAGCAGACTGTCCCCACAGCAATGAATGCTGATACCATGAACCCCACACTGTGCTGTATTAGCAAGAATCTAGTAGCAGGTGGAGGAAAGTGGTTGTTTCTTTCTATTTACCATGGGTGAGACTTTTGTCAGTATGTACCTCAGTGTGGGGGGATAGGGAAGGCAGCTGCACACTTCTGAGAGGTGCATAGTGAAAATGCAGGAGCCAACAAGGGATATTCTAATTTGCTATTAGGAAAAAAGATCGCCATGAGAGTTTTTGTACATGAACAGGTTGTTTAGAAAGGTGGTGGTTTCTCCATCTTGAGAGAGAGTCAAAACTTAGTAAGGCCCCAGGTAACCTGATGGAGGTTGGATAAGATGATCTCCAAGGTCCCTCCCAACCTGAATTATTAGGTGATTAAGCTGTTAGTGAGGAGAGAACATTTATAATCTTCTGTTTACAAATGTGATGAAAGAAGGTTTCCTTAACTTTTAGTCAAGCTCCCTTCCTGCACAAACACCCATCTCTACCACAGGTTTGATCCTGTCCTGTTGAATGGTACGTAGGTGTATCTCCTGTGTCACTTAGTCCTCTTAGAAGGAAGCACCTTTAGCTGTTTTACTTTTGGATAATGCAAGGTGAATCAGACTAGTTCTGTGGTAAACACATATTCCTGAGTTTGTCCATAAATAAGGGACTGGTGGCTGCTGCTCTGATCTTACTGCGTTTAGGATGGTAGTGGAGAACTGTCTCCTTTGCCTGTGTCAGTAACACACTTGGTTGTACTTGGTAAGAACTGGGAGCGCGCACGAACAGTAAATGGTTGGATTTCTGTTCCCTAGGTCAAACTTCTGGGCACGTGTGCACCAAAACACTTGTAACACTTTTTGTGTTTGACTTTCAATGTATGCAGCAATTAGAAGAGAAGAGTGAGGATGAAGAGGATAAGGAGTGTTTAAAGCAAGCAATAACTGCCCTACTGAATCTTCAAAGCAGTATGGAAAGGATATGCTCCAAAAGCCTTGCAAAACGAAGGCTTAGGTAAACACATTTCTGTTTTTCCTGAGTTCTGCTCTTAATGCTTTGCTATAAATCCAGGGCTCCCAGTTTCCTCTTTTAGTAAACAATGAACAAAATAGTTTGTGACAAGCCTGCTTTTTCAGAGGAAGTGACATCAAAGCCAAGATAATTTGTTATTGTTTTAAAACCGTTCGAATTTCTATGCGTCTTTGCATAGTGGTAGTTGAGACCTCCTGAGGATTCGCTGGTAAGTAGAAAATCCCAGCATTTGTGGGTTAATTATGCTTAGTTAATAAATGCCAGTGTAAAAGTATTGTACATGTGCATTTCTGTGTGACCAGAAGGGAATATTTTTGAATTTGAAACTACTTGAAAGTAATCTCAATAGCTTTTTGTACAATGCCTAGTTAAAATTACTGCTAAATTCTTAGAAAACTAGTATTCAGTTGCAGCATCATAGCAAAATCTTGTATGATATGATTTGCTTCAACATTAGAATTTACACAACATTCTCTTTACTAGTTATTTACCTTTGTTAAAATTTTACTCTTAAAATTGTTTCAAAAGCATTTGCACCAGGCAAGTTTTGTACTGCGAAGTATATAACCTTGGGTGTATAAGTACATAAACTTATGTATATAATCTTAAGCATACAAGCTTATGCACATGAATGTATTTAACAGCTTATTTTCTCTAAATCTACTTCTTTCAAATTAATGTATTCTAAAATAGTTTATCAACTGTGGAAATGAGTGATATGTTAAGAAGGTACTCTAACAACTTGCCTGCTTCTGGTTGCTTGTGTTTAGGTAAAACATTTTCGCATACAAGATAAGTAGAAAATTCTTTAGATGTGATGAGGAAAAGTATTTGTCAGGTCCTGTAATGGTACTTTTTGTAGAAGAGCCCTGATACTGAGTTCTGGAATTGTATTCTCAGTGGAATTCTCATCACTCAGAAAACAGATCATCTTGTGTTTTAGTTGTTAGTGGTAGTTGTGGTTTTTAAACATACTAATAGGCTGCCTTTCTCCTGTCCTTCACTGAAGTGAATCTGCATGCCGATTCTATACTCAGCAGATGAAGGGGAAACAGCTCGCAATTAAGAAAATGAACGAAATCCAGAAAAATATTGATGGTTGGGAGGGTAAGGACATTGGACAATGCTGTAACGAGTTCATCATGGAAGGAACTCTCACACGCGTAGGAGCGAAGCATGAGAGACACATATTTCTATTTGATGGCTTGATGATTTGCTGTAAGTCAAATCATGGCCAGCCAAGACTTCCTGGTGCTAGCAATGCAGAATATCGTCTGAAAGAGAAGTTCTTTATGCGGAAGGTACAAATCAACGATAAGGACGACACTAATGAGTACAGACATGCTTTTGAAATCATCTTAAAAGATGAGAACAGTGTTATTTTTGCTGCTAAATCGGCTGAGGAGAAAAACAACTGGATGGCAGCATTGATATCTTTGCAATACAGAAGCACGCTGGAAAGGATGTTGGATGTAACAATGTTACAGGAAGAAAAAGAAGAGCAGATGAGATTTCCAAATCCTGAGCTTTACAGGTTTGCGGAACCCGACTCCGAACAGAATATCGTGTTTGAAGAAAACATGCAGCCCAAGTCTGGCATTCCTATCATCAAGGCTGGAACTGTGGTCAAGCTCATTGAGAGGCTGACTTACCACATGTATGCAGGTGAGACACCTTGTCTGTATAGCTAAAACGAATGTTAACTAGGCTGTGCTTTGCTGCTTCTATGTTGTTTAAATACATACAGCAAAACATATGCAGTGTATTGAAAAGGAATATGCTTTGCTTTGCAAGTATTCTGAAATGTTTTTTGAATTAGCATTTGTATTTGTGAAGAAATCTGCTTTGGAGCTGTAGAAATTAAAACCATGAATCCTGTTTGGCTGAAATTTTAGTGGGATATAAAGCGATTGCGGGAATTGAGCTCTAGCCAATACTTATTTCCTGTGTGCCCCAGGCAACCAGAACTGCCTTCACTTGAGACTTCCAAAGCTGGGGGGCAGCTTTTCAGGAGGGAATTATGGCCCAGTTCTTTCAGCTGAACTTGTGGACTCTTACCTGTGCCCGTGCTGATGTGCAATGACTTATGCAGCAAGCAGACAGAATAGCAATTTGCTAGGGGTAATCATCTGCATAATTTAGCCTCAGCTTTAATCAGGATTTCAGTGGCAATTTGATTTAAGACCATTTGACTACAAGTTTCTGTTTGGGCAGAAACTCTATGCTACGTGAAAGGAAATGGGTCATCCAGCCCACTCTCACTTGTGCTGAAAAGCTCAAGGTCTTTTGATTCTGCCTTTATGGTAGTTAGTCTAAATCTTCGTGCATCTTACTATTAGTGCTTTTCCTAGTATTCAACTATGGCTCCCCGTCCTGCTTTTTTTTTTTTCTCTTTTCCTTTTGCTGCTTTCTACTTCGATTATCCTAAATCATTCTGTAGCTTGGTCCTGATGGCACTGAATACCTAGCATGGAGCAGGAATATTTGCTCAGAAGAATCAGGGAATAAACTAGATAAAATTAGGACAGTTCTATATTTTGTTTGTTTTATTTTAAGGTGTTTATATATAAAGTTATTTACTCCATTTTATTGCCTTTCTCCACATTTACCCCAGTTCAGTTTTCCTAACATTAATTAGTAAAATAAACACAGTATCTTGCCTGCAGTTTTGACCAGAACTGTTTTGTGCCTGTGCTCATATTCATACTTCATAAACCTTTAGCTTTTGACTTGAAGTTTTACAGGCATGACTTATGACATAGTTTTAATTTTTGGAAGTTGGAAGAGGCAGAGAATTAACAAAAACAGGATCTTTAGTGCCTTTGTGAGCATTTGCTTTGTTTTGGCTGACTTGCATGCCACTGCGAATTGCTCTTTCCATATGTACGGTGGCTTTGGCACAAAAACTTCGACGTTGTTCCATGTGCTCCAAGTTTTGCCTCTGTTCAGCAAGTCACAAACTATGTTCTTGTGTCCCATAAAGCAAAACCAGCAGGTTTTAAAGAACATGGGGCTTGTTGAAGCAGGTCATTTTATTTTATTTTATTTTATTTTATTTTATTTTATTTTATTTTATTTTATTTTATTTTATTTTATTTTATTTTAT
>VZSV01000107.1:25798-117282 GCA_013398735.1 Nothocercus julius | reverse complement strand
AAAAAAAAAAACACATATCTGTACATATTGGATGATCTTGCGATATATTGATTTAGCCTGTGTTTGTAACCATAACGATCTTAGTTCAGTATGTGGATCTGACAGTGAATTGCTGGGTCCAGAGCCATTTCCCTGTACTCCCATTTTCTTTATATGCCTTCTGCTTTATAATTAGTTTTCTGTGAGGAAAAATGTAGTCACTCTTAACTATTCTTTGCTGTCTTTTCTAGGGGAACTAAGGAATACATAGTTAGTGATTCAGCCCAAAACGCTCAGGAAATGAGGGCCATTTACTATGTAAAATCTTTTTTTTTTTTTTTTTTTTTATGAGATGCAGTGCGTTAGGCAACAACTTTCCATAGTAACCCTTCAGTTATTCTTTCCTGCATGTAGCAGCTGAGTTCAGCCTTCTGTTTTGCTCTGAGACTGGAGGCACAGGAAAATGAGTATCCTGGTATCTCGCCAAATAGCCCCGGACTGCAGAATTTCTTTTCTTGCCTTGCATCCTGAAAGAACGTTCTTGACCTTATAAAAATAAGCCCCAAGAGCAAGCCCATTCTTTTCTGATGCAACTTTTCTCTGGGACAGTACAACAGAGTAGGTAGCCCAAAGACGCCCTTTTCTGTAGCCCTGCGTCTTTGCTAGGTTCTTAGGCTTGCAGGTCAGACATTTTACGGAGTCTTAGAGGCACCATTGCGTAGGTTGTGTCAACTTGTTGCACCCTGCTGGAAAGCAGTTGGTTTATTTGTACACTGAGGAGCAAATGGGCTATGTGCAGCCCCTAGTCAACTCAAACCCGGGCCCAACTCTTTTGTCGTGTACAGAGATCCGTACGAGAATCCATAACCCATTTGTAGCTTGGGTATTTGACACCCACACCCCCTTTATTTTCTTCGCTCCCCTAGCAGCTAAGAACGAGAAGTCTCTCTGCAAAAGCCGTTTCCCATGTGTTTGTACATGAGAGAAATGGTCCGTCACATAGAAGTTCAGATTTTGGTCCTATTTGCATATTCTGAGGTTTGTAAGTGTTTAATGTGCATTGTGCATAATAATATAATTATTATAATAATAATGATAATAAAAAAATGAATTTCTTTCTTTTTCTGATATTTGTGCAAGAGCAGGTAGGTTAGGAGGTACCAAAGTTTGAAAGCTAAGGCTTTTTTTCTTAATCTATAGGGCAGTGCTCTTCTATTTTTAAAGCTTTGATATGTTAAGAGCGCTTGTGCGTCATCATAGTGTCCATTTCCTTTCTTAAGGGATTCAAGGGTGATTATTTATAAATCCTTGTAGAACAAGTTATTGTTCTTTTTTAGCTTTCAAATTGGCCGTATTGAAGAGAGAATTATCACATGAGCAGACATCCTGGCTAACCAACGTTGCCTGTTTTTTTAACGCTTGCTCATACAGTGTCACTATTTTAAGTTACAGATTTTGCTAGTGAGATAACAAGGCTGGGTTTGATTTTTCTGGTTTACAGCATGTGAAACTCGATATGTGTTTTGCATGTAAAAGTTGACCCTACCTGTAAATAATTGCAGTGAGGACTGCCAATCTGAACACAGAGCCTGCAGGGATCTGAAAATACTACTACCAGAGAGTGGTTTTTTTGTTTTTTTTTTTTTTTAAGGCTTTTGTGGAGGTGAAATCTGTCTGGGATGCATGCTGTGTGCAGAATGCAAACTGTGAAAACAGAAGTCACGGTGCTCAGTTATAGACTTGTTTTAAGGGGCCATGACTTGCAGTTAGGAGATCAGTGTGGGATATTTAAAGAGGAGCCCTTGGCTTTCTGTTATTCCTGACTGGCACAGCTCCTGTTGCCTGCCGACTTCCCCAAATTCCTCACTGCCAGTTTGTCTTTATGCACTTTGAAGTCAAATTTGAAATACTTCTCCTGGCCTTGCTAGTTTCTACTCTATAAAGAGTAGAAGTGGGAGGGCACTAAGTTCTCAGCCAGAAGAGTAGATGTCCCTTTTCTTTCATTTACCTCTAAGTAGCTTCTTCTGTACCATCTCTTTCTGCTTTCCAAAGCAACTGCTGCCTTGCAGGTTGCAAAGGGCCAGAGATGCACACAAAGCATCCTCCAGAAACCACATAAACCATGAAACCACGTAAACCACGAAACCATGTATTTGCACGAGGAGGGCTGTAGGAACGAGCGTGATGTGCTTTCTGCAACAGCCTTTGGGGTTTTGCCTTTGAAAAAAGGGATTTTGTGCTGTGCAGTTTCAAGGAGAGGGTGGGAAGAGGTATTGGGGTAAGAAAGACACAGTCATGAAGGAAATGAGAGGCTACAGCAAAGTAGCCAGTGTGTGGTCTAGGAAACTGGAATTCGGATAGAGCAGAAATACAAGGGAAAGCTGTGCTACACAATATGGGATCAGTCTGTGCAAAGCGTTACAGTAAACTGCTCCCCAGATCAAGACCTGAGTAGGATTTTGAGAATTGTCTTAAAACCCCGTGTCCCCATGTTCCTGGGAGCAAATCTCCCTGTGTAATTGATATCTAGAGTTACATGTCAAATATTGTCATTTTTTCTTTTTTTTTTTTTTTCCCCCTACATTACACATACAGCCTGTAGGGACTCCTACTTCAACCTCACTATGCACTAGTTCAGCTACCCTATCTTAGAAACATTTCCAGTTTGCATTTGTGTTTTTTGTGAATCTGGTTGTGCAGAAGCTTTTGCATCCTGCTTGTGACTTTGGTCCAGTGGTGACGTTAACCTTGTTTCTGGTCAACTCTGTGCATTGCCAACATGCTGTCACTGGGTTTCCTCATACTCAAAAACAAATGGCTTTGCTTTCGTGATGGAGGGAAACTCTTCAGTTTTCACTCTGCATCCTTTTTTTAAAAACTTGCTTTGAATAGTTCAATAAAGTGATATGTAAGTGGTCAATTTAAATGAAACGTACTGATTTTGTTGAAGTGAAATAAGTACAGCTTCAGAGTATACCTGTCAATTAACTGAAACAACCCTTAGCCTGCCTTAAGCATAAGTGGCACCATTTCTAGGAAGAAGTTCTCCCTGAGAAGGGAGTTGTGCGATTTCTTTCCAATGCAGTGTTACTTTCTGGGTCATTTGAGTTACCTTATCCTGGCCATTGTCAAAAACAAGATTGGCTATAAGAAAGGTCATTAAAAAAGTAATCTATTTTTATCTTCAGAGTAGATGAAAAATAATTCACTTTTTAATAATTTAGGTGGCAGTCATTTTTATGAATTCTCAAGCAGAACTAAAATTGTTTTTAAATTCTGTTATATTGCTATTTCAAGAGGTCCTGAACAGAAGAAGTTTTGTTTTGCACTATCTGTTCTGCCAATTGCTAATCCAGGTTCCTTAATTTTAAAGGGTGCAACTGACTTAAAATTAGTTCAGTAGAAGTAATTGCTGACACAAGCACAAAATTATTCTTTTCTTAGACCCCAACTTTGTTCGGACTTTTCTAACAACATACAGATCCTTCTGTAAGCCACAAGAGTTGCTGAGTCTGCTGATAGAAAGGTATGTCACTTTTTAAAATACTGTACTTTGAAGCACAGTCTGGGTGTTTCTTTTATATCAAGTAACATTTGTAAAATTCTTGTTTTCAAGTTGGCTTTGATTTGCTACTGATGCCTTCTGAATGTTGTCAAATTTAAGAGTCACGAACACTGCAAGTGAAATATGTTTTGAGGTAGCTCTGGTTACTTCCAGCATCCCAAGTTTTTTTTGTCTTTAAAATCTATATTTTATTAGATACTTTTATGGCATTATTGTCATAATCTCGTATTTGTGAAAAGGCATAGCTTTATTACTAAATTTAAAAATTGTTCCTATGTGCTTACCAAGAAATAAGGTTCTAACTTGTGGGGTCCTGAATTTTGAGCTATCCTTAATCCACATTTATTTGTCACATTGTGAACAAGATTAATCTGTTAGGCAGCTGATGCTTATACACATCTTCTGTGCTAGATTTGAAATTCCAGAGCCTGAGCCGACTGAAGCTGATCGTATCGCAATGGAGAATGGAGACCAGCCTCTTAGTGCCGAGCTAAAAAGATTTAGGAAAGAGTACATACAGCCTGTGCAGCTGCGGTGAGTGTTGCAGCAACGTGAGGCCAAGTGGGGTTTTTCGAAAGCTCGTGCTGAGCTGGAGATTGTTGGTGTGCTCATCAGTCTCTTGCCCTCACCTTCTATTTTATTTTATTTTAAATCTGTGTTTCTGCAAGGCTGTAAAGCGTATGTTAGCTACAGAGAGCTATACAGAACATTATTTTAAATGTTCTTTTTCTGAATGGTAGCATTACTCTGACTTCCTTAAGTTTAAAGTAGAAAAACAATTATTGCTGATTGCTTGAGAGACACAGGGATTAGAGTAATTGCATTTGGTCTGCTGATTCTTATATAGTCCTGTGAGCCCTCCACTACGAAAAGCCTTGAAATGCTTGACTGGAAGATAAGGCTACATTGCCAAAGTGCTTGCTTCCCTTTTACTGTTGCAGGGTATTAAATGTGTGTCGGCACTGGGTAGAACACCACTTCTATGACTTTGAGAGAGATGCTGATCTTCTGCAACGTTTGGAGGAATTCATTGGAACAGTAAGAGGTACTTAACAGTTTCTTACATACTGCTATTTATCATAACTCATCCCTTTTCAAAGGTATGGCATGGATCATTTTACCTTTCAATGAGTAGATAAGGAAAAATAACACTCACTACTTACTAAACACTTCAAAAAGAACATAGGAAACTTAATTAAAATGAAATCTGCTATTTTGCCAAAGCATGACCTGTGTTCAAAAGTAAGAATATATTTGCTATATCCTGATAAATATGTCTTAGCCTGATAGTAATGCAAATGGATAAGATTTGAGTGAGGCTCAAAACAGAATAGCTATTTTGATTGTTGTTTTATATAAGTAGGAGAGAGTTTTGTAAAAGATGAATAGTGAAATCACTATTTCTGTAGAGGAAGGGCTCTCCAGATATTTCACAGTGCATATCAAACCTGTAGATCTTCCATTTATGATTTTACTGATCTTTGCGGTTTGAGTGTAATAAAGACTGGGAAAGCTACAGTAGCCATTCGGATGTTAGAGAAGTAGTTAATGGTTAGCAAATAGAGAAGGAGAATAAACCATCTCGTTTAATGTGGATTTCTGGTAGGTTTTCAGTGGACTTACCTTCTTATGCATGAAATTCTTATGGTGTAGAGCTAAACAGACGTTCAGCCTTTGGGCTTTATTCTCAGTTTTGAACCTGAATTCGGTTGAGGGAGAAGCTTCACCCTGCTCATTATTTTGTCGCTCTGAGATAAGAACATAGCTTCTCCGAAGCATAGTTTTGGGTGTTCTTGAAAGCTCATTTTGACCAAAAGAAGGTTAGTTCTCATAAACTCGCTGTGAAGTCAGAAAAGAAGAAAAAGAAACTCCTGATTTAGAGCACAAGCCTTTTGTAGGTGTTTCGATTTGTGCTTGGACGTACCTGGTATGCTTAGCATTGACTGCAGAGAGATCCTGGAGAGGTGAAGCTCGTTAGGTTAAGGTTAGTTTTGTGAGTATTCTTTTAACATGTTTGAAGGCCTTACAAGTTCTGTGGGAATACCACTTACTTTGAAAGAATGATGAATGGTTGTTTTAACTTATTCATTTTGGGGTTTAAATCCAAAATTTCCAAATTACACTGGTCACTTTGGAAAAAGAGTATTCAGGCTAACTAAATGGTGACTTTTCTCTTTGTGTGCTAGGGAAAGCAATGAAGAAGTGGGTTGAATCAATCACAAAGATAATCAACCGGAAAAAGCAGGCACAAGCCATTGGGCCAAGTCACAACATTACTTTTGAAAGCCCACCGCCGGCGATTGAGTGGCACATAAGCAAGCCAGGACACACAGAGACTTTTGACTTGCTCACTTTGCATCCAATAGAAATTGCTCGGCAGCTCACTTTACTTGAGTCAGATTTTTACAGGTAACTTTCCTCCATTGAAAAACACATGACACAAAAATATCCTCCAGCATGAAATTGTTTCTGCGGGCCCCTGCTGTGAAGCCCCACGGTAGGTCAAGGGACTTTACCAATGCTGTATATTAATTGTGATTTTTTCAGCAAAAAAAAATAAGTCTGAAAAAGTGTTCCTCCAAACCCAGTATTTGTCTGGTCTCCCCAAGCTGACATTCAGAACCTGTGACTGATGCATACTGTTAACTGCGTTATGCTTCATGTATCTCTTGGTATTTTCAGGGTAGATCATCCTTTGAGAAATACAAACATGAATTAAATCAATTTTCTTCATATCCTAGTTTTGTGAAGTAAATTATGGACCATATCAGAGGTGACCAGATGTCTGTGAGAGGTTATTCAGGCATCGGAAGATCACATTTTATTATGGTGAATGAGATTTAGACATTATTTTTCATTTAGATGAACAGAAGTAGCTAAGAATGATGTAAACTAACCAATATCCACAGTCTAACAAAGCAGCATAGGAATACCAGTCACTAAAGTCATAGGGTGATCCTAAGATCATAGAAGAGCAGTGATACCTTCTTATTTGATACCTTCTTATTTCCAAATAATATTTTCAAATTCCCTGGAAATTAATACTTTTTGGAAAAATGATACCTTTTTTTCATGCTTCTACTTACATGTTACAATAAATGTATATACTTTTCTAGAGCTGTGCAGCCATCTGAACTAGTTGGAAGTGTGTGGACAAAAGAAGATAAAGAAATTAATTCTCCTAACCTTCTCAAAATGATAAGGCATACAACCAACCTGACCTTGTGGTTTGAAAAGTAAGTGACTTTCCTAAATCTACAACAACTCCATTCCTGGGTATCAGGAATATACTGTGAAACACTCTATTTTGGAGAAGTCCTATTGATGCTACGACTGGTCCCTTTAGAGAATATTCCTGTAGTAGTCTCTGTTTTTTATTCTTAGAAGAGGACTTCATTCGAAACATTTCTAAAACTGTGCCCAGCTAAGCTTTGTGTATTTGTTTTACACATTAATTTTTGGTTTTGCAAAACTCACAAATGGTTCAGTAAGAAAAATAATATGTTCTCATGTATTTAGGTGCATTGTAGAAACAGAAAACCTGGAAGAAAGAGTAATTGTAGTGAGCCGGATAATTGAGATCCTGCAAGTTTTTCAAGAGCTAAACAACTTTAATGGTGTCCTTGAGATTGTCAGTGCAATGAACTCTGCAGCAGTGTATAGGTTGGATCACACATTTGAGGTACAGTGAAATGTTTTCCATTTTTGACATGGAAATGTCGTGCATTGCACCTTAGCTACTCTGAAAATTTGTCTTTTCAGTAAGCATTTTCTTTAAAGTTGAAACAAGGAAAGCAAAACCCCCAGTGGAAAAATAAACTAGGTGGTAGTATTGAGTCAATTTCCTGACTGCAGAAGCAAGAAATCAGTCTTCACTTAAAAAATGCACAAAAAGGTTGCAAGGTCCAGAGGTAGCGGGGTGCTGTTCTTGTGTTCGCTGACCTAAGTATCAGTTGGAGATGGTTAGTCCAAACATCGTTGATGGGTCATTTCATGTCCCTGTCTTTCAAGCTAACCTGTTTCATCTCTTCTTAGCAAATTCCAAGTCGACAGAAGAAGATTTTAGAAGAAGCGTATGAACTGAGTGAGGATCACTATAAGAAGTACTTGGCAAAACTCAGGTCCATTAATCCTCCTTGTGTGCCTTTTTTTGGTAAGTAGGTTTGGTTCTAAATAAGCTGTATCATGCACAAGCATCTTGAAGAGAATGAGCTGAAGAACTAAACTGAAGTATGAAGAATAGTAAGAAATTAGTTTTAACAAGACAGTCGTTTTTGAATTTCAGCAATTTCCTTGGCTTGCATAAACAGAGAATGGGCCTAATTCTATAAGGGAAACTGTGAATTGTCTCTACAGGAGAGAAATATTAAATTGACTATTATTTGCACGTGTCACTTGCACAAAAATAAGCATACCTACAATATTCCAAATGAAAGGGGGACACATTAAAAATATTACTTTCACTGACTAATACAGAAAGAAGGATTTTTTTTTTTCTCTTCACTCCCCATATGAATTCCAAGAAATAAAAATGTCTGTATAGAGTTGGGGAAAGAACCCCACTCTGGATCATCAAAGACTTACCATTTTTCCAAATTGGGAAATTCTGGCTGTTAGCAAACAGTGAAGCTAAACAAATGGCATTTTCTTCTTCAGCAAGCTATTCAAATGTTTGCAGCAGTTCACTTCCAATTTTGGCAATACATTTAATTTGTCCAAAACAGTCTTCAGGCCAAAATTAGAAGAAAATGGTGTTGATGGCTTTTTTGGCCTTTTGCAGATTGGGGAAAGACATACCTCAGAGTTCTGCAAAGATTAACTAAGTAACCTCTGTCCTGCTTCAGAGATGAGCAGAGGTTAGCAGGATCACACCTGAACAGTTTTAGTTTCTCTTCTCAAGCTATGCTTAGAAGAGCCATAGTGGGCCTTGACTCTTCCAGATACATCATCCATGGACTTTAGAGAACTCTTCTGTCTAATGTTCACATGGCTTGATATAATCATGAAGTCAAGAGTGGAGAGTTGAACAAAAGAATAAAACCTAACTGATAGACAGATGAAATATTACTCTGCCTCAGTCTGATGCATCAGGCTGAGTGTTAGAAACAATTGTTTTGAGCTTAGCTGGGGTCTCGAGTAAAGCTGAATTGGGACAGAAGAAATCAGAGTAAGCACTTGATCTCACTGTGTTCAGTGAATTCCAGTCTTGCAAAATGCTAGTTATGGTTCAGTACATGTGGTAAGAGTTTTTTGTAGAATAAAAAGTTGAATAGACTTTGAAATTTTGTTGCAAAAGACAGCTCCCAGGAAAAGCTTTATTAAAATAATTATTGCCATTATTTGAAAATGAGTTGTGATTTTTCTTTTTGACCCTGCCAGAGCGTTTTTCTAAGTAAATGAAATACACAAATGAATTTCTTGTTGAATTCTTTGTATTCTGACCATATGACTTTCTCCTTGTTTTGTGCTGTGTATTTAGCATCTTTTCTGTGTGCTCTTTAGGAATTTACTTAACCAACATTTTGAAAACAGAAGAAGGCAACCCTGAATTTTTAAAGCGACATGGGAAAGATCTCATAAACTTCAGCAAGAGAAGAAAGGTAGCAGAAATAACAGGAGAGATCCAGCAGTACCAGAACCAGCCATATTGTTTAAGAGTAGAATTTGACATCAGAGTAAGTGGCATTGTTTGCTTGGATCTCCACATACAGAGCTACTTCTGTGGTGATTCTGTCAGCTAACAGAGCATGCAAACTGATAGACTAACACCGAGATAAGCAGAAAGACCCACACTCTGCACCGATGATTTTAAGAGATTCTACAAGATTTTCTCAAGACTTTCATTTTCCTCAGGGTGTGATAGAATGCTTTTGAGAGCAATCTTCCCCAGTATCAGTGCAAAGACAGACTCTTCTCAGCTTCTTTTGAGGGTCCTTTGAGCTAACCTGGTTTGATTTTTTGCTTGCAGCAATTATTTAGGATACATGCCCAGTCGGTTCCTCAGACTGAGCATAGCAGGAGCAGTGTCCTGCAGAGGGCTAGCTACAGATGAGTTTCACAACTTTTACATCTATCATCACTTTTGATTCTGATGTTGTCTAGGTTTAATGCTGGAACTGTTGAGATCATATGTCTGAAAGAAGCTATAGAAGAATCTTAGCTGATGTAAATTTTCTGCCTTCTTGTCTTTCAGAGATTTTTTGAAAACCTGAATCCAATGGGGAACAGCATGGAGACAGAATTTACGGATTATTTGTTCAATAAGTCACTAGAAATAGAGCCACGAAATGTCAAACCTCCACCAAGATTTGTTAGTATTCATAGCTTTTTTTATTTCTTGAAAGTGCTTAAATATGCCTTTCATAGGTAGCACTTGTTGTTGTAGATCTCAAGCTTCATAGAGAAAAAGCTACATAGCTGATTTTGTGTTGGTTTGTTTTCCTATGGCTTTTTAAACTGTCGTATTTTCTTTTTCTCCCAGCCCAAAAAGTACAGCTATCCTCTCAAGTCCCCAGGCGTTCGTCCCTCTAATCCAAGGCCAGGTACCATGCGACACCCTACACCTCTGCAACAGGAGCCAAGGAAAATTAGCTACAGCCGCATCCCGGAGAGTGAAACTGAAACTACAGCGTCTGCACCAAACTCTCCACGAACGCCCTTGACCCCACCTCCTGCTTCTGCTACTTCAAGTACTACAGATGCCTGCAGTGTGTTCGATTCAGATCCTTCAAGTCCTTTTCATGCAAGTAGGTGATAATAGATAGTCTGCCAAGAATGTATGTATTAGATTTTATGATCTAAAAATGATAAATTGTATTTATTCTTAAAAGTGACAAAGGAATAGTCAGTTTTGTCTCCTTAAAATGGCAAAAACAGTCAGTTTTTATGGCTAAGGGAAAAAACATAATGAGGCATCTAACATAAAGGGTGTTGCATATCTTTGGAGAAACTGTGGAACAGAGGGCTGATATATATTCTTATGGCCCATGTGTCCCAGGCTAACACTTTCGCAATATAGTACCATATGTGTGAAATTAAGTGGTGATCATCTGGTGGTGAAAAATGGGAATACAAGTGAAGAATATTCTGGTGCCTTACTCTGACCTCTCCCTAATTGGTTTCAGTGCACATAGACCTTCCTGCAGAACTTAAAATCTTTTTTTTCTCTGCATTAAATCCGTCAAGACTCATCTACACCTATTTTCCTCCTCTCTTCACCAACATATGATAAAACATGTTTTTATGATGCTCATTCAATAACGTGTAGCTTCTCTTCAGGTCCTGGAGCTTTAAAAGGAACAACAGGGTTAGTCCTGCTTTCAGATGGGTATCACAAGGAGATGTGACAGATTTCAAGCAGAAGTTGCTTAACAGACCAGTGACACTGCTGAGTTTTCAAGCCATGTTTCCCGAGTACCTCTGTAGAAGCTACTTCTCATTTTTGAATTGTTCTGTTGACCTCAAGTCCCAAATTTTGCTATACAAGAAGACTAGTGTTTTTTTTTCTCTTGAGAGATTGCCTAGCAAGTGCAGAAACTGATGACTGTAGAAGCAATTGCAGCTCAGAAGACCAGTTTGCCTGGGAGCTGGAAGCAGAGGGTTGTTTGCTGTGTCTTTCTTTAACATCTTCATTTTTCACACATTTTTATGAACAATTAATTTAGTTCGGTAAAAGCAAGTTGCCTTTCATAATTGCTTTATTAGCCACAGGAAGGAGAGGTGGGCAGAACTGAACAAAAGTTCATCATTATCATAGTTCTTTTTTTAATGTTTGCCAGGATCTGCTTCTGTCTCATCCATAAACTTTGCCAAAAGTTCAGATGAAGCCCCTGTGCCCCCGCCCGTTCCTCCACGAAGAAGACCAGAGTCTGCTCCAGCTGAATCCTCCCCATCAAAAGTAAGGAAGGAGGAAAGAAAACGGGGGAAAAAAAAGGGGGGGAGGGAGGAGGAGAAGGGTTTGGGAGCATAGGGACTTAGAATTAGAGTTAGAAATGTGTTTCACCCTCTTGTCTACTGATCTGCTGGGTTCAGGGGCTGGCAGTGCCTGGGAGAACTTGAGGTTCCAGGTAGATGTTTCCATGTGGGATAACCATCCCAAATTATCATCTGGCAAACAGGGAGAAAGAGTTGAAGAGTCCCCTTCAGGTCCCTGAGTCACTTTAGTCCCCTGAAAAGGTCCACTAGACTATTTAACCTTAATGCTGTGTTTTTCAGTGTTTTTCTTTCTTGATCATCTGTCTTGTCTGTCCTCCTGCTTGAGCCATTGCTGCCTTTTCCTGTTCCTTTTGTCTGGCATTTAGGAACTGTTCCAGCCTTTGTTGCAGTGTAAGATGTCTCTTGATTTCAATGGGAGTTGGTTCAAACCTTCAGAAAGGTGGGGAAGATTTGAAAATCCCACTTACAATTACTCTGGAGCATGCATGTCTTTGAAGAGGACTTTTATATGTCTCTTCAGCAGTGGTCCTTTCGGGACTGTAGACTCCTGTCAACTGGCAGTTTAACACATCTCTTCATTTTCTTATAAAAATGCAATCAGAAACATGATAAACGTGATAGGGTGGTGGAAACCATTTACACTCGCATTGTAGCCATAGCCTGCGAAAAATTCCTGCAAGTAATCCTGAGCACCCTTCCTTAATTCCATTTTCTGAATGCAGTTTTTTTACCCTGTTCAGCATCACCTGCCTTTGTCTTTCTCCTCATTCTCTTGGGGACATAACTGATAGTTTTAACCATCCTGAGTACTTCATATGTAGAGGCAGTGGAGGATACTCAAATTCATATCAGCAGGCAGATCTGGAACCAGTATAGAAAATGTTGCTCTAATAATTTTTTTGCCCTGGCTTTTTCCCTCTCCCCGCATTTCCATTCCCTGCATTTCTGGCTCGCATTGACTCACATTTTGATACATTCTCTCTCTACCCCTGCATGTCCAGTCCCTCTGTCTTTTCTGTCTGCATCACTCTGAGAACATGTCATTGTCAGACCCCACCACTCATTCACTTCCTTCCCACTGCTGTTCTGCACTTGCTTGCTCTGCCTTCTCTTTAAGTGGGTAGAGGAATTTGGGTGGCAGGGCCTGTGCTCCCACTTCACAACATGGTCCTGTTCTTTGCTGCCACTTCTAGAGTTTATTGATTGAAGTGTTTGTGTACCTCAGATTACTTCTGCACACCTGGACAGCCCACCAGCAATCCCTCCTAGACAACCGACCTCTAAAGTGTATTCACCAAGGTACTCAGTGCCTGACCGGACCTGCATCTCTGACCCCCCTGAGAGCCCTCCTGTGTTACCACCACGAGAACCTGTGCGAACTCCAGATGTTTTCTCTAGCTCACCACTACACCTCCAACCTCCACCGCTGGGGAGAAAGAGTGAACTTGGTAACACCTTTTTCCCAAATAGCCCCTCTCCGTTTACTCCCCCTCCTCCTCAGACCCCTTCCCCACATGTAGCACGGAGGCATCTTCCATCACCACCTTTGATACCACCCGATGTGGACGTCCATTCTGTTGCTGGACCGCCTGTTCCTCCACGACAAAGCACTTCTCAACATATCCCAAAGCTTCCTCCAAAAACTTACAAAAGGGAGCACACTCACCCATCGATGCATCGAGACGGACCGCCTTTGCTGGAGAATGCCCACTCCTCCTGAACTGTCCCTTGCGCTGGGAGTCACGTTTTCCTGGTGCTACTTCTGTTGCTGGCAATGGATGCACTGAGCCTGGTGGTGCCAAGGAGCTGGGATGTGTATGCCAAACACTAAAAACTTTCCAAAAGGTTGGAAATGCGGTGTACAGAAATGGAATCGCAAAAGCAGACATTAAAGTGGAAAAACTGGTTAACTTGCTGTTCCTCTTTTCGTATGCAGGACATTGTTCTAAAGTAGTCGGACAACTGATTGTACCAGAAAACAGATTTGAGGGACTTCTTTGGTCAATATGCAGAGACTGTGTTTGTCTAATGAGCTCTAATATCCAGTACAGGAAGGAAAACAGTCTGGTATCTGTCAGTTCCGTACAGTGGCACAGTTTTTGGAATGAAAACATTATGCACTTTTTTTAAATCTCAAACAGGGAACTTTATATCCTTCTTAATTTTCATTTGCTTTACTCCTTGCTTTAAAATACTTAAATACCTAAATTTATGAGAAGGACTGTGAGGAAGATCTGTGGTACCTGATCGAGTTAGAGTTGAAGTGTAGCACTGTATTGCAGTCCTGTTTACAAGTTGTTACAATGAGTAGTAGGGGGTACCTAGGCTTCACCAAAGAGGTACTTTATTTTTTTTTCTGAAATATTATGGTGCCAGTTCAAAATAAATTTTTGCTGGGAAGCGTAATGTCTAATTATTGCTTTCTTTAGATAGAGCAGATGAAAATCTTACATCATTAAGATGACCACAAAAATGAAAAAACAAAAAGCAGCACTATCACCTGAAGTAAATATACTACTACATTTAGATGACTGTTAATCTCTGCTAGGTTATGTCACATTCTTTTTAAGGTTTACTGATAATCTATTTCATGGCTAGTAGCTATTCTTCTTCAAGTCATGCCATGAAAACAGGCACTCGTGAAAAGGAGCACTCACTGGCCAATTTCCATAGCTATTGTCATATTTTACTAACAGTAGGTTAATCAGCATACATAGAATTGCCTTGCAGAAATCATGTGTATATAGTGAATGTTGCATTAAATATACTTGCAGATTGTTTTTAATTTAATTGAAATAAAGATACAGATATGTTTGGCTGACATATGTTAAATTATTACATGGATAAATGTACAATTCAGGTTTTCAGTTAAACACTGAAGGGGATAAAAGCACATGTTGTGGTACATATTTTTCCTAGTTCAGCATATGTATTTTAGTAATAGGAGTCTAAAGCGAAGTCAGTTTTGGCATGTGTAACAAAATAATAATTTAGTAGTTACTGGGAAGCTGGGTTACTCCCAAAGTGAGTTACTACATTATAAAAATTCTCAGGCCTCATGTATGCCATTTATTAGAGAAATTCAACCTTACATTAATCTTTACGGTAACCTTTCTCTGTCTGAAGTACACGTGGCGGAATGTGTGCTGACCTAAGTTTCTTGACATGGATTATCCATAAACCTGTGTGCTGCTCTTCTGCTGTAGCCAATACTGTTGCAAGTAATGCATGCTGGATACTGAAGAAAAGAAGCTCTATAATCTCCACTACAGTGTGTCTGTCAAGTGTGAAGTATCTCATCCTCAGTTATTAAGGCTCATGGGTCAAAGTAGAACTCTACCATATTTTCTCTTTGGAGGAAAAATATATTTCAGCAGCATGGAAAGCTGTGCTACAAGAGATGGTGTTGGTAGAATGATGATGGAAAAGGCCTTTCCCAATACTTTCTGCAATGCCATGGAGTGATGCACTGTGGTCTACTAGTGTGGTCTTTACATTTCAGAAAGTGTTCACATTTATAAGCAGCGATTTTCAGCCTAGTCAAATGGTGGGAATTTGTCAGTTGGATGCTGCCTTTGGTATCTTTAACACCTTTGTCTTGAAATATTTTCTAGGCAAAGGAAGAAAAAAACCAACAAACTCTAAATCTCAGAGGAGAAGGTTCATCATGGGAGCTTTGCAAAAACCGCCAGCTAAAGGAAACATAGTTCAGGTCAGCAGTGCTTTCAATGTTAATCCCATGATGGGCGTACCATTGGCATCATAGTAATTATTATATTGGCTTATCAGTGGAATACCAGAGCAATGATGATGGTGACTATGCAAGAACCTAGCAAACTTCCTTTGAAGCCCAGCTGAGTGAGTTCAGTCATACACAGCACTCAAGGCATGGGGCTGACTCAGCTGCAGAGCGGGACGGACAGACTAAGAATTGAACGTGCTGCATTTAGGATCCGAGTTTTGAGCACAAATGTGAAGACGCTGGCTTGTCTTACAACCTTTATTTTACATTATGCATTATTTACTCTGCAGCGACTTTCTTTTTGGACCACGTTTGCATTAGAAACAAAACTTTTGCATGGAAAATTAATGTGGAAAATCAATCACTTTTCTGTTTTAACTCCCTGTTGAATGACCCTGGGTGTTCTCATGTGGCCTGGAGGAACGAAACATGCTTACATGGAGGCCAACAGCTAGCTGCGTGAGGTGCTGAATTAATCTGGAGTGCCTGCAATGGCCGAGAGTGAGCCCAGAGGAATGCAGAGTGCTTTGGGTACAGGGACCCTTGTGGGGGCGAGGATGGGAAATGAGGTGCCTTCATGGGTATAGTGGTCAGCAGCGCTTTACAGATGCAGTACTTTCCACAACTTCTGCTATGTCACGTCAAGGCTTCTGCTTCGGAGTGTAGCGAGGCCGCGTAGCATCGTCGGGGTCGGTTTGTTTTCTTCCCCGAGGGATGCTGGAGTTGCACGTTAGCTTAGGAATGTCCCTTGGGAGGCTGGGAACCGCTAGCACTGCAAGTCACGCGTGGCTGCTTTAGCTCAGCCCATGGGCTGCCTGCTTGGCTCTCTCCCTGCCTGGTGGTCCAAGTTACACATTGCTGCTATGGCACTCAGCTGGCCAGGCAGTTTCCCTGTTGCTGTTTGTTTAGGGAGACCTTTATCTTCGAGGTCCATCCCAGGGCATCCTTTGAGAGCTCCATCTTCAAGAAGCCACCTCTGGCATGAGCTAATCCGCTTATGAATGTGCCTCTCTGAAATTGGACAGTATATTTATGCTGGTGCACTGGATTTGAGATCTTTCAGGATTTAGATGAGCATTTCCAGATGTTTGGTTATCATTCTTTTGCGCGTATGTTAAATTAGACGTTCTTTGTTCAGTGGCGTCAAACTCTTGCAATAGCAGCTCTATTGCAGTTATTAGGCTACTGCCCTTCTGCGAGAGGGTTTTACTTTGCTACATGCAGCAAAATTTCCTTCTGAACCTGAACAAATTTGCATCACAGGCTGCATGGCAAAGCTGTGGATGGTAGTGCCAGCTCATCTCTATTATGGCTGTTGTCTCAGTCTTGTGTAGCAATTTACAGTGGCAACCTCTACTACTGTTACTTCTAGCAGTGCTGCAATTCAAGCTCAACTAGAAAGAGCCAATCCTTTATGAATATATGTCTTAGAAGTATTAAAAAAAAAGAAGAAAGTTTAAAGGTGTTAAAATGTTTCTTGATGCTCTGCTTGCTCTGAGTGGTGCATTTGGCTGTGGTGTATTAAAGTCCCTCCTTGACTTTCTCCTGAAGGCTACTGATACCGTGTTCGGTCAGCAAGGAGAGCCTCGTTTAAAAAGGCTTTTTCTTCTTTAAGGTGACACAAAAAAAGTTGGCAGCTTCTTATGGGTTCACTCCTGCCCCTAAATATCCTTTTTAATTGTAGAATTGTCATTTCAAAACCTAGCTGATACATGGGCTGCAGTAATTTTTGATCTTATTTTTTAGAGAAAGAAAAGGGTGGGCCAATGTAGCTATAAAGTCGAATGCACTTTTGACATAGTTTGTAAAATTTCATGCCTTATTTTCCATTAAAAAAAAAAAAAAAACCTTTAAGTACATTTTTCTGTCAACTGTGAGCAAATTTCCCTTTTGCCTTTAATGAAAAAAATTAAATGCGTTTAGTGGTTAACTGCTGCAGCATTATAAGGCAAGTAAAGTAATGGGCAAGTCACTTTTTAGACTTCCTAGCAAGCAACTGTGAAATTTTGTTCCAGTGGCTGCAAGGTTGAAAGGGAAGAACTTAAATTTAAAAATGTGCCAGATGCATGACAATTTTAGTAGCTGCCAAATGTGCCTTTTATCAAAGAACATCTGTATTTTAAAAAGAAAGGTAGACTATTTGGGTTGCGTGGTATTGGAATTGCTTTGGACAAAGTTGTTTCGATCTACTTGGGAATGAACTTTTTTCTGTTTATGAAATGGGAAAATGATTAGGTTCCAATAAGTTTGTTCCAGTATATGTGTTCATTTACCTTTGTTTAATGGCATGATTCCTTGCCAGAATGAGTAAATGTTGAAAGCTGAAAGCTTTGTCAGTCCAGATGTAAAAAGAAAAAACGCAGGAAGAGAAAAGTGGTAAACTTTACCTGGCACATCTAATGACCTGTATACCTAACTGTCTGTAGGTGATCTGTGTGTGCTGTGTCTGCAGTGGTATTTGGATTGCATTTAAGTGACAATTTAGTAGTGGCTGTTACCTTTTGGCATTAAAAGATATGTTCTAAAAATAAAAAATGCCTTACATATCCCAGAAGTGTACACTTTTGAATATGTAAGATACAATGAAGCTCTTGGTAGTCTGAGACTGGCTGCCTCAAGCTTAATCCTGTGTGCGTTTTGCTAGGACACTTGCAAGTGTTCAGATGTAGGTATGGCCTGGAATAGTCAAATGTTAAAATATGCAGTAGCTTCTGGACTGCAGAACCATATGGAGCAGAAGATAAGCAAGATGTGTATGTGCAGTGTGGAAAACAAAGCGGCGTCCTGACAGTGGCGTCTCTGTGATTGCGGTGGCATCTTTTAGCTGTGTTGTTCTCTGCTGCAGTATTGTTCACTGTAGGTGTTAATGCAGCTCTGCATCTTTCAGTTATAAAATACTGCATCAAAGGATCTCCGCTCTGGGGGGAAATACTATATCTTGATTTTACGGTATCAATCTGTTAGGTAGCTTAACATCTTGTCTCTTTGTTGAATCAGATCTCAGTAAATAAAGGGACATTATGTTCATGAATTCTGTCCGGTATTAGGCAAAGCATCTGCTTTCAAAGAACAGAGTGAGTGAATGAAGAGCACTCATAAGTAGATGATGTTTGATATTCGTGGTATCCCCCTGCAGAACCTCTGAAAGCAAAGAAACTAAAAACAGCCAAATGCAGTACTGCTGCAGCTCCTCACCTGTTTGTGCATCAGCAAATGGCCCTAAGATTTTCTGTGCAGAGTTAGGAGAAAAGAACTGGATTCAGCACAGTCTGTTGAAATCTTTTTGCTTTTGCAAGAGAATGCTGGCATAGTCTGTAGATGATAGATTGTAGATAGATAGATTATGCTGATGGAGAGTAACAAAGTGGGGAGAAGACACATTTAGGCTGTCTCTAAAGACAAATTTATTCATAATCTGAGAAGATTGAGGCTGGCTACCTTAAGCAAGGAGTAGGGCTGTGGAAAGATGATCTAGAAAATTTGTAGGCGTGATGACAACATGTCCTGTAGGGAGTTGTCGCGGGCATTGGCAATTCCCCATCAGCTGATGGGCACATGCTCATCCATATGGTGAAAAGGGAGTTTCACCATACTGGAAATGCTCCAGTAGATCCGCACAGGAGCAAAACTGCATTTGGGATTGGCAATACTGAATGTTGCCAACCAATATCCTAATCACTGAGTTGGCAAGACTGCAAGGTGCTGCAGAGCAGCAGGAGGAATATCGGGCAGGCTTGCTGGTGCTGCATGGTGTAGGAGGTGTGAGCACAACGGAGCCCTGTTTGGGGTATCGTTGCTTTGGACCTTTTGAGAACGAGGCAGTGGTAAGATGTGTGCACAGCGCTGGTAGTTGGAATGAACCATGAAGAAATTTGGTATGTGACACACAAGAAGATACTAAGGTCTCTTGTGTAGCTGGGTAGTTGAAATCACAGTGGCATGAATGTGAGTGGGCTTGTGGGATTTTTTATTTATTTATTTATTTATTTACTGTGAAGACTGATTCATCTGTTCATCTGTAACAAGAAATAAAAAAGGAGATGGGGGGAGCACTGAAGAAACGTCACGCTGAGCTGCACCAGTTGAGTGGGATCCGGACTAGTGGAAGCCAGGTAGGAGAGAGCTTTTCAGCTGAGTGTTGTGTGAAAAAAAAGTGGAACCGGGTGTATAGAGCACCAACCTCTCACCTGCCTCCATATGTGGGCAGGATTTTGTAGGTTGTTGCCTTGGAGAGAGACATGGGAAGCACGTATTCCTCCTTTTAAAGGCTGCAACCTAATGACTGATTCAGTGCAAGAGAGACAACAGTATTATTTAAAAGCAACATTTATTTGGCACAGGAAGAAAAATAATCCAGAACACACACATACTAAAGATAAGGTTGGGTTGGGTCCTACAAGAGGCTGTGTTTTTCTGAGCATCGTTCCACTCATTTTATGTACACTTTGCAGATTCCGAACAGGTACAAGGAAAGATTCAGGACATCTCAAATGATAAGTACAGGCCTGGAAGTCAGAACTCACACAGGAGCAGAAAGAAATAATATCCATCAATCTCACCATGCCTTAAATCAGTAAACCAGAAGCTCAAATCCATGTGCATTTTACAAGCAAGAGCCTGCCAGTCTGGAAAGATTTCCTTACTCAAGAGATGCAGCGAGGTCGGCTTTCCCTTTTGTCCCTATTTCTGCCCTGTCATTTCTTTGGCAGGTGCGAGGAGCAAATTTGTGTAGTGAGGGATACAAGTCTGGCTGTGTATGAAACCCAAAGACATGAACGTAAGAGCCCTTAGCTTACACCAGTGTATTACAGTAAGCTAAATGTTAAAAATCTGTGTAACCGCTCCCCGTGTTGGGACGTACCCACAATTGCCAGGGTCTCCAAACCACCCTCTCCTCCTCCAGCATCTGACACTGCACAGCCTTCCTTCCAGCCTTTCTTTTTACCACCCACCACTAGCTTAGAATATATCTCAGATCCTCTGAATATGTTCCCAGCCCTTTGCCTTCCTCCTCCTTTCTTTCCTCATCCCTTTTCCTTATGCCTGCATTTTGACATGACTCTACAGGAATGGTACTGGGGAGAAAAACTGGTCTGTATTGATAAAGTTCTGGTTCTACAGGAAAATCCTTAGTCTGTCCATGCCCATTCCTGTGCAGGCCTCACTGATGCCTCTTCTTGTGTACAGGCTAACCTGACTCTTGCTGTTGCAGGAGCTGGATGGTCAGTGTGGAGCAGTGCTAGGTAGAAGAGGCCAGACAACTTGTAACTTGATGAGGATGCAAGGGAGAGAGACAGAGATTTAATGTTTTTTTTTTTTTTTTCTCCATTCAAAACCCCCCCCAAAAAAAACAAACAGAAAACCAACTCTTCCCAGAACAGCTTTCAAAAGACACGCCAAAAATATCTAGCACAAATTTCCCCCTTCACTTCAGGAGAGATTGGTGTTTTGGGAACTATTTGGGGTCCACTAAAATATACAGGAAAGGCATTGGCTAAAACATGCTTGTCTCTAGACTTTTGCTTGGCCAAAGCATTTTAATATCTAGAGTTTTCCTTGGCTGTGTTCTTGAAATGTTGGAACAACTTTGACTGAGATAGAAGACAAATTTTGTTTGGGTTGGGTTAAACCCCCTTTTCACACAAACCTCTTTCCCTCCCCAAGAGGAGGAAAATCGGATTGGATGATGGCCGGTCAGATGGCCCTGTTAAAAAGCTGTAGGCCCTGGGTGTCTGCTGGTGATGGTTAGCCACTGCAGCCTGGGAGACTGTCTTCCTGCCCTCCCTAGCACTGCCGCGTCCCGGAGAGCCGTACGGCGTCTTGGGTGCTCTTCTTTTTGCCCCAGCAAGTGGGGAGCCGCTGGGCACCAGGTTTGGTCACCTTGTGCTGGTGTTGGTGTGCCAAGCCCTTCATCTCAACACCCTGTCCCCCAGCAGGTTGCTGTCGGCCCCGCTGAGACAGTTCACAGCCTCTTCAGGTATGATGGCAGACCGGTGTCAGAACCCTGTCAAAAGAAGGTGACAAACCCACCTTTCTCCTTGCAACTGCCCTCAGGATGCCCCAATTTCAGCTAACAGCACAGTGCTGAGCCATCAGTAGCTTCTGCTGCTGAGGTGTGGCATGGATGGTGCCCCAGAAGAGCTGTGTTTTCCTCCATATTGTTGTTTTAACTATAATCTAGTCTACAACAGCGTTGCTAAGGATCTTGCACACGGAGACGTGGGGAGGGCGTGCTTGTGGTTTTGCTGGGAGAAGAGTATAGCCGCGCAGAGGGAGTGCTTGTGACACGGCACATGAGGCACCATCGCCTCTCCTTTCGTGATGCCTCAGCGTTAGCTAGAAGAGCTGCTTCAAAACAGGGTACTGCACATGCTGGGGCTACGGAGGTGTCAGAGCAAAGAGTGTTCAAAATGTATTACAGGCCACAAGCCGGGACGCTGGTTGACTGTGTCCGTGTCTGCATCGGTTCATGGTTGGGAGAGAGTGTAGAAGTCTTTGTGCCCTGTGGCAGGCCCTGATCTCAACCAGTGCCGCCTGCCCGGAGACACAGGTGATCCTGACAGCAGGAGTAGAGATTCATATGGTAGGAGGCAATTCAGGGAACAACAACGCTTTGAATAAGTTGAATAAAAGGTAGAGTGGGGTTTCAGAGAGCAATGGAAGTCCAAAAGAAAGGAGGCGGTTGGCTAAGCAGTACAGAGTCTGGGTGCTTCTGCAGGTACTTGTTGGACCTCCTCAACCCAGCTGGATAATGTGATCTGGCCTCCTGGAAAATATCATTGACGATGGGTTTTCTTTGGAAATTGATGGAAAGAAGAGAACTTCGGATCAGAGTGCAAAGGCTGCAAAGACAAAGCCTTTCTGTTGCGGGTGAGCCAAATTAGGTTCGGTCTGAATGTGGAAGAGCAGAGATGTGTAGGAAACCGAGCAACCTTGGAGGATGAGGGGAAGAAGAAGAGACCAAGATTTGGCCAAAGCTTCCCAAAACTCCAGGAAAGGTAGGTTCAAGGCGGGCAGGGGTGAAAGCTAGCAAGTTCCTGTGCTTACTGGATCTGCTGGCTGAGCTCTGCTCCAACCCCATAGCCTGGCCCTCCCCTGTGCTAGGGAGAGGAGGCTGCGTGTGCGCGTGAGAGGCAGCTCTCCACCACTCCTCCCTCCACCTACTGTGTTAGCCAAAGGGGAATCTCAGGGCCTTGCTGTCTGTCTCCACCCTCAGGGACCTGGGGAGGCACTGTCGTGCTTAGGCTGTGGCCTGCCTCCCTTGGGGCTGCTTATTTCTTTTTGAAGAGCTTGCGGAAGGAGCTCCGGAAACCCCCCTTGGGCTCGTGCCGCGGGTTGTGGTCGCTGAAGGATGTTTGCTCATTGTCATCCTTCTGGCAGAACCTGGTGTTGTCTTCTGCATGGAGCTCCTAAAAGGGAAAAGACAATTTAACCAGCGTTTGCAACCTCACGTCCTTGTCCCTTTCTCTTCCGCCCTCTCTGTGCTAGGAGGGACCTGGTGGGTAACAAGGCTGGAGGATAACATCGCTCAGGCCTCGGCAGTACGGGTACCTCTGCAGAGAGCTTGCTGAAGGCTCCGTGAAGCCAGGGCATTGGCAGAGGCATGGAGAGGCACTCTTAGAGGGAACCGAAGCCTTCCTTGCTAACTTTCTCTTGCTAGCCCCTTTTTTTGGCCAACAAGGGAGCAAGCCAGCATGAGGAGTTGAAGGAGCAGGTCCTTCCTGCCCCCTCCTCACTTATGAACTCCATTTACCTTAGAAGAGGGATGCTTCCCTAGCTGATGGGATGGGAGAAACTCTTCTGGTGGCTCTGCTGCTCCCTGGTTGTTAATCTGCGGAGCAAGAGACTTTCATTAGCACATGCACCTTGTGGTAAATGTGCCACTGAAAGATCCCTCTCCCTTTCAGGAGATACCTGTGTTGCTCTCAGTGTGGTTCCAGAGAGGCCCCTTTTCCTCCAGTTCAGCCTAGCTCTGCTGCAGTGGTCTCCTTTGGGGAAGACCATGTCCTGCAGAGGTTGTAGCCAACATAACAGCCTCTGTTCTGGACTAGCTTTCCATCTGCATCCTGCTCTGTGCAGGCAGGGGCCAAGCAGCTGGCAGGCTCTTTTTTTTCTGGGAGAGCTGTGTTCCTACAGCTCTTCTCCCTCTGCTTCACCTCCCCTGCTCAGCTCTCCACCACCATTTCCACGTGCTAGGCTTTTCTCTCTCTTTTCCTTGAGGTCTCTCTGCTGCCTTTTCAGTCAGGCTCTCAGGAATCTCCCATCATCATCTGCATCTGTGAACTTCATATCCCTTGCCTCATTTGAACAGGAGAGAGTTTCTCCATGCTGCAAAGAGGGCACCAGCCTAGCACAGAGGCCTCTTCCCAAGGAGATGTAAAGGGCACAGAGATATTCGTTTATGCCTCTCCCCTGACTGCTCCAAGTCAAAGCTTAATCTGAATGGGCACTGCAAACTGCAGAAATGTTGTCCTTGCAAGGCCTGGTGTACCTGCAGGGCTGGAGTGCCACCTGCCATGCCAGGAGTTGTCCAAGGGACAGGGATGCAGTTGCGGGGTTCTGTTTTCCCCCACACTTCAGCATGGCTCCAAGGGCCATAGAGCAAATGCAGGTGAAACAAAAACCACAGACCAGATCCTTGTTGGTGCAAATGGGCTGACATGGCAGAGTCATGCTCTGGTTTACACCAGCTGAGGATCTGATCCTAAAGATTTTATCCCAGCACTCCTCCTCGCAGCAGGTGAAAGGGCACCTTTTAACTGAGTGCCAACATACAGCACTCATTTAAAACATTTTTGCTGGTACCTCATGGCCTTGATCAAATTCAACATTTACTCGTAAAGGGAGCTCAGTGGCAGCTAAAGAAACATGAGAGGCTAGTTTGTCTCCAGGGTGATCTAGCTCTGCACTCAGACAGCTGCATATCTCAAGCCCATGCTTGTCCCTGGGGAAGGTATGTGTGAAAAGGAGCTGTCCTGCATCTTGTCCTTCCCTTGGGTATGTACATGCAGAATAGGGCTTTGAATGGGCCGACTTGGAAGCTATTTTGGTATGTTCTCCCCTAACTATCTCAGATCCTGCTGCTGCTTCTGCACCACCATGTGCCTGTCTTTTCTCCTATTTATGCCTCCTTACTTCCAAAAAGCTCTGTTTTTCACCCGCTCCTCTCTGTGGGGGGAAGTAGCTCCTTTGGGAGCTTCGAGATGAAGCTGAGATCATGTGAGGCTGGACATTTCTCTCCTGCTTCTGCTGGAGCCGGCTCCCGCTGCTGCTCCTCGTGCTGTAGAGTCTGGTGCTCACACCCTCAGCGCTCCTCGGCAGCTCCTTCAGGGACCTGCTCAGCTGCTTGCCTTTGCTGTGGAACATCTCACGCTTGTAAGTGCTGCTGCTTACAGGAGTACAGCTCTTAGGCAGCGGTTGTAAGGCATGATCTGTCCTCTCTGGTTCTGATGTGAAGTTAACGGGCCTAAGGAAGCAAATGTCTAAGCTGGATTCAGAAGAGGCTGGGGAGCAATTCTCAAAGAGTGGAAGGTTTTGGAAGGCATCATCTTCATAGGGGCCTGGCAGGGTGAAAACTTCCCCAGGGTAGTCAAACTCTTCATAGCTTGGTGCAAAGTTCCTCGCATCCTGCAGCAGCTCAACAGAGGTCCTGATGGCTCTCTCAGTATTTCCCACTGCGTCAGCTGGTGGTGCTTCATACTCCATTTCAGGAATAGATTGTAAAGGGGCTGTGAGAGCCTTGAGTTCCTGCTCTGTGAGCTGAGAAGACGCAAGGATGTTTTCTGGCCTCTCATGTTTTCTACTTTCCATTTCCCAGTCAGGGGGTTTTACAGCCTGGATGTTCTCCATCACAGCTGGTTGGGTTTTCTTCATCTGGGGCATCAAATGCCTTAAGTGTCAGAAACAAAACAAAACAAAAACAAACAAACAAACAAAACAAAACAACAACAACAACAACAAAAAAAAAAAAACAGAAGGCAGTGGAGTACAAAAGAATGACAGAGAAATCAGCCTGGCAAGCTTCCCCCCTTCCCCATCCTCTTGCTTTTAATACCCAAAGGTATTTTAGTATCTTGGAGAACAGTAACAGAGCTGACATTAATCTAAGTTCTCTAGATGGATTAGCAGGAGTGAAGCTGCAGGGGTAGGACTACCTGTCCAGTAGCTTTAGGTCACTCAAGCTCCACACCGCTTAACAGCTATAAACCAAGAGCAGAGGCTGGCAGCTCCTTCTCTTTCTTGTCCATCCCTATTCTGGATTTTTACCTTCCTTACCCTCTTTGTAAGGTCTTGGGGAGGTGATTCTGTCTTTAAAAATGTCAGGGGAACCTGGAGAGCTGCTACCTCCACATGTGCCAGGGAAGTTGGTGGGGAGCAATCCTGCACCAGGGAGGCACTAGATATGCACCTCCCTGTCCTTGCAAAACCCTAGCTAAGAACGTAATACTGCTACCCACACAGCACTTAATGATGGGGTGGGGAAGGAATTCTTTTATACTCAGCACTGGGAGTCTGGATAACCTTTCCTTCTTGGTTGAAAAGGAGGTGGTCTGGGACTAGGCACTGAGGCTTCTCATACTCTTGTGTATGTGCTGTGCTATGATCCTGACTTCATTTCTGGCAATCCATGCAGGCGTGCTGGCAGCAGTGACTGCAGCAGCTGGTACTTGTGCTGCCTGGGAATGCCTGTGCATTATGTGAGGATTTGAATATCACGCTAAGACAGGGAGGTGACTGACATGAGAAACAACAGCACTTCAATCCAGAGGGGCCATAGTCAACTTGAAAACTGGGCCAAGAAAAAACTTGTGATGTTGAAGGAGGAGACATGGAAAGCTCCACCCCGGAGCAGGATAACTGCATGCATTAGGCCAAGCTGGGAGATTTGGGCTGAAGCACAACAGTCACAAATGGTGGCTTTGGAATTTCAGGTTGAACAGCAGGAGGAAAAATTTCATTACGATGATTGTGAGAGATGTGGGGATCTCCCTCCTTACAGATTTCTCAAGACGGAGGGTGGATAAAGCCGTGGCTCATCTCATGTTGGCAATAGTCCCGGTATGACCAGGAACCTGGTTCCTGCAGCCCCCTTCAATGAGTATTTCTGTGATTCTGTGTGTGCTTCTCTGCATATTTTAGGTGACAGACATTTGCCAGGTCTGATCAAATATTTCTGGTTCCCAGTAGAAAAAAAAGAGCAACTTCTCTTAATGAGCTGTTGCTATATGGTATGGATCCAGGAACTCCTGGGTCAGCGCTGTAGGGTCTGTGAACCCACATTTCTCCCTTGCCAGTACCTGGCCTAGACAGCTTTAAAAGTAAGAGTCATTTTGTCAGCAGGTGCAGTTCCCAAAAGAGCAGCCCAGGTTCATTCACTGGTATGCTGCAATAAGAAGGCACGCCTAGCATGGTCCTTCTGTGATCATCTTCTCTACTTCAGCAGGCACCTATCAATGGATGGCCAAAGATTTCCCTGCCACCAGTAATCACCAGTGTCTAATGACATGCTGTGTCGAAAACTGTTTTTTTTTTCTCTTTTGCTAGTTTGAAACATCCTGCTCAGACATTTTCCCCAGCTCTTGTAACAGGCCAGTCTGTGAATCCGGCAGAGCATCGCTGTGCACCCTGCTGCCAGCCTTGCACAAATGCATGCCTCTTTGGCGTGCTCTGGTAGGACAGTTTAACTCTTAATGGTGACATTGGCAGCCTGCAGTAGCACTCTTAAGTGCTACCTGCTAGTAAACTACATGGTGGCAGATGGCAAGTAGGAGCCAGACCCTCTTCTCACTATAGCATGTACCTGGGGGAGTAGCCTTGGAGGTGACAAGTCTGCTACTGCCTAGTGTCACCAGCACAGTATGGGAGAGGAGAGGGTTTTCTGCCTACTTCAACAGCCTTGTGCTAGGACAAGAGGCTTACGGGGTTGTTGTGCCAGAGGAAGGTGCTGGTGGAAACGACTGGATGGTTTCTTCAGAGTGCATCCCACTGTCGCGAATAGAGGTTGCACTTGGTGTTGGAGAAACCTCTTGGCTCGTACACTGGGAGGTGAGGCCTTTGTACAGCTTCACCAGGGATGACCTGAGGGAGGAGAAATCCATCGTCGTGCTAAGAAATAAGGCAGGGAATGAGCACGAGCATGTAGAATCACAGAAGAAAAAGAGCTGGAGGGACCTTAATATTCCCCTGCATCTCTTCCCACCCAAGGTAAGACTCATTGCACCTGGTCTGTCATAAGAAGTATCGTTTTATCTTATTTTAATACCTGGCATGATAGCAGTACCTCCTCAGCAGTCTGTTCCAGCCCTTTACCCCCCTCCATGATGGAAAACTCCCCTGAAGTCTGATCTAAACCAGCACATGGCTTCAATCTTTCTTCCTGTGCCTTAATTCCCCGGTGAATCATCACAAGGAGCAAAGACAAGCAGGGAAGGCTGAACTAGAACTGGGGAGTCTAGGTTCAGTGTCTGTTCTGACACAGTTCCTCTCAAACAAGTTATGGGAGGCTTTTGTTTTCCCCATTCCTCTCCCCCTGTAAAATAGGTAACACCCTTCTCTCTTGATCTCTTGTGAAGCCTGTAAGGGCTTCAGGCCAGGCTTGGGCTTCCCCAGGACCTTGAGCTGCTGAAGCAGCTGAAGTCTCCTGTGTTCTGCCAGCAGCAAGTGACTTTACTATCAATTTAAGGAAGAAAATATTCCGATAAAACACATGGCAGTTATGTTTAAGGTTGAACTGAATTTCCCTGCACTCCCAATGTTATGACTATGTGCCCATCCCAAGTCTGACCTCCGTTTGGAGGACAGATGCCAACAGCTGGACTTCTCCAGCATTTATAAGCAAAGGGCTGTGTTTTACTTCAACAGGGCTATGTGCCTGTTGATCTTGCCTGGACCTACGCCCCATGTTTCTGGGCTGCCCCCATACCCCCCCTTTCCCTGGTGATACAGAGAACAAGGTGACGTTGTGCTTACTTCTTCAGCTTTTTGCGCTTCTGTATGAGCAGATCCTCATTGCACTGGAAGAGGAGGCTGTAGTGCGAGATGAAGACCCGAAGACGCTGCACACACACGAGCAGCAGGTAGTAGTCAGGATGTTCTTGCTCCGTGAACTTCAGGACATTCTGAGGCACAGAGAAGAGGAGGCTGTTTGGAGGGTGTCCTAACCCTTTCTGAGGAGTAGGTACTTTCAGGACCATGGACTTGGCTCTCTGGAGTGCGCAAAGCACTAGGCACTGTAGGAGCTCTCCCAGCCAACACCAGCTCCTGGGAGACTTGGACAGAACCTGTCTGCTGCTCTTCCAGTACAAATATGCCAATAACCAGCATAAATGAAATCTGAGGATGCAGGAGGTGCAATGGTGGAGTGTAAATCCAAAATTGGATTTTTATTGGGCTTTACTCCTTTGTTAGGGTTTGTCTAGTCTGCAATGCTTCAGGTGCAATTCATATAACCTTCCTGTGGACCAGAACACAGCCTGCTTTTCAGGCAGCTCTGTACAGGAAAGGTCCTTTGCACCTAGGAGCAGCTCACTCTTGGCTCGCGGGAATATGGACTGCTCAGGAGAGGGGGCAGCTCTGTAACAAGAGCTCAGCTCACAGCAGATGTGCCCCAGCTCTGGCCTGTTCTCCCCATGCAGCAGGCAGCACACCTTTTGATTTTGTGGGGAACAGAGGCTGGTGTCCCGCCAGGTTCAATGGGAAAACTGGCAAACAGAAACCAGGTGCAAGTTAAAAAATGAAAATGAAGGCATTCTCAGCTGACTTTCCCTTTCAAAGCCTCCCATCAAGTTAGCCAGAGGCCCTGTAGTCATACAGGCCTGAAAGCTTGGAGATGAAAGCCATGTAATGTCATAAGTGTTCAGCGAGACAGTTTCCATCCTAGGGCCCTACCTGTAGGTGAATAAGGTATTCAGGAATTCGCTGGACTATATGGAAGAACAGAATGTAGAGATCAGATTTAATTTCATCTTCTACCTGATAAAGAGAAAGCAAATCAGAGTCACTCCTACCTGTAACATATGTCTGCTTCCAAACAGATTTGGGGTTTAGTGAGCACTTTGCCATAAGTAGTTAGAACAATTCATAGGAATGAGCTGGTCAGGTGGCAATTTCACATGACAAGTCCCCATCTTGCTTCTGGAAGGGGTATTTGCAATTCCTTTCACCAGCAATTGTAGTCTCAGATTAAATTCTTCGGGTCAAAGGGTTATATATAGGTCACAGCTTAATCAATAAGAGTATATGCTTAAAGCGCTATAGTTATGTTTCATTGAAATCCCAGGCAGACACTGTTTTTCAGAATGAAGGCCTCAGTGTAGGCTGAGAATGAATTGAACAAAAACAGATAGACTCTTGAATTAAGATGTCTTGGGAGAAAGTTACTGTTGTTTTAGTTATTGTACTCTAAAACTATCCTGGCTTTTTACCTTCCTGATTAAAACCAAGAATCAAGGACATGAGACCAAATATCTAAAGATGAACAGTAGAAAGTGTTGTCTGTCCAAGGAAACACTTTAGCATTTAAAACCTTGCTTTTCTTCTCTCTGTTTGAATAAGTCTTCTGTTTTCCAGGAAACACTCTTATTTTCCTAGGAAAGGTCTCAAAAAGATCTGCATAGAAGAACTTTCCAGGAGGTTTGATCTGGGGTCATATCAAACCGAATCTGAGATACTGTTGCATGTCACAGCAGGGATATAGTTTTGTTTGTGCGCAGTGGTGAACATGTTTAAAGCTGCCTTTAGCAGCTTTAGGTCCTAACAACCACCAGCCATCTTCTGGAAACTGGTTTTTGATAATGGAACAAATGGATTTCAGGATTGGCAGGGGTGTTCGTCTGTGGAAGGCACAGCAGGAGATGCAGGCTGTCCTTAGGTGTCTGTGAAACGGAGACACAGAAGGCAGTTTACCTCCTTCAGGATCACCACGTGGATCAGAGAGATGCATTCTGGCAAGTCCCTCAGGTAAGCAACATAGTAGTCCAGAAAATTGTTCTTGAAAGAAAGAAAGAAGGAAACTTAGGAGAGAGATTTAGTCACAGAGGCAGTCAAAACAAGAAGCTGTTTACTCTCCTGCATGACTCTTCAGCACACAGCAGAGCTCCTAGCTGTTTAACTTTTCAGGACTCAGGATTTCACAAGAAAGTCTGTTTAATGAAATGGGTTCAGCTGTTCAATACCATGTATAAAACTTTGTAGCAGGTGGTTTGGAAAGGAAGACTCTTTACCTATAGAACACTCTTAAAATTCAAAAAAACCCTCAAACAACGTTTGAAGTGGCATCCTTCCAGGAAAGGTCCCACCCCTCACCAAGGGCTCGACCCACCTATGGGACATCCTGTTTTGCCTGACCCCAGCACAATGTCATGTATCATAGCAGAAGAGTCTAAAAAGGTCTATAACACACCTCATCATTTGTTAACTTCAGGAAGATGTCTCCCAAGATCCCTTGGCGTGGCCAGCTCAAGACTCTCTCCTGTAGAGCGTGAAGTAAATCAACATGCTGCTGGACCAGGTACCGCAAAGAGTTGGGGAAGAAACTGAAGGGAGAGAATATCAGACCCAGTTACATAGAGCAGAAATACTGGAAAGTCCTAGGCATTTACTGCTGAAGTTTTTATTCACAGGTGGTCAGCATGGGCTTGCCTTATACACTTGTGCTTTTACTGGACTCTTGGCTGCACATAAAGATATCCTCTCCAGTAGGTTATTTTTACTGTTTTGAGGGCAACCAGAATCTCCACAATTGAAAAGCCCAAGCCAGTACTCCTTTGACGAATGTAGCAATTGCTTTTCTGTCACTTCATGCCAATTTATCCAGAATCAGGATGAAAATATCACATATCAAAATATGTTTTTAAGGTGGAAAGTTCCCAGGGAAAAATAAAAAGTGAAAACTCACTTGGCAGTATTGAAATATTTCAGTTGGAAATGTATCTGTCATGAAATTGTTCAATCGAGACCTTATTTACTCAAGTACCATATGTCCCCTGTAACCAAGGATGCCTCCGACCAGGACATAGTGCATTGTGTGAAATGCAGTATGGTCAGAGACCAGAGCATCCGCAGGCTCACTGGCTAAGAAACTTGAAATGAAACTTCTCTATTCAGTGTAACAAATATGCCAGATCCAGTTGAAATGACTCAAAGCAAAATGTATGATTTCTTTTTCCTGAAGGCTTTGTAAAGTGAGCACCTACCAACCACATTGCTCTATTGGGAGGAAACTTCAATGTCTGTCTTGAATCATGCATATTTACAGCTTTTCAGGGATTTGGTACTTCAGCAAACAAGCAGGAATGTCTTTAGTTCCTGAAAAAAAGCTTCCAGTGCCTCCAATTTTCAGCTAGAAATAAGCTCTAAGTGTTTAAATATGTCTGTGTAGATAAACTAGGTGAGGAGATGAAACAGAAAAAAAAAATCTTTGCTAAAGAAAGAGTAAACTACATCAAATACCTTCTCTCTTTGGTGCTCCTTTTCACATCTGGCCCTTGCACTCTGGCCTTGATCTTCAGGATTAGGGAAAGGTTGATCACGTATTTCCTTTCTGACTCCAGCAGCTCCAAAGCAATGTTCTGCCTTTTAGCTTCCACAAAGAAATAGTTAAGTTAAAAAAAAAAAAAAAAAAAAAAAAAGAGAGAGAGAAAGCATTTTTTTTTACACTGCATTTATCCTGGTGATCTGATACTAAACCATAAAAGGAGTGTCAGCTTTCCTCAAAAATGATATTCTAGCCTAATGCTACAGCAAATATGTTTCCCCTCATGGACTGCAGTTTTTTTCAAAGATCTTAAAAAAATAATCAACCAACCATGAGCAAAGCAACTCATACCAGGGATTTGCATCCAGTTTTCTACAGCATGAGAAGCTACATTTCCCACCCACTTCCCCAGTTCCACTGTCACAGCCCGACCAGGACTCTGAACCTGATGGGTCTTGGAATGGAGGATAAGCGTCCTGAAGTCAGAGTGTGTTTGGGGTATCTTATTTGGTGGCCTACAGTAGTCAATACAAAGGCCAAAGGTCCTGGGGACTTGAAGGCTCTGCAGGATTTCCTTCAGGCAGGTGAACCTGGCTTGTTTGTCTCCATCTGGGAAGGGTCATTACCAGCTCCCACCAGGTGCGAGTACAGCTCTGAGCCTCTCTGACTGCACGTTTCCCCTCTGCCCTTACCAGCCAAAGAGGGTTCACATATAATGTTGTCTGCAGAGCTGTATCTGCTTTGGCCCATATCTTTCCCTCTCTCTGGTTGCTCTTTGGATATATAGTCATCTCCCCACTCCTTGGTGTCCTTGGGCTGCTTCCACACTGTTGATGGCAGATGCACCTTCGACTGACCCTCTGTTGTCAAAGAAGACTTGAGGCTTTCATCTGTCTCTATGGCTCCTGCAGTGGCAAACAGCGGCAGTGGACTGTGATGTCTCATTCAACAGTAACGTTCCCTATAACATACTGAAAGGGGAGCTTGAAATATTCTTGGTCCTTAACAAGTGGTATAGCCTCATAGAGTTAATTTACAACTCCAGTCAGGAGTGCAGTTGATAAGCACTTCAGCAAAACAAGGTTTGGCGCCCTTCCAGCATTTTCTCAAACTCAGTTGTTTTATCTTTTGACCAAATAAAGTGCAAAAGTAGATATGCATGCTAGAAGAGAAAAAAATATATACTCCAGGCATAGCTGCACTCCAAAACTTTGGGATATTTCAGGACTTGATAATACAACATATGTTAACAGGTACTGTAGAAATGGGAATTATGATTAGAAATAGGATTTAAATGCCATTCTCAGTGGATATAAACTATCATGGCTCTTACAGTTTTTATTAGTGTAACATGATTATGCAGCAGCAGGATGGGTAGGCTGAGGCTGTTAAATCACAGAGAAGGCAAGGGAGGTCATGTTAGTGCCATGCAGCTGGAATTGCTATAACACAAATAGTTTGAATTTGGTTTGCAGTGAACCACTTTCCATTGTTTTTGTTTTTCTTTCAGTGGATTGAGGTGAAAGAACAACAAGCACTTCTAGCACACTGTACACCTTCAGTGGTTCTCACCTGCCCTCTATTTTTTTGGCCAGGATCCTTAGTGTGCCCTCACCACTTCCTTCTCTTATTTCTTCACCATTTTTATTTTGCCATTGAAAACTAATTCTTCTCTAATTCATCAGACATGTCTACAAAGAGCCTGCTTGGAAGTTGGTGGGCAAATAAAGCAGCTCACCACCTCTACTGGTGGGCAGTCACTGTAAAAGCCAGCTCTTGCCATGAGGCAGACAGCTCAACAACCCTATAAAAGAAATGCACGTGAAAAGAAAGTCATTGCTGTGATGAAATGCATTCCTTGAAAGCAGTCCTTAAGTGCAGTAAAGCAAATCATTGTCCTTCTGCTTTTTAACAGTTGGATATCTTCCTACCTGGACCTGCTATGACTTTCACGCCCCCTTCTCCCATTGGCATGATCCTGGTGTCAGACACTATTGAGGAACAAAGGAAAAGCTTAATGAGAGGAGATGGCAGTAGAGCAGGTTTCCTCCTGCCAAACCCCATCAGTATGGTCAGATCTTTTAGCCTTTTGCATTTTTGGTCTGGGAAAACTCCTGTTAAATGCTCTGCTGAGGAAAAAGCTGTTCTTTACCATTGTATCTCTGGTCTTTGTTTCAGTGGCACCTGCAGATGAACAAATGTGGGGTCCCAGCTGTGCTTGGGACCCCACTTCAGCAGAGTCCTGCCTGGTCCTTGCTCAGGAGGTGCAGGTCAGGTGGGACCAACCCAGTAGGCAGAGTAGAGGATGGAGGCCTGCCATCGTGTCCTGGATGGTATTTTCGGTGAAGAGGAACTTACCAAAGAGCAGAAGTAAAGGGCAGTGGGAGAAGCAGGTAGGAGGAAGGTATGAAGGAGGTGTGGGAGAGAGCTAATGCATCACCTCAGAGCAGGGCAGAGGGGACTCGCAACTGGCCAAATTCTGAGCAGAGCAGGATAGAAAATGACACATTGTTTTCGCTCTACTCTTGCACCTTTGCTGACATTTTAGCATCTTTCTGTCTGAACACCAAGAGGGTGATAGACAATGTAAAGCCCCAGAAATTAAACACAGAAAGACAGACTCTGGGACCACCGCCTTTGACTCTGATCTTCACAAGGAAGCATATTTGGAAATGTTTCTCTGGCTCAGGAGGTAATCCTAACCCCATGTGATTGCCTTCAACAGCTAGTAAAGGGCAGTGACCCAGCCAGCCCAAGTGTGGGTATTTCCAGTACCAACCTCATGCTGCTATGCCCCAGCTAATGCACCAATTCCCATGTCCTCTTACCAAATCAGTCGCTGGTCCATCCTTCCAGTGATGCCACATATCAGCCCAATCCCCTGTGATTCTCCTTTCCCTGTCCTCTCCCTTACATACAAACACAAATCCATATCTTGCAGTGTTTCCATTGGGAGTTGCTGCTCTGTCATGGGTCACTAATGTTACAAGGCAGAAGATGCAGCCTGCTTCCCTGCTCCTGGAGGAGGCAAGGAATGGCTCTTGGGTTAACAGTCTTCTGCATCCAAGCCAGTGCCAAGGCCATGCTTGTCTTCCTGAGGCCTGGTGCTGAAGTGCATGCATAGACCCAGGAGCAGTGCTGCTGGAGGCAGCACCTTTCTATGCTGCTGACACCTGAGCAAAATCTGGTGACCTCCTACTTTAGGGACCTTTTCTGCATTTTTTTTTTCCTGAAGAAAGCACTGGACTTGCCTACTCTGGCTGTCTCCTACCTTTTTCGTAGGTCACATTGTGCAAAAGGCTAGTAAAATCTTCATTGATGAGCACAGGGTCTGGGAGGTTAATGGATCGAAATGGACTGCCTTGGAGAGGGGTAGGTACTGTCTGTGACCCGTGGTCATCCTTCTGTGCTCTTCTGTACAAATACAAAAAAATGAGACAGTAAATGTAAATGCCACAGGAGAAGCTTCTTGCTGCACTTCAGCCATGGCAGGCAGCAGTGCAAGTACAAGCACAGAGACAGAAGTAGAACAATGCAAGTAGACACCAGAAACAGAGTTGACTTTGATGCAGTTTATGAAAAAATATCCTGGAAGTAACTTTGGTTATAGGAGAACATTATTTCAGCTCTGCTCTTTTGCAGAACATAGCTAATTAAATGGCTTAATTAGTTTGGGGGTTAGCCTAGATTTGCAGAATGTTTGCATCAGCGTGGTTGTTCATCCATCATTCAAACTCCATTTTTATAGGCAGGTTAATCAGGGCCAAGGTGGCTGAGCCGTCTGCCTCCTCGCATTAACAGCGTGGTCCAGCAATGTGAAAACATGCTCCCACGTGTCCCTGCTCAGAGAATAAAAGTCTGGTGACAAGGAAACAGAGCATGACTGCACCTTTGGCTGTCTGTGGAATCCTACATGCTTGGGAATGTGAGAGGGAAGGGGAAACTCCACTGTATTGTCATGCAGGGTGGCCTAGGAGCAGCTTTTAATGGTCACAAATATTCCTGCCCCAGCACATCTCCAGTAGGTCTGTGCATTTCAGCAGGGCTTGGTTTCCCCAAGAGCCACCAGGACTTTTTTTTTGCTGCAAGAACCCCGCTGTGTTGGTGTTTTTTTGCTCTGTTCATTCAGGGAGTATGTCTAAAAGCTTGGGGTGAACTGAAGGCTGGAGATGCCATTAATAATCAGGGTTTATGCATATGCCCAGCTAGGAAAAGACCGAGAAATTAAGCTGTAATGAAATGAACCAAAACAGACCCCAATATTAATAAGCCCATCCAGAGCCCCAGAGTTCAGGCGCTTACTTTGCTTTCACTTTCCGTGATTCCCGACGCTTCTCTTGCTGCAGCTGCTCAATTTTTTGTTGCATTTCCTCTTGCTTGGCACTGATTTCTTCAATCATTGACTTCGCATCACTGAGCTCCTCCTGAAAAAAAAAAAGAAAACAAAAGCACAACATTCACAATGTCACGGCATTCATACATTGCACTTGTTGGCTCAGATCCCAATGTGATCACTCATGTGTATGAGTTTTTGTCAATCAGGCCTTGAGGCTGTCTCTTTGGCTCTGTTTCCGAAGGAAACTAGGCCCAATGTCACCTCCCCTTGCATGTTGCTCACTGTCAGCATGTCTCCCCCCCAGCAGCTGTCAGGCAGTTTCAACAGAGTTGGCACAGACATAAGAGCTCTGTGACACATCATGCTCCTGCAGGTTTCATCACTAGAAGAATGGGGAAGAGCAACTCAAGAGTTTCCTGTAAATTGCAGGAGAGGTTGGGCTTTTTTTTTTTTCTTTTTTTTTTTTTGCTTTCTCACTAGCAAGGAAGAGGCTCAAACATACTATTAGATGATGGATGAGAGCATGAGACAGAGGGAAAGTGGCCTTCACCTCTCCTCCTGCTGGCATTAAGTCCTTGGATCTGGGTTTTGGAGCTCTTTTTTCCCCCACAGGCAGAGTCCTGGATAACCCTGCCTCTGGCTGCTTTATGGCCACTACTATGTGCCCTTACACTTCTTCCAGTCTCCCTTGCTCAGCTAGGACCATGGGCCCACCTTCTGCTCATTGCCAGCTATCTCTCCCTGCCACAGGGGCGATAACAGGCTTTTCCAAGAATCAGCCCTTCTAATCTTCACAAGGTATTATTAACTGAGCAAAATCTCTTGGGGAAAATTTACCATTAAAAAAATAAAAATAAAAATAAAGTAGTTCCTCTGCCAGCCTCCTCACAGGCTATTGTCCAGTTTCTGCAGGGGGCCACTGGCTGGTTTGAAGTGCACACCAAGCCCTCTCACCAGGCTCTCTGCAGCCCTTTATCTTCAGCCTCTCGGGCCAGATCAAGCCGGGCAGTCCTTCCTCCCAGCCATGTGGGAATGCAACTTCAAAAGGCTTTGGACTTTTGTATTCATTCTCTGCCCACCAGCAGCTTTGGTTGCTGTAGGAAGTTTCCCCACCTGACCCAGGGTGTTGTATGGTGCAGGGGTACGGCAGCCTGTGAATGTGCTGCCTGTGTGACATATGTGCAGTCCTCGGTGCAAGCCCTTGTGCCAGAGGTGGCGGGTGGTCCTGCCTCACGGCCCCAAATGGGTCAGGGCACAGGGTTACGTTTCGGTGAGAGTCTCAGGTCTCTGCAGGGGGAATCCAAAGCCAAAGGAATTACACTAACCACATCCGCAACTATCTGCCAATTCATTTCCTTCTCAAGCGGGAAGGATCGACTGAGGAGAGCTGCCCTGTGCCACCAGAGCAAACATGGCAGGTGGGCATCCCTCCGGCCAGCCGTACTCCTACCTTGAAGGTGTTGAGGGAGTTCTTCATCTCAGCCACTTTCTCCTCCATGGCACAGCGGCAGCTCTTGACTTTCTCCTCCAGGGCGTACTCGCCATGCTGGATTCGTGACAGCTCCTGCATCGCTTCTGTGAAACCCGCCTTCAACTCAGAGGCTAAAGCCTGCAACTAGAGGAATCACAAACACAGTGGGTTCAGTCCCTTCTCCCAGACACAGGTGCCTGTGTCTCTGAGGGTCACTCATGGTGCAAAGACTGGGTATAACCTGCTCTGTAAGGTGCTGTCTTCTTTCTCCTCCTCCTGTCATGGCTGGGAGACATGGGGGGAGATTTGGCTCCTGCTACAGCCTCAACATTTGTCTCGGACAATTAATGTGCCCCTTTCCCCCTTTGCAGCCCCAGGATTTTTCCCTGGCAGGTTTCAGCCTGTCTGTCTCCAGCAGGAGAGGGCAGTCTGAAAGTTTCTGAACAGGTTTGCAGTAACAGCAGCCAGATTATCAATCCCCAAAGCAGTTGAGCAACCCAGAACATGACCCCATGTGCTTGCAGGGCTGGTGCACTCTCCCTGCACAGGTCTATGCCTCCTGCCTCTGAGGCCTGCAGAGAAGCCATGTCCTTTGTCAGTAGGCCCTTTAGAGGGAGGGAAGCAGCTCTTTAGTGGGGTGGAATTGCAGAATCACACAATGGTTGAGGTTGGAAGGGACCTCTAGAGATCATCTAGTCCAAGCCCCTGCTGAAGCAGGGAAGAGAGGACTTTCTTCTCGTGTACTAAGACAGCATGCCCACCACTGCTGCGAGAGGCCCTAGCCCTGCCAGAAGAGCTCGCAACCTGAGCTGGAGGCAGCCAGTTGATAGCCCGGTGAAGCAGGAGGCAGACCAGGATGAGCCAGACTGGCAGAGCAAGCAGACAAGGCAGATTTGGAGGTGGGCGCTAGGGAAAGAGGCAGCCTGTGGAGGGCTAAGTGGGGATACCCTCTTTGGGTGTAGCTCGGGCTGCTGACCCCAAACTCAGCGCCCACTGCTTCCAGTAAGGCTCTCGTTCTGCCTGCAAAAGCCCGCAGCTAGGTCGCGGCCCAAGGCACTTCGGTATCAGTGTTTTTTACCTTTACAACAGAAATTCGGCCTAACATCTGGTTATAAACTGAGTCCAAAACTGGAGCACTGATGGTAAGAGGACTGCCACCCCGGGGAACTCAGGCGCTTGAGTCCTGTAAATGGAGCAGAGATGGCTTCCGATACCTCAGGGCAATGGTATATACCATTCTCCTCTGGTCAAGACAGGCTCGGTCACCGCTGCTGTGGAGCGGACCAGCAGCGTCTTTACAGAGGACGGCTGCCTGATATCCCCACTCCTACCCCGTTGCTTGCCCCACGGTCCCCCAGTCTGGTGTGGCTGGACACCCATTTCCAGAGCTGTGAAGGGCTCCCTCACCTCAACTCCTCCCTCTCCCATAAGGGCAGGCATCCAGCAAGATGGGACTGGAAGCACATTGGGGTGGAAAAATCTTGGCCTCTCCTAGCAATGGGAGCACCAAGGGATCTCATGGCAATGCTGGGACCAGAGCACATCCAGCGGTGAGGGTAGCCGGAGGGGTAGAAGGGCTGCTTGGAACTGTGCTCAGATCAATTGCTGGAGTTGTGTTGCTGCAGCAGGCAATGCACACACCACGTCTGATACCTTTGCCAATTTATCAGAGCCTGGAGTGGTGAACTAGGTGGTCCTGGCATCATCAGACGTCCTAATGGACAAGCTTAGAAAAATGAGGGGACAAAAAGTGCTGCAACTATGCAAAACGTTAATATTCCCAGGCTTCATTGCTGATGCTTGCCAATGCCTTACACAGTATAATTAATTTCCTTAGTGTCAGGGCTGGGCATCCTGCACTTTCATCTAAGTGAAAAGTTGTGATGCTTCAGACCCATTTTAGAGCTCTGCTTCAGGGTGGAGGTGTCACAGCCTTCAAGCTCTGCTAGTAGGGGAGGCAATCTGGAAGCTGGCCCTGGATGTGTCTATATCTGTGAGAATAAGCCCAAATTGAAATGCCCCCCACCAACAAACCTTGCTATATTCTACTCGGATGTTTCCAGCATGGGAGTAAACTAGATGAATGCTTTGCAAAAGTTACAGGGATGGCAAGCAATGCTGACCTGGAGGTTTTGGAGCCCCAAACTGCTAGGCATCATCAAAGTCAGCAAAAAAAAGAAGTGCTCTTGTAGAGAATTCACTGTCCATGTGTACTGAAACTCTCCTTGGAAGCAGAGTTTGGGCAACTGGAGGAAAGATTTGGATTAGAGACTGGACTAAAGTATCTTTTGTATCTCAGCAAATGTTTCTAAAGGCACACAGTCACTTGCTATTGTAGGGCTGGCCAATCTCAACTTTGCCAGTCACTGTGCTAGTTTAGTTTCTCTACCTACTTCTCAGAGCAACTCTCTGCATCCCAGCCTGGGTCTGTTCTGCCCAGTATGCAGCTGGAGCTTGCAGTGGATAATTCAGACATCAAAATACATCTTCTACACTCATTTCCCTTTGTTGTAATTCGGTGGATGAAAGCAGCAGTGACCCTAGTCAGCCACATCTGTCAGGATTTGTACAGCCAGACAAGAAATGCCGAAACCAGAAGACCTGGGTCCTGCCAGAACTCCCTTCTCAGCTGCCCTCATTGCTAACAGCATAGAAACTTGTGCTGTTGGTGGTAGTGGATGAAGGTCTGACCCCAATCAGATGGAATGGTTTAAAACCAACACATTTTCTTTGAACTCCTGTCAAGTATGGTATAGTCCTAGAGCACTGGATTTTAGTTTGAGCTCATTTCTAATAAGCTTCAAAAAAAAATATCCTTTAAATCCCTTGGGTTTCTACCATGAAGAAAAGTCTTCAAAGTGTTGGCTCATGTTCATGTCATGCCCATGTGCTTATTTAAGCCTATGGGCTTGAAGAGAAAAACTCACTGGTTTGTGGACCCCTGGAAAGTCTTGCAACACGTACCAAAAAAGACAAATTTCATGTTGCCATGGAAACTTGGCAAGAGTTTAGCTGTAATGTGTTGTCTTGCCTCACCTATTCATGAGAACAAATACAGCTGAAGAGGGCGATACCGTAATAAATTAATTTGAACTAATGCCTTGAAGGTAAATGGGTAAATGGGTCTGCATGGTCAAAAGGAATCCTTAGAATCTGTCCAAGACCTGGGAAAGACCAGGTTTTTTGTTCCAAACAAAAACAAAAACAAAAACTTTAAAAGAATCTAAATAATCTACATTTCAACACCTAATTGCCTTTGCAGTGTGGTCCTCAAACCTGACAGCACTGTAGTGTAGGAACCAGCACCATGTATCTGTAACAGGTGATGTCTTTTTAACTTTTCTTTTACCTGCTCCTCTGATGGCTTTCAGCTCTGCATATAAGACCTCTGACAAGACCAAGTAATTTCCCATTAGAGAATGAAGGATTCTTCTCCCCTCTTTGCATGTCTCTGATTAAGAGGACAATGAGAAGCAATTGCTTGTGTCCTCTGCCCAATGAGAACATCAACTCTGTGTAGAAGTCCAGCTGGAAAGAGGAGCAAGCATTTCCAACATGGAAGGGGGAACTAGGTCTGTATGCAAGAAATAATGGCTAGAGGGGATGACCATGCACAGCCTGGAAGGGTGAAATTGCAAGACATGCAAGAAGAACATCTCAGCATGGTTTTGACTTTGGTTTATAAGAGTGGAGTGATAACAGCTATGAAATCTCCTGTGCTGAGCCTCTACTCCTGTCTCACCTGCCACACTGTCCCCAGAGGATGGACAGAAGGCAGCAAAACTGCAGAACTTCCCCCTAAGACAGATGATCTCAGCTAGAAGGCACAGCCTATAGACCCAAAGCCAGGATGAATGGTTAGACTTTGTTGCTTGGTGGGTTTCTACTTAAAAATATCATTACTGTCCCTGATGTCAAAAGCTGCTCTGAGACTTCGAGGCAGCCCAAGGAAGAGGGTCATAGCCAGGAGATGGGAATAGGTTGCAGAAGGATGGGCCTGGGATGCAAAGCAAAGGGGAGAGCTTTGCAAGTTGGGTTTACTGTCCCTGTTGCTGCCAGGAAGTTGAGGGGAAACCTTGCTGCCACAAGGAACTATGTCACCACATATCTGCCCCAGCAGCATCCAGTCAGGCCGTGTAGGGCTCTGCACCTCCAAAAAGATCAGCTGTTTTGCACCTCCTGCCTATCTGCAAGTGATGAACAAATACTGCAAATAAATTACTCTTTTGTTATAAACAGATCCTGGTAAATAGCCAAACCTCCTATGGCCTTGCAGAAGTGGTGCCTAGGGTGGTTTCAGATAGCCAGGATTTCTAGTTCAGGGTAACATTGCTTTGTGAGTGCAACTCCAGGTAGAACTGGACCAAAGTCTAAAGCGCTCACAACTCTTGAATTTCCTGCAAACTAGAAAAGCCTAGGAAATGTCATTGTGGAGACATTGAAAATGTCTTATTTCTCAGCTTCCTCCAGCTTATCTACTATCCATCACTTCTTTGCATATCTTTCTATATGGCTGATCAGAGGAGGTAAGTAAATACTCTGTTTTGCAACTTGTGAGCAGCATTGCCTTAAGCTAATTTGACAGAAAATCCAACACTTTCCCCAAAGTCTGGATCTGATTTTCCTAAGTTGCTTGTTGCATGCTTTTACTAGTGGAGAAAAAAAATCTAATACAGTTTCTTGGTCTTATGTTTAAAGGCAACACTTCTAAAACCAAGCAAGGACAGTGGGAATAAAGAAAGAGCAGCAGGGTAAAGACAAAGGAGAAGGATGGAGGCATTTAAATGGAACTGCAAGCACATGCACTTCTTAGCTTGTTTCACATTTCCAAGGTCTTTTTTTGTAAATGCATTGTCCGTAGGGCCTCACCAATGCAGAAGAGAACACTGAGCTGGTAACTAGAATAGAAAGGATTCTTTAGGGCATCCACATCTCTCTTTTTTTTTTTTTTTTCTGGAAAGCAATATATGTACACAGTGTTCTCAGCACTGCAGAGGGGAAAGTTTCCCAGTACACTGTCCCTACAACCTGTGAGCTTTTCAGACAGTTCGAACCTACTGTACTGGCCTCTTCAGTGACCCAGTTGTAGTTCCTACTGAGAGCTGTCTGGATGGGAAAAGAGGACCCATGTGCCATGACATAGACAATCTTTCACATTCATGGTGACTAACTGCAACACGAATGTCACATCAAAAAATGGCCACAGAGCTCTGGAAGTTCTGAGGACCTTGAGCCACATGGGAAATCAAGCTCAGTGTTTCCAAACTCCTAGCTGAGGAGCCAGGCAGAGCCATGCAGCAAGACTCAAAGCTCTGGCCTGTCCAGCAGCACCAGAGTGTCAGGCAGTAGCACCCCAGGAGCTATCAGGACAACTCCAGACCATCCTGAAGACTTGTTCCCTGCTGGAGAAGATCCCCTCAGGTCAAACAACATGTCCTTGCTCTGGGGCAACTTGTTTGAAAGCTCATAAGCGCTCAGCTGTGTAATGTCCCTCCAGCCTAATAAATTGACGTTCTTTAATTAGTGCTAATGATACCAGCTAATTACTTAGCAGAGCACACAGATCACCTGTCTAAATACTACCCGTTTTACTGGAATGTCTCTTAAGATGAGGCCTAAGAGATGATGTGTATGACATTTATTCATGCCGTGTGCACATTTTGGTTACCATGTTCCTTCTAATTGTCTACATTCTTTTTTTTCCCCACAGGATTCTAACTGCTGGTTATCTATTAGTAACTCTTCAAACTCATGGAGTTATTCAGGGTGTTTTGCTCATTTTTACCTGGGAAATCTGTGTTGCAGGGTTACTCACAGGCACACTTTCAGTCTCTCCTGTGGGAATAAAGAACTTCAGTCAATTAAAATGACTTATTAGGGTTTCTATAAATAACTGCAACAGAGGATTTGAAGTCCCTCTCAAGGTACAAATCATTTCTAAAGGCTTTGAGTCTCAATTTAGGAGATGTGGACACCATATAAGTTGTACAATAATTGCAGTTATAAAATGGGAATACCTCAGCTAAATCTGACCTTATGTTCACCTCATTTGCTGTCCTGTTCCTGGCAAGAGCTGATCTATATGAAAAGAAAAGAAACCCTATATGCACAATTATAAACAGATTCATGCCCTGAGTAGTTCATTTCCATGTGCTAGCCTTTAGTAACATCTTTTTACTCTGAAGCATTACAGTTTAGTCTCTCCTAAAAATTGTGATTTTTTAATCCTCTTACACATATTTTCATCATCCTTATAACTGGCTGATCCAGTCAGTGTATTTTAAATCCTATGTTATATTTTGTCACAACAGGTCCCAAGCAGCGTTCTTGTGTTTTGGAACACCAAAAAATACTCCCTTTTATGAGTTTAAATTCGTGGAGGTTTTTTGTTTGCTTGTTTATTTTTGTTGTTTGTTCGTTTTGTGGCATTGTGATCCCACATGTTATTGTATAATGGAGATGGACTTTCCAAAACAGAGTTCACTCATGGAGCAGCTTCAATCTGTTTGACAGAAGTTATCTGAACACTGCAGAGATATCCTCTCGAAGCATTATTGGGTTTTTCATGGGGGGGGGAAAAAAAGTCTATGTTTATATTTTTCCCCTTCTAACATGGTCTTGTTTGTGCAGAAACTTTTGATTATCCACCAGAAACTGTCACGGGGCTGCTCCCCTGCAACAGGGAATTGCAGTTTAGTTACCGTTGATAAAACATTGTCCATGTTTTTTTCTACACCAGGCTCCTTATCTGGCCTCTGCTTCCCAGGAAGCAATATGCCACCCAGTTCCTCATCTATATCACCTTCCCCTCACAATGTCCCTTCACAACATGGGATTTTTGCTGCCTCCAGGAATTTGCTTTACCCCTCCACGCTGTCAGTCCCACTCCGGAGACTGCTGAGCTCCTTTTGTCCTTGCTGGCTTCGAAGGCCCAGTGGTTTACCTTTAAGGGCACAGAAAATCAGACCTGCAGAGGTCTGAGAAGGGTTTAGGGAAGACTTTGCTCCAGTTAACCAGTGGAAAGATGAAGCCTGGGAGTCTGGGCTTTGCAAAGCACAGCTCTGTGCTGATTACTCCGCCCTAGAGGGGCAATATGGGTTACCGCCAAGGGCACCTACAATTTGGCCCTGTTCTGGTCTCTAGGATTTGTCCTGGTTCGGAGGAATGTGAGTGAATTCCCTAGTGACTCCTGGAAACAGAGGCAGAGAAGGGGAGACTGAGTGACCAGCATTGCCAGCCATTAGGGCATGAAATCCATCAGCCAACCCTCCCCAATGGCCACGGTACATTTTTTAACTCTCAACTTATTTTTATTTGCAGGTTTTGGCACTATAGGTTTTTTTTTTTTTTCTCCGCAACCCCACAGACTGACAACTGGCTTTTTGACCCGGCCGATGAAAATTGCTCATGATTCCTAGACCTGAGATTTGAGAAAACAGCCAGTCTATCAAGATCTTCTGAAATCAAGAAGAATCCTTGAGGTATGTGTCTGCTCTGATGCAAATAGCTTTTACTGTGGGATGGTAATGACTGGCCCAAAAAGCGCAAAAAGACATGTTTCTCAGTTAATAGCACAATACGAAATAGATGCTGGGAAGGCAGGAAGATAGTGTTTTTGCAAATGCTAAAGGTGTCGGATGCTGAGCTCTGTGAAGTGCTAGATTTGTCAGGCAGAAGCAAGACAGAGTGAGGAAGGGCTGTGGTCTCCTTACATTTATTTTAGATGTTTTTTCAAAGTGATCTATAATGCAAAGGTCCTCTGAGAAAGTGTAGAAGAGGGTAGAGGATCCATGCTACTTTGATTTTATCTCCCATTCCTGCACATGTGAGCAGATGCACTCTCTGAACCCTGTGTGTTCCTGGCCAAAACCCCAATCATCTTTGTAAAGTCACTGCTGAGCTGCGCTGGGAGATACAAGGGCTTTGTGGTTACCTTCCAATTTCTGCAGCAAGCATCTGCAGCCCATGGGGGCATACCAATTAATTGGAAAAAATCCTTAAGTTAATTTCCTTCTCAACCTGCTATTGTGCAGGGGCCTAGATACACAGACCACATTTAGTCAAATTAGAATAATAATAATATAGAAATTAACTCCTTGGATTCCTGCACTGTGGCTGAACATTGGCACCATGAAGCATCTTTTAAGAAGGAAGGTAAGAGTCCGAACAGGAAGGGTGTCTGTTGAGTTGATAATCATGGGCAATGGTGAAGACTGTTCCCCCTGCTCTTCACAGCTTCAGGAGCTCCTCAACTTGGTGGAGGTGCTGCTGACTGTAGTAGTGGTCTAGACTGGGCTACTGACACGAGCCATAACCTCTTGTGATGGTGCATGTAGGAGAGAGGCAGATATTCACCATGCCTTTCTGCAGGATGTTATTTTTGACAGCATGAAGTCTGTAGATCCCAAAGAAGAGGTGAGTCCAAGGCGAGAGAGGGAGAATGATTTCCCATCTGGCATATTACATGCCATACAGGATTATTTTCCACAGGGGAGAAGAGAGGTGTTTCTTTTTTAATAAGAAGTAAAAACTTCAAATCCCATATGTCTCTACCAGACTAAAGGAAGGGAATGTTTGTAAAGCCCAACTGGCTCTGCCACAGCTCAGAGGTGCTCTCATGGGGCTGATAGGTCATACAAGGGTGGCTTTCTTCCTCCCTATATTTCATACCACCTGCAAGTGAAATGCTTTACCTTCTTGTTTGTTTGAGTCCATGGCTGCTATAGGGTGTGCGTCCTCGCAGGGACTGCTGTCCTCACTCTGGAGGGCTCTGGCTGGTCACTGGGAACATCCCATGGTTTTGCGCTGCCCACATGCGAGCCCTGCGCTGGGTCAGATGGCCTGAACCCTGAGTGCAGAAAGATGCAGAAAGGGTTTACTGAGCTGAGTGCAGCTGAGTACTGCTCCAAGTGCAGAAAACAGACAGAGGAGGGACTTGAGAGGGAAGGAAGCACCCTAAAGATTTGCTCGGGTCTACAGTGCCCCTACAAGCAGAAGAGCCTGCAAGTACAAACACTTTTCTCTCAGTCAAGGGCCATTTGTGCTGATGTGGGCTGGTGTGTAAGAGGTACTATGTAATCCCACAGAGACTCTTTGCTCAGCAAGACACATCATGTCTGAACACAGAAGCAAAACAAGATGTATTTTTAGCAGTCAGAAGCATCTGAGCATCTTGCATGGGAGCTATGGATCAAAGACCTTTTGGTATGCACCTGATCACCCAAACTGTCCTTCAAACTTATGTTTGGGCCAAAGATACACTACCTTCCCAATGCTACTGTGTCATCCAGCGGGCACTTCCACAGGCACTTGTAGTGTCACATCTACTTTCTCTGTCTGTTGTGTAATTTTTAGAGGCAAAGGCATGCTACAAGGCACCCAGATGTGTAGGGATACGGCCTCTCTGAAAACCCAGGCTGGCTAAGCATGACATTGTGCCTAAGTCACTCCCTTCCTAGAACATTTCATGAGTCTGGTAAGAGGGTAGGACCTTGGGAACATAATACCTGAATAATGATGCAGGAAGGAGCTCTGGAAAAACAAGACTGCACCAATTCAATTCTCTTACAAGCATGGGCACTGCCCCACATCAACTCTTCCACTCCTTAGGTTTTAATTCAAGCCTGCTTTTGTTCAGTTTTACTAGGAAAAGAGAGGTGATCTAGGATTCTAAAATAGTCCTCCGCCTCCATTCCTATTTGACAGATATGCCCAAGGCACATTTGATAGATGTGAGTTTTTGATAGCTTTGCTAATGGTGTTGGAGGGGCCAGTGCAATTATGCTGCAGAGCTCTGCTGACACAGCTCAGCCAGGAAGGATGCGGTGGTTCAGAGAAACCTGAGGCCATATTTTGGAGGAAGCAGGAACAGAGGCGGTCACCTAGGATTAAAGACCTGCTTGCTGGAGAGATACAAGAAAAGCTTGGTGTGGCTTTAGGAAATGCTGCAAAAGCACTTGCATCAAGCACAGTCAGCACATCAGCTTGGGAACCTTCTCTTTCTGGAGTTTGCCATGAGCAAAGTCCCCAGCAAGGCAGGTGGTGATGCCATCGGTGCCCCTGAGATCAGGGCTGGACAGCAGGGAGTGGTGCCATTTGGGGCAAAACAGGACCAGCACTGCTGTCACAGCACTGGTGTGTTTGGGGTATGACTTGGACTCATGCAGGCTTGCAGCATGGTGCTGGAGGGATTTAGGGTTTAGTGGAAAATGGCTTTGAGACAGAAATTTATTTATTTTTTTTTTAACATTTTTTTTAGCAGTTCTGCCTTTAGCTAGACCAGTTATGGTAATTACATAATAATAACTGTTAACTAATAATGTCATCAGTCGTCAATTAATATGAAATCAATTATATGCATATACCATTAAATGTGCCAGCTGAATAGCTTATCTTAAATATTTTTATAATTTTACTATCCACATGATAAGCTGTCCTGGGAACCCCTAAATCTCCAGTATGATTTTCCCACCTCTGATCTTCACAAGCTGCCATGCCCATACCCTGCACAGGCATTTGGTGTGATAGTGTGTGCCAAGTGAGAGGACAACCACCCAGCAGCTCTGGGGTGAAGGTCACAGTTTGGTGACTGGAACAGATAAAGCTATTTTAGGCCTGTATGTTTCCTAAAAGTTTAGATTTTGCAGAAGAATTAGGGCAGGGCCATGAAGTCCCCGAACTCATTTCTGCTTCTCAGGCTGAACCAGCATGTTTCTGGGACTCAGCTGGTGTCCCGTCTGACTTTTTTGGGTGCAGCTTGAGGCACCAGCCCCAGCAAGAGCCCCTGGTTCTGCCAGCAAGGAGAGGCCAACTGGGCTGTGCCAGGAGGACAGGGCTCTCTGCAATGGGAACAGCAGCATCAAACCTCAACTGAAGAGCAGTGTTAGCTAGCTGCATTGTCGCTGGGGCTCTAGTGATGGCATTTTGCTTAGTGAGCATCATAGACATATTCACACGCAACTGTTGATGCCTTCATGGAGGAGATGGAAAAATGGAAACTTTTCTTTGTGCTGAGACAGGATGGAGAAGACTGAGTATTTCCACCCACATTTTTTGTTTTTTAAACTTCCAAACACAGGAAATGAAACAACTCCAACCTATACTGCTGTATGGTTTAACCTGGGGAGTCAGGGGACTCTAACTCATGAGAAAACCATGTGGAAACAGACTGCAGTGTTGGACACCAAAAGTAAAGAAAAGCCTGGTTAAAAATCATTGTTCAGTTCTACCAAGCACTATCTACTTGGTCACTTGGAACAGCTCTTTCCAGGTGTCTGAAACCTCAAAATGCTCATGTCTTGTCTAGGTCCCATTTCTGCAGGCACCTCTACCTGACACATCTTCCCAAGCTCTGCCATCAGCCTCACTGCAGGCAATTCAGGGTGCAAGGACAACAGAGCGAGCACCTGCCATGCCCTGCAGGCCCTACATGTCCTTGTGAGGGGCGGTGCAGCAAAGGAGGAGAAGCTCACAGGTGGACGTCCTGCCCTCCACTATGCTACAGCCACTACTGTGCAGCCTCTTGGATCCAGCAGAATGGGTTGCCCTCCTAAAACACAGATGTATAAATCTGTCTGATGAGGATAAAAACTTATGTGGGCTTTTAATGAGAGAGGTGATACTGGTATAAGGAGTGCTCTTACTAGTTCGTGACCTTGTTCTATTTTCATGTACTTCTCAGGTATGCCACAGAGGACTGGGAAGGACCCCCTCAGCATTGTGTCTTGCCTCCTGGGTTATGCAGTAACTTTTCCTTGTAGTGAGAACTCTAATCAATACTCACACAGCTAAGCAAGAAGCTGCCACATCCCACTTGTGCAGACACAGGTGATGCGAGTGTGGTCTCTGTCCTCTGCAGAGCCCACGAGCAAGGCTTTGGAACTGGGACACCAGGGATGCCGTGATCCCCTCCTGCTCCCGCACCACCAACAGCTCTGCAATGTGACTGTGCTGCCAAGTAGCTTGACCTTGGTTAAGTGGGTCCCAAAATCTTATTGTCGCTCTGCAGCAGCTGTCTTTCATGTGTCCTTTAGCTGCAACCTGCCATTTCCTGAGTCACCCCTTCATTCTCCATTACATTGAATAATTGCATTACGCTGGCTTCTTGCCAGCGTTTAAGGATCCCCTCTGGACTCACTGAATACATAACATTGCCTACCTGTCCCTGGTTCTTCTGAATTATCAAATATATGGAGCAGAACTAGCCAATCCTTGTGCAGCACTAAAACAAAACATGCACCTCGCTGTGGTTTGGACCAGCTCCAAAAATGCTGCCTCGAGTGCTTGTCCTCCAGTGCCAACAAGCAGCAGTGGGGAAGCTGTTAATACCATCTTTACCACTGGCGCGTGTTTCAGTCAGTCTGAGTTGGCTGGCAAGTGTTTGATTTTTTCTCAAAAGTTACAAAATTGGTTTGGAAAACAAGGCTAGCATTTGGCCCTGAGAGCCCGTACTTGGGCTGCTGGTTCAAATCCTGCCTCTGCTGGCAATGAACAAAAATCTTGGGCTCACAGCAGGGTCTGGGTGAGCAGGGATCCCTAAAGGTATCTATCCCACTTCCCTGCTCAAAGCAGGGCTAAGCCAAAGATAGATCAGAGCTGCTTGAGGTTGTGTCAAGGCAAGGTTTGAATATGTCCCACACTGAGATACCACTGCCTTTCTGGGCCCTCCAGGGCCCTGAGGATTGCTTATTTTCTCATTCCGGAGCAAGTACCCTAAACCCCTTCCCATTTGCACTTGCATTTATGTGAACACACTACACAACAAGCCTTGTATGGCCTCTATGTGGTTGCTTTCCTAAACCACCTTCAGCAAATCCATGTTTGCCTCATCTGCCAGATACATGGGGTAGTTTCCTCAACAAGTCGTTCCAGAGATGTTACTGCTTTTCCTCTGCAAGCCGCTCTGCGTTGCAGGTTCAGCATGCAATCATCAGCAGACTGCCTGGACCTGTCACTAGAGCCCACAGCCCCTCTGCTTTAAGGAAAACAAGAAATGGAAGAAAGACATACTTTTTTCTTCAGAGCTGAGAATTAAAGCTCATATTTGCCTTCCTACAGTTCTCATCAATTCCAGCATCTCCAGAGCAAAGTCCAGAAGATCCATTCAGCTCATTAAAGCCACCACCAGGTTTCCCTACCCTGTGGCAAAAGGAAGCATTTCCCCTGTTTGTCCTCATCTTTCCTCCTGTACCCAAATCTGCTGAACCCAAGAACAAAAACTGAGTGGCACTTCTGCCATCGGTGGTCTTCGTGACTCCAGCCACCTGTGTCCAGTGAAAAACCATTGCCCCGGCACCTTCCACAGGCAGCTGGCCCCAGAGTGTGGCCAAGGGGATTGGGAGAGGAGGCAGGTCCCAAAGCCCCGCACAAGGCTTGTGGGACAATGGTCACCTTTCCAGTGCTTCCCTCCAGACAGAAATAATTACAATCAACTGCTTATAGGATCGTCTGTTAAGAAGACCAAATCCCCCAAGCATCAGCATGCAAAGTTAGGTACAGCATTTACAGCCTAGCCTGAATGGACAGCAGTTATGATTTGTTTTTTTTTGACATCCCATTCTGTTTCTGAAACTAGGAAGGGGATAAAAGGGGATAAAAGAGAATCTGAATGCACTTTTGCTCCTTCAGTTGTTAAACAGCCACAGTTTTCCTAAATACACTTTCACAGTCCTCTTACAACCTTATCCTCTTACAACCTTGCTGGCTGAAGTTGCTGTCTGTCTAAATACTCCCAGTCCGCAGACAGATAAAAATTGGTTATTTACGCTTAAAGGCTCACGCTTTATCTACAGCTAATTCTAATGCATTATCATTCAGATACTTCAAGTGAGCACGAGAACTCAATTAGCTCTTAAAAGCTCCTTTTAACATGGTATTTTAGAGATAAATGTAGCCTCACAAAATTCTCCAGCACATCATTGAGAAGGTAGATCTCCATGCAGTCTTAGAAGAAATTAGCCAGAAAGAACTGTGAGCACTGAAGATGATAAAAAAAAAAAAACTTAAATACCATCTTACATACTGTACATGCAACATTTAATAGCTACAGCTCTAGCTTTTTCTAGTAATGTGGAAAACGGTATTATTAATCCCACTTCTCATGCCGAGGACGTGATGAACTTACCCCAGGCTAGCTGAAGATCCGTCAGCGCTGGCCGTTGCCAGAGTTGGGAATTAGTACTGTGCAAGAGAGGAGAGAAAGGAGAGCAATGGTGGCTTGACGTTTCCCAGAATGGGACTGTCACATGCTAATCACTGCTTCGAAATGCAAGCATAACAAATACCTTCTAATTATGTAATCTTCAGGTCATATCCTTGCATCCCCATGCAAAAAAAAAAAAAAGGAAAAAAAAATCAGGACTGTGCTCTTGGAAGGAGATGATACCAACTTTTTTTTTTTTTTCGTTTTTAATTAGACTTGCATGTTACTGCAAAGGAAGGTCTCACAAAGCGATGGGCAGAGGGGGTTGTACGGTGTGAGCCGGCTGCTGGTGTGGGCTGTGCTGCTTCGCTGGGCTCGGTGGCTGTTAAGTGTCTCCTGTAGCACACGTGTGAGGCAGCCTGTGGGGGACCGGGATCTGGGACTGCCTCCTCCCTGCCGTCTGTGGCACCCCTACTCTCCTGGTGCTGCCAGGGCGACACCTGCCTTGTGCAAGGGCTCGGAGCAAGACTGCTGGAGAAGCCAGGGAAGGGGAGCAGCAACCTCCAGCACGTGTGGATTTTCCATTTCCACCTAGATCTCAAAAAAATTCCTCCAGAGGGAGAAAAAAAAAAAAATCGGGGAGGTTGAGGGAGGTGAGTGGGAAGCAGCAGCACTGAGCACCCATTTCACTTCTTTGCTTAGGTTTCTGCAAGGCTTTTCCTAAAAAGTGTCAATAAGATGTGGAGAGAAAGCATGTCACCCAAGGCCAAGAGCATTTGGAAAAAGTAGGTGCTAGCTCAGTGAGTCACTCCAAAGTGGAAAAACAGGGAGACAGAGGAACAGGAATAATAGCAAAAGGAAGTAGAGTTTCTCACTGAAAGATCTGCTTCGAAGATACCTGTCAGGCAGAAATCTTGAAATGTAAAATGACGCAGCCTAATTCAGTGTAATTACTGTGCAGCCCAGATAAAAATGTGAGGCTGCAGAGCCCAGAGCTGGAAGGAGAGGCTCCTGGATTAGCAGGGTTCTGTGGAAATTGCACTGCCTCTGAAGTCAAGGACTCACAACAGAGGACACCTCATCTCTTTTGGAGCTTGCTACTTTGGGAGTAAAACAGAACTGAGCAAAGTAAAATGATTATTATGAAGAAGCTATTTGCTGGAAAATGTATTTTTGGTAGGTCAAAAATACCTACCAGTTTGACAAACAGTTTCATCTGGGAAAAAAAAAAAAAAAAAAAAGTAGTTTCTCCAGGTTAGGAAGAAATCATTTCAAACAGAGATTTTCCTACAGTCAGCTTTAAAGGTACTGAAAGGAGTTATATAGCCAAATGATTGATGAGCCTTGTTTCAGATGGCTCATATGTTACAGTGAGCTGATAGTGTGTTTTTGCATTTTGCTAAGAAACCTCCAGACCCTCTAAACCTTCAGAATGGTTTCTGACAGAAGAAGAAAGGGATGTTTTTGTATATCTGAGTAGCTTTTATCAAAGCAAAATATTAAGCATACTCATTCTTGGCTACAAGGAAACACAGATGATGATAAGCCATCCTCTTGGATGAGCTTTCTGGTCACACAGGGATCTCTGGCATGTGGTATTTTGCTCCTCTAGCTTTCTTCTCCACCTAAGGACAGCATCAGGCCAAGCCAGTGATTTTCGTTAGCAATGGGTGGCATCTGGCAGGTAAGGCTATTTAACACACATTACTTTCCCCAGTCGCCTCTGGTGAATTTAAGGGCCTGTTACTGTCACCTTGCACAGGCTAAGGATTGGCATGGAGAGGATTTTCTGATTCTTTTTTCTTTCCTCCGCAACTTAGCAATAATGAGAGGAATATAGGAAAGGAAATCTGAAGGAATAGCATTTGGATATCATGTCTGCAAATAGACAGAAGGCCAGTTATTTACTACAACTTTCTTAAATATCTGGCAAGCAAAGACTCAAAATGTACATATTTTTTTTCTGTCAGCACCGTTTTCTTTCTGCTTTTCTTACTAGAAAGGCAATTTTCCTACTTTGTGAAGTAGCAAGCAGAACACACAAGTTTGTGTCTTTACAAATAAGGGAGTTAGTTACCCCACATCCTTTGGCTGATGAGCGGGACAAAGCAACATATGCAGGGGGGGAGGACTGAATGTAGCCATGAGTGAGTGGGACAAAAGAGCATATGCCAACAATTGGGTGCCTTTACAAAACAGGGAATTGCTCCCCATTCTTTGGCAAGAGGGACAAAGGAGTCGGCTGAGCTCAGATAAGAAGAGGAGGAAGGAGGCAGGGAGTTTGGTGTAGGCAGACCAGGAAGGCTTTAACTTCTGAGTACCTTGGCCAATGGGAAAAAGGAGAGGGTGTCCCTCGGTCTGGGAATCAGGATAAAAGAGGGCTGCATCCTCCAGCATTTTGAGAGACCCCACAGGAGTATGCCCGGTGGCCTCTCCCTTTATTCGAATAAAATTTTAGGACTCCTCTGTCTCCTTTTTGGACATTCGGTTCTTGACAGCGAGATTTTCCACACAGTAGGATACATGGAGAAAACAGACTTCTGATGACCAAATCCCCCCAAAATAGAAATGGATTTGTTACTGTATTAGACCTTTGGATAGGGGCAGTGATCAGCTGTCCATGTGTCTTCTCCCAGTCATTTTCCTTCCCACAGAAAAGGTGCTTTGGTGCATGAAAAATTTTGAAATTTTGCAGTGATCTGTTGCTGATACCAGGGGGTTATGGACTTGCCCTGGTAGGAGGAACTGAAGGACTACAACTGCACCTACTTTCTGTGCTGACTCCCACTGTGCCAAGCCGGCCTTAGTGTAAAAATGATCATTTGACCACTGGGTTTGCAAAGGTTTCTGTGGGCACAGAGGTCTGTTTTTCCAGGAAAACATGAGTTGAGCATAAATCAGGCTTCATTTGTTGATGATTTTTTTTTTTTTTTCAGCTTAATTTTGAGAAACCTAGGGAGAAAAAACTTCCTTGGACAAATTTAAAAAAAGAAAAAAAGTCATTAACTTCTGAGCTTATAAATTCACCTTTCTTAAAGGTTTTCAGTTAGAAAGTTTCATCTGTTCAAACTGAAAATAAAAATAACTGTATATACTAGTTACTAGTGATATGCATCCTCGGAAGTTATTTTTAATAAACAAATGAAGAAATGAGTGTCTACTGAAAACTGCTCACAGTTGTTTGAATCCAGAATGCAAACAAAGATTTGCCTTTAATCTGTGGTAGTATTGGTGCCAAATAGCTACATTTTCAGTTTCTGCTTCAGTCCCACTGCTGCTGTGTGGTGAAACATGCCGCTCCACTCCACTCCTTTTTCATCTATAAATTCTCCTTCACCTTCCAGCCTGTAACAGCAGAAATCCAGTTTGTTAATGAAGAGTGCAGTCTGTTTGCGGTAGCAGGGTAATGTGTGCACCATCTGCATAACAAAATTAGCAAGAATCAGAAAGTCCCCTCTCTAGACCTGCCTTAATCTTCTTCCCACATGGTAGCCTATAAAAGTTTTGACTAAGAGTCTAGGAAGACTTGTGAAGCACACGGGTTAAACAGCCAAGCTACATATTCTTTCCTTTGCAGAAATGTATTTACACCATCTTCCTAGCGTGTAGCCTGTACAGGAATAGCATCATAGTCCTTCTCATGTTTTGAGGTCACTGAGGATCAAGTCTTGTGAAGTTTGTCCTGACCTTCGGGGGCATCCTAAAGGTGTATACCTGTATGCAACCATATAGTGTGATATAGCCGAAAAACAAACAAACAAAAAAACCCATGAACAAGAAGAAAAATGCTCTTACTCCCTCACTCTCTAAGTGGTGCTATGACAAAGTGAAGGGATTTACAGCCTCCTGTGGGGAAAAGAATGTAACTGCTATGTGATTTCACTTTTCATAAGGCATGCATCTCTTCTGATTTTTGAAAGCAGTGATCAAGCTCATAATTATACCTGAAAACTGCTACAAAGAAGAAATGTCTATGCACCAAAATTCCTTGCAAATGAGAAAAAAACCCCAAACCTTTACAACCAATTCTTGGAGTTTTTTTTCCCTTAAAAATAAATAATAAAACCACCTAGCAGTCACAGCTATTTGCCACAGTGCTGCCTGTATCATTCTCCCCAAAAACCTGTAGTGATCTGGTGAGTAGTATCTTGTGTGAGCAGGTGGAAACTAGCAGACCAGAAACTTGGTTAAACAGCCTGCATTAGGCTGCCAGACCGCAGCATGTGTTAATAACTACAAATAAGTGTCAAAGAAGAAGAAGTTTCAATCCTCTGGGGAAAATGGCAGCGTAGGTAAAGATAGGGTCTCTGCTGCATTTTAATTTAGATCACAAGTTTGACTCTGCATCAGTTGTTTTGTTCTATGGATCAGATACTAGTGGCAAGTACTCTGCTGGCACTTCTGTATTGGACTCTACTTTTTCCCTTGAGAACAGAGGCTTTACCTAACAGTCTTGAGAGAAAATAAAGCCCTGTAAAGCCCTAATGTGGAGCTCTTCATGGATGCCTTCACCACAGTGATGGTTATTTGCAGTTCTAGTCCTCATGCAGAAGCCAGATGGCATTTAATATGACAGCAAAGATGGAAGCTCTTGAGCAGGTGTTAACATGCCACTGTAGTAGGGACGTCATTTAAATTAGATCTGTTAGATTAGATTAGAACATTAGATCTGTTCTGAAACATTGAAATGTATTTCTTTTTCCTCAAATTACAGCTTGAGATTATACAAGTTTCCGTTTTATTTCCAATTACATTCTGCTAGTGTGTATTGAATTTGATGTCTTTTAGAAACAGAATTGGTCACGCTTCTAGTACTGCTATAGGCTATTCACAAGGGCCAGGAGGGATGTTATCTGATGAAATACTAGCCATTACCAACACACTTACCTTTTAGATTTATTTCAGATGTGGGACTGGGGAGGAATTTAAAAAAAATCAAACCTAAATCAAACCTAGCAAATTTGTGAGAGAAGTAATTTAATAAGAAAAAACACAAATGCCCTGATGTCATGTGTAATTTTTTCATTAGATCTGCTGTGTGGAATAAAAATATTAGCTTTTTGTTTTAGGAGAAGACAGTGTATTTGCAATTCAAAACACACATACATGCGTACACTTATTCAGCAGAAATCAATTCAGCTGCTGCTTTATATGAGCAGCCCTAAAACTTTTTATTTCGAGTGATAAAAATAAGTCTTCACATTTTCTCATCTCTGGAATTTTTATCTCAGAAGTAAATAATAATAATAATAATAAACCCACAAGCAACTATCAGCACAAATCAACACTGTTTCTTTATGAATCTGTAGGCAGACAGCTTGAAACATTAACTGAAATAAGTTTGAAGTGCTCTGTTTGCCTGAACTGCGTGCAAGCCCAAAGGCTTATTAAAAAAAAAAAAAAAAAGTGGGATAATCATGAAAAAAATGATGGACTTTTGATTGATCTCATGAAAAACATACTAGCGGGATCATTGCACTCAGACACCAGGGCTAATTTCCTTTCATTAAAAAAAATATACTCCCATGCTGGGTGAATTTTAATTGGACTTTACAGCTTACAGTTTTAAACTACTGGAAGAGACTTTGTGACTGATCAACTTTAAACCTACTTGTTTTCATTGAACGGCCCAATGTACTTTGCTCCATTTGGAAACGTGTAAGTTCCTATTCCATGAAACATGTTGTCCTTGAACTCGCCTTCATAAACTGCCCCAGAAGGATGTTCAAGCCTTCCTTTGCCATTCATCTACATTTAGTGAGAGATGGAGGACATAGAAAAGTGTTAGTGTTTCTGCTGGCAGTATTGATTCCTTTCGTTACCAAGTAGGAAACTACCTTGTCTCTTTCCCAGTTGCCAATGTAGGTGAGGCCGCTGGGGCTCGTGTGGACACCGTGCCCGCTCCTCTGCAGCGTGCCCTCAGTTGTCCTGGCACACTCCCCTTCTGGGGGGGAAAGAGGAGGAAGGGAAAAGGAAAGCAAAAAAGAAACAAATAGAATAAAAAGATAGAAAAATGGGGGGAAGGCAGAAAATAATAAAAATAAGAATATAGAATAATAATAAAAGCAAAGCCGGTCTCATGGGAGGATGGAGAAGGCAGCAGCCTCCCTCCCTTACCGTACGTGTCCTTGTTGGGGAAGACGAAGGACACTTTAAAAACTGCCGCATCTGTTGGAAAAAGGATGAAAGGGCAAATGTGGACGTTGTTTTTTTTTTTTTTTTATGGCATTTTCATTCTACTGGCGCTCGGGGTTGGGGGGGAGGTTACCGGCCATGGCTGCTAGGCGGAAGTGTCTGCGGTTGCTAGGGCGCCCGGCGGCCCGGAAGGGGAGCTGGGACACTTCCGGGTCAACCGGTGCGGTGTGAGGCGGCCTGAGAGAGCGGTAGGTGCAGGGCGAGGGGGAAGAAGACGGGGAAGGAGCCGGGGCCGAAGAGCGGGCCAGGGGCCGGGAGGCGCAGGGGCGAGTGGTGCCCCCCGTCCCCGGGGCTGCGGTTAGTGTTGTCTTGTTGTCACTTCCGGCTTTAAGGGACGGGAGAATAGGTGGGTCACTAGGTGCAGTTTGAGAGGGGATCCCCGCTTGTCATGTGGGAAAGCAAATAACGTGGTGAGTGCCCAGAGCCCTGGGATACGCTAAACCACCCTCCCAATTCGGGGGCGTTTTTTCTTTTTCAGCATGAGAATATGAGTGCGTCAGGGAAGAGAAGAGGAAGGCCCAACAGAGGAGGAGGAAGAGGGCGAGGAGGAGGAGGAGGAGGAGATAAAAGAAGAGGAGGAGGCCGAGGAGGAGGCAGCAGCCGTTCAAACAAGTCTCAACTCGGTGGAAATAGAAAATGCTCAACAAAAATTTGGGACGATGGGGATGATTTTTTTCTCTTTGAGGAACCAAGGTAGGAATCCACGTCCTTCCATTAATTTGAGCATATTTGCTGCAGAAGAGTTTGGGGTATCGTGGACCTGCTTTTTAGGCATCTTGGAATGTGCAGAAGTGCCAAGGGGTGCAAAGATCTTCAAGCTAAGGCTGTTGTGGTGTAAAGCTACTTTTGCATGTTTGTTCTAATTAGTGATGTTAATTATTTTATAGCTATGGAAGAATGGGTGGGATTTTTTGTCCTTTTTTTAAAAAAAAAGAAAAAAAGAGATTTGAATATCTCTGTTAATTCTCTTGTCTGAAAAGCCATTTCAGAACATTTGATCTTTGATCAGAAGGCACTAATAAACACAGGATAATTACTTTTTGTGTATTACAGAGCAGAAGTTGGACTATGAAAAATAAGCATTTTTATTTTTATTTTTCACTCAGATGTCCTGTAGCCAATCAAGCTCAGAAATACTTGGTTGTACTGTAGTCTGAGCACACTCTTACCTAGGAGAGCATTTATTAACTCAGTGTGGGCTTGGCGTAGGATAAGATGCATACACAGACACTCAAGCGTCCTGGTCTTGTAAAGGTGAACCCAACTAAATGTTCTTTAGATGACAGAAGAGTGTTTTTTTTTTTTTTTTTTTTTTCTTTTTGAAATAAAGGAGTTGGTCCTAAAGTTTTGCTTCGTATGTTTCAGATGTCATTTCAGATGTCATGTCAGATGGGCAAGTAAAAGTCAATGCAAGTAAAAATTTTGTTTTATTTTGATTTATAGATTGAGTGCCCCTGCCAGAAGAGGAGGGCAAGCAAGACAAAGAGCAGAAGCCAGAATGCCTCTGCAGACTATACACATGACATCGGAGAACCAGAGAAGAGTCAAAGAACTTCTTCGAGAGCTTCAAGGGCAGGAGCTGGCACCTGAATCAGAGTTAGTTTAAACAGAGGCACTATTTCCAGCTCTTGTAGATGAGCATGCAGTTAGAAATTACAACAGATTTTTTTCCCATTAACTTTTAATTTGATCTCAAATCAACTTTTTTTTTTTTCTGAGTCTGCTTTTGTTTCCTGCAAAGTGTTAACTTGGGGAAGGGGGCAATACGATTCTTCCTTTATATGAGTAGCATATTTTTTTGTCCTATCAGCAATATAATTGTTTTAAAATTTAATAATATTTTGCTTTTTAATCAGAGTAGCAGGTTCTGATGAAGATGATGATGAACCTGATTACCTTGATGATGAGCAGTGCTGGTCTACAGATCAGGAAGTTTCTGACATAACTCCAAGGTCTTCTGCTGGACTGGCTGAACAGAAAATTGTGGAAAGTGAGGTGTCCCTGTTTGCTGTGCATAAACTGTCCAGGTGATGCTTTTCACAGTGCATAGTTTGTATCCCAAAGAGATAAATCACTCTAGCTTTGATACTGTGAGCCCTTGTTGCCTGGAATTCCTCCTGGCTCCCGGGAAGTTGCATGTGCAGAACTAGTAGTATTGTATCTGCTATGAATTTAATCTTTAGCTAGATGAATTTAAAATATGTGTGCAACTGGAAATCTAATCCTGTTGCATTCAGAGTGTCGGATAGTTGCCATGTAACATAATTTGTCACCTTCTGAACAACAGACTGACACAGAAAGCAAAACCTGCTGCCAGCCGTGATTGTTTAAAATAGCATGAACATTGGTATTCTTGCAGTAGATTGGTATCTCATGTTATACCCCTGTCCTTACTGTAAGCCTAATCAAACAGATCTGTGATTATTTTTCTTTCGGCGAGTCTCTGTCTCTCACCTGTTGTCATGTTTGCTCTTTTTTGTTGCAGGTATGGTTTTGACAAGGAACGTTGCAGGACAGTGCTGAGATCCTGCAATGGTAATATTGGGGCATCACTGGAGTGTTTGTTGTCGCAGTGCTTTGCGGAAAGATATGGAGAGAAGGTACAGGTTTCTGCAGCAGCTGTTCAGGCCAGTCGAGAAGAGTGTTTAGAACAGAGGCAAGAAGAAGCTTTTGTGCTCCGGTCAATCTATGGAGAAAAATTTGTAGAAAGAATTCAAAACCGAGTTTGGACTTTTGGTTTGGAACTGGAGTACCTAACGAACAGCCTGAACAAATCTAAACAAAAGGACAGCTCTACTAGAGACTCAACAAAGCAGACTTCACAAGAAACATGTAAATTTTACATTCAAGGAAGCTGCAGGTTTGGTTCAAAATGCAGATTCAGGCATGAAATTCCTCCACATCATCCCGTAAGACCAGCTAAGAGCTCTGTGGATGATGCTCATCTCAGACCTAACTGCGATGACTCTCCCATGTATGAACTTGAAATAAGATTTCCCGAGGAAAATAAGTATCCACTCCAGGCACCTCTTGTGGCATTTTATTCCACCAATGAGAATCTACCTCTTGCTTGTCGTTTGCACATTGCTGAATTCCTCTTCGGGAAAGCCTTGGTAGCTGCGGAGTCTAGCGAACCAGTGGTGTACACGTTAGTGACTTCCTTAGAAGATGAATTGGAAATATGCGAGATGCTTAAAAATACTCACCACAAGTACAGTGTTCCTCCTCTGTCCCTGCAGGCAATGCCTTCAGGAAGACTGCTAACAGATAGTTCATCTGGTTCAAATCAGGTGTCAGAAGGTACACCAAATTTTTCTTTAACACTTCTGGCCAGAGAGTAGTCAAGAGGTTAGAAAAAAGAGGAGGAAGAGAGCACAATTCAGGTGTCTGTTCCAAATCTGTTTCTGTTCCTTATGGTCCTGCAGCAAGCCAGATCCTTAATCTGTCTACTAGTGTGACAGCGGGGAAGTTTTGTGCTTGCAAGAGCTGTGTTAAGGGTTATTTAGTTCTGGATTTAAGTGTTACTGATTTCTGGTTTGTGGAATGAATGAGACCTGTTTCTACACAATAGCTAAAAACACCAAAATACTACACACCTGTGTTTGGAAGAGTTTGGGGAAGGCTGTCTCTAAGCTTTGATCCTTCTGCTGATCACTGGTTCTGAAACATCAAGAAATTTAAAAAAAAAAAAAAAAAAAAAAAGTCTTTGCCCTAAATTAGTTTTGTAAAGTAAATGTTTTAAGCAGGTCTAGAATGTTTCCATTTCTCATGATGTCATCTCCCTTTCGCATGCAAGTGCAACTAGGTTGATTTCGTACTGAGAGAGTTCAGACCCCCTGTTATTTATAGCGGGTGACAGCAGCTGCGTGGTATAGATGACCTCTTAGCTCTCACTTCCAAAATTGTCTTACCTAAGGCAAGCTTTATTGAAGAAAGTTTGCAAGAATAAATGCATTATATTTTAGAGCACTTAAATGATGACAACCTAATTTTTTTTTTATTATAGTCAAATAGCTGATACTGTTTTAAACATCTCCATAGAAAGATAGCTTGGGTCAAGAAACTGAAACTAGAGGTTTCAAGTAATTTTCTTTATGTTATGAAGTCTTCTTGTTTTAGTAAATACAGCCTCAAAACTTTTAAGGGCTGGCTCATTGTGTGAGTAAATCCCACTTAAACTGACAGGAAGTAGGCACCAAGTACCTGGTCCATTTTTAGCCTTGATTTACAAGTATTTCACAGTGGCCTAAAAAATGTTATGGTGTACTTTAAATTCATTTAAACTGGCACTGCTGGCATAGTCTTGTGCTGCATTCAAGTGGTTGTGTGGTAGATTGTTTAGGGAAGTTAAAGCAGATGGAAAACACAATGAAGGCTTTTTTCTGTTTTGTTTTGTTTTCCAGTCAAATGTTAATTATTCTGGTTCACCACGTGGCCACCCAAACAATGGTGCTGCAAAGCATGGAGCTGCTGTAGGGGTAGGAATGAGTGGGCTGGATTTGGAGAAGTGGTGGCTTGTTTGACGGGGAGATTTCCTGGTAGTGTTGAGCTAAATGCTTGTCAAAACCAGTCCTGCCCATTCCCAGCTCTAATCTAACAAGATTTTCTATTGAGATGCTCCTGGACCATGCAACTTTCTGATTTTTATGCAGTGCTGAGGCTGGTCCTTTTCCTTGGTGATATGAGTTACTAACTGCATTTTCTGTCTTAAGTCTCTGTAGTGTCAGAGCCTCTGAAGGAAGAGGAGATGGCAGAGGAGGAGGAGGAAGATGAGCCTGAACAAGTTATTGTGGAGAATGAGAGTTATGTAAATCTCAAAAAAAAGCTTTCCAGAAAGTATGATATGCAGACAAAGTCTCTGTGTAATGAAAATGTTAAAATCTGCAAGCAATTTCGGCTGAAAAAGGTACGGTATACAGAAAAGAGTGCGTGTTTTCACGCTTTCCTTAGAGAAGAATATATTTAAACAACAGACTGTCAAAACAGCTCTGTTTAACTCCAGTTGTGTTCTTGCTGCTAAGCTGCTTGTCTTCCGGTAGTTCAGCAAACAGTGCTTCTGTCATCTGCAAACTGCTTTGCACTTCCTTCTGGTAAAGAATGAAATATGCAATGCAGGATCTTTTGGAAGAGTTATAGGCTATTTATTTATTTATTTATTTATTTGTTGCAAACAAAATGCATCTCATTCTAGATGCAGAACCCTCTAGCTCATGGGACAGGTGTCTTCACAGTTTTTGAGCAACCTGAAGGGAATCCTGGTCTCTTCCGAAGCTGAGTTTTATTACTGTTAGAGTGTTAAAAGCAAAATTAAATGCAATCAAGGAGCTTTCATCTGAGTGTCACATTAAGTATTTTAGTAGGCGATTGCTCAGACTACTACTATACATATAGTGTATTATATATATGAAGATATATCAAATACCTTCAAGAATAACAGCAGCTGTAATTCTGCAGCTAGATGTATTAGAGATGCATTAGGCATCTTAAAGAGATCTTGTGACTCTTGGATGAGTTCAGAATAAAAATAAATGTCAGGTTTTACCAGAAAATTGAATACAGGAGTGATATATTAGCAGAATGTGGCCAAAGATTGAAATTCCCTTGAAGTTCAGCTGTCTTTCTAGATAATATCCTTATCCTCTGCTTTATAGACAGGCTTGATGCAAGAAAATCATTCTCTAGGTTATTTTATGCAGGAATTTAGAAGAAGATTAGAAGGAACTGTTCACAACATCTAAAATTGATGATCTTAGGGCAGGCCTAACGACAGGTGCCAGCTTTCTGATAATCATTTTTATATGTCAGTCTTCTAGGCACTTCCAGTCCATGTTGCAGGAAAGACAGAAGCTCCCTGCCTGGCAAGAAAGGGAAACCATTCTTGATTTGCTGAATAGTCACCAAGTTCTTGTTGTGAGTGGCATGACAGGGTAAGAGTGTGATTTGCCATGTAGAATTTATACATCAAGTTATAGAAGAATGTGAAACGTAACCAAGTTCTGAAAAGATCAGAGTCGTGGTCTATTTATGGCCAGTGCCAGCAATCCTGGACAAATTTTTATGCAGTGTGCCACTAATGAAACAAATTTCAAGTGGGATCAAGTTATCTTGATTTTCATGGGTAGAAGTCTGTTTTTTTTCTTTGTTTGTTTTTACTGATTCCTGTTTTTTTCTCATGTAGGTGTGGGAAAACCACTCAGATTCCTCAATTTATTTTGGATGCTTCATTGCAAGGCTCTGCAGACAGAGTTGCAAACATCATCTGTACACAGCCTCGCAGGATCTCTGCCATTTCTGTGGCTGAACGTGTAGCCAAAGAAAGAACAGAAAGGATTGGAATCACTGTTGGATATCAGATACGACTAGAAAGTGTAAAGGTGTGTGTGTTTTTTTTTTTTTGTTGTTGTTTTTCATTTAGTTTAGAGCATGTCCGGCACGCAGAATCTGTTCTATATCCACTGGGTTTTGAGATCAGCAAGTGCATATTGCCCCTCTATTTTATCTCCTCCCAACTTGCACAGTCTTGTTTATAGCATGAGAGGGCAGTAATGTTTTGTGCTGTTGTTTCACTCTTTGCTGAGACAGTGATTGGAAGGTCTGAGGGTATTCGTAACTCTTCTGTCCTCTGGAAGTTTTCATGAGGCATTTCCATTTGTTTCCACTTGGAGACTGAACTGTTTAACTTCAGTCAGCTAGAGGGGGAGGGGGTTGAATTTAAACTACTGGCCTGGAAATAAAGTTCAGTCTGTATTCCAGCTGATTGCTTTTTCCAAGAAACGTGTTTCAAAAAAAGAGATCACTGAATCATTCCTGGGACAGAGAACTGAGTTAACACACAGCCGCTTCCTTAGAAGAAAAAAAAAAAAAAAAAAAAAAAAACTTAGTTTGGATTTTTTGTTCATCTCTTATAGTTATGCCCCATGGTAAGGAACAGATGCTTAGAGTTTTAGTCAAGATTATTATGAAAATAAAATATCTTCAGCATTGTCTCCAGAAAGAAGTGTTTGTTCCCCTTCTGTTAAATCTGGAACTCACCTGGAAATGAATGTTTTACAGCAACATATACTCTTTGCACTATGTTAAATTACACAGTGTCCAACCAAATACATTGTGCTTTCATCTTGTTAACTTTATGTATGAATATATATCATAGGGTGATATTATTGTGTTAGTAACTGTATTAACACTAGATATATTCAAGTCCTCAGCTACCAGACTGTTGTATTGTACTACTGGTGTGCTGCTGAGAAGGCTGGAAGGAGATCTAACTTTGCAGGGAGTCACACATGTTATTGTGGATGAAGTTCATGAAAGAACAGAAGAAAGGTAAATAATCCTTTATCCCATCAGCAAAATGAAGAGATGCAGTCAGAAGCACTGAGGTGACTAAGATGCAAATAACCGAAGTCAAACTTGATGATTCTGTGGCAGAAATCTGTATGTGTGGTGATGGAAGGAGTCAGGCTTTAGGTTCCTGTCGCTGGACAATAGGGAGCTGTGTTGCAGCAGTTTGCAAAGAAAGCACATCTCTGAAACACTCCGTCCTCCCTTCATTACAGTTGCATTGCAAAGAGATTTAAAATGAGGCATGTGGGTTAGGAAATAACTTTTTAACCACAATTATTTGGTCCTGATAACTTTATTCCTTCCTTTTTCAGCCCTCATCAAATACCCTAATTCTTCATGTACCCTTTTGGGAACTATTTATCCTGATACATATTTCAGGAGAGCACCTACAAAGCACAAATGCTCACTTTATTTTTCCAGTCTAGATTTTACCAATCCTGCACGTTTCTCATGATATCCTGTCCCACTCCTCTGTTGATACCAGGCAAACATTGTCCATTGCTATATGTATAAAATGAGTGATACCAGAAGCCCTTTTCTTGGATGTTTTCCTTGTGGAAACTGAAATGCAGTGAATTTTGAGGAGGTTTTGACCATGACCTGTTATTCTACAGCTTGGGTTATATTTTGGCCTTATAAAAGGGCTTGTGTCTCTTGAGGATTCTTTTTGTGCTGGTCTAAAATTACTTTAGGCAAGTCTTCTAGGCATGACCCAAAACTATTAATATGTGAGAGAAATACAGCGAGTGAGGAAGAATGGTTAAGTTTGAATGACTCCTTCCAGTGAGGAAGAAGCAAAAAGGATTCCATCTGTTGCTTTGAGTTAACTTGTTATCTGCTGCTCTTATGTTGTCTTTAATATTCGGATAGCTAATTTATAGGGTAGCTGGAGCTTTTTGTTGCTTATATAAAGCTAGGACAGCCAAAAATTAAGTGGGTTGGTACCCATTTATTTACTACATTATTAGCTGCCAGACATTATGCAAAGCTCATACTTTGTAATACTATAGCTGTGATAATGGGAAAAGTGAAGAGCAAGGGGAGAAGGAAGAGATCCTGAAAGTCTTTGCTTGTTTTCTTCAGTGACTTCCTGCTGCTGGTTTTGAAGGATGTCATGTTGCAGAGACCAGACCTGCGTGTTATACTAATGAGTGCTACCTTGAACGCAGAGCTTTTTTCGCAGTACTTTCAATCCTGTCCAATTATTAACATACCAGGTGAAGTCATTTTCATTATCTGTTGCATTCATTTTTAGAGGTTAGGTTTTAGTTTTACTGCTTGTGAAATTTTTCTCTCTTCCTGTGTAGGTTACAGTGGTAAATGAGGAATAGATCTCTAATCCAAGCTACAACCACGGGCTAATTGACAGAGGGTCAAGATCAGAATTTATACAAGAGCTATGATTCCAGTTACTTAGAAAGTAAGACTAATGAGTTTCCTTGGAAAGGAGATAGGGAAATGAAGCCTTTTTTTGATGAGCTGTCTATATCAGCAGAATTTTCTTCCACAAAAGCCCAAATGGAAAGAAATATACGTTTCATCACAGTTTTATCACAACGAAAAACTCTCCTCCATCCTTGTGAACAAGGAGCAGTGAGAGGATCTAACTGCATGCATATATGTTTAGGCAAATGTGCCTTTTAAATTGCTCTAGTATTACACAGAGCATCATAGAAGCACTTACGCTTAATGAGGTGTTCCCAAAAGCTCATCAGCCCTACTCTGCAGGGAGTGCAGGAAAACTGCTAGGAAAACAATCCCTGCTTTCCTAGGCAGAAGTTGTATGGAAGACTGCAGTATATATCTTAGTCACATGTTCCCATTTAGGTCACAGAGATGAATTAGAATTAAAGTTGAGGAACCAAGGTATGGAATAATACCACCCCTTGTTTTGGGCCACTTCCTGCGTGTTGTGTGGCATGTCCATTTATTATTCTCTTGTTCCTCTCTAGGCCGAACATTTCCTGTGGATCAGTATTTCCTGGAAGATGTGATTGCAATGACAAGGTATGAAAGATGCATTTTTGCTTAGAGGTATTTGGTGTTCAAAGCTGCACAGCTGACTTTGAGACTGCACTTGTTCTGTGTGTGAATTCAAAAGTCAAATCCTCTCAAATTCTACCCCCACCCCCTAACCTCGCAGTCTTGGAGTTCTCTTAAAGCACTGAGTCTAAAACATATTGCAGCGGGGTCTAGGGTCCCAGTCCCAAACAAGCCTTTCTGCATTAGATACTGCATAAGAAAAGGCAGCCTTTGCCATAAAAGGTTTGTTGGTGCCTGTGTGTTGGCAAACTTCCCTCCTCAGCACTTGGTTAAGTGTTGCTTAGACATTAGGAAGCCAAAGAAATGTGAAGATAGATTTCAGCATGGAAGGACGAAAATGCAGGATACCAAGAAATTGCTTTTGTGTAAAGCCCTATCTTCCAGTAAAAAGTGAGATAAAGATCCCTGTTAATCAATTATAGTTACTAGAGAGCCAGAGTAGCACAGATATTCCAGATAGTAAACTGATCAGCCACTGTAAATTACTTACAGACAGTTACTCTAGACTGTCCATTGAACTGTTAGGATCCAGCTGGCAGTGCTGGTCTTTCTCACTTCAACTTTCAAAAGACTGATGTCTCAGCAAGGCAGGACATCTCTCCCTCCACCAGAGTTGACTCTAAATTTCAGCACCTGTGGTTTTCTTTTAGTGAGTGAGAGTTGCATTGTGGGTAATGAGACTTGAGCCTTAGACTATGCCAAAACTACCTTAACCCAAGGTTAGAGCTGCCCCTGGGAGTAAAGAACCTGCTTTGTCCTAATTTTCTCCCAGTAAAAAAGAGTTCATTTCAGAAATACTGCTTTGTCTGTCTTGGGGTGGAAGGACAGAGCAATAGCATGAAGTGAAGTAAGAACAAAGTAAAATTTACAATCTCTTTACTGTCTGTGGTCTTGCAAGTCTCTTGATAAAAGTGTCAGAGGTACTTAGCATAAAAACGTTTGATGCGCCATCTCTATAGCTCATTATTAGGAAGAGACCGGTGCCTTTCACACCACTGAATGCTTTCCTGCCCTTCAGGTATGTTTTAGAGGACAGCAGTCCCTATAGACGCAAGGCAAAGCAAGAAAACAAACAGAATGGAAGGCATAAAAGAACTGCATTTGAGGAAGTAGAGGAGGATCTGAGACGTGCTGGCATCCTGGAAGAGTCTTCTACAGCTATCAGGGATTCAGACCCAGACCAAAAATTAACTCTAAAACAGCTCCTGGCAAGATACAAAGGTGAGCCCTTTCTTAAATCTAGTAAACTGGCATATTACATCTGCCAGTCAGCATGGTGTGGTAGCATATAACATTGTATATTTAATGCATATATATATCAGAGTTTTATGGTAGTTAGGTTAAGCAGGTCGCTGCTTTCTAGATGAGATCAGAAACCTGCCAAATTCAGAAGAAAAAAATCAATTCTCTTAAACTGCAACAAATGTCTTGTCTGCAAACAATTTTTAGCATCTGAGGAGGGACAGTTCTCAGTTTTTATCTAGTTCCATCCTGTTTCAGATGCCTTTTCAGGGCAGCTTTGAATAAGCACTGTGCCCATCTGGCCACATCAGGGAGGTCTTTTCAGCATCACAAGCCTTTCAATGAGAAATTCGGTCATTTCGTGAGCAGCTTAATAAGATAGGCTAGCCTTTCCATTAACTACCCGCTCTGTCAACATCAAAGTCCTCCCTGGGGACTTTGGGACTCTCCCACCCAGGAGAGTTCTTTCCTGCACACCCTCATGGTAAGCTCTCCACTTGGAGAAATTTGCTATTACTATAAAGCGAATTTTGCTATTGCTAAAATTGCTAAAAAGCCTTGTATGCCAGCTAGGAAGTAAGTATCTCAGGTTCTGAAGGTGACTTGTGAAGGTGCTAATAGCAATTCATGGTGGTCCTGTCATGGTGCAGCTGAAATAGCCAAAGGAAAATGTATTTCGAAGATCAGGAGATCCGTGTGTCTGCTGTTTATATGGTATTTTAGCACAAGTCTTTGTGTATGCCATTCTGCTGGGAGATGAGTCTTGGTGTAGGCTACCTACTGGGTAGGCCTGAGCACTGTAAGGCATGACAAGGAAGAGAAGAGTTGGAGTGGGGGAAAAGAAGGGATTGAGAAAAGAGGTGTACTGGGCTACTTTTGGAACTGTTTGGACCAAGTAGTTGCCTGAGTAGCCAGAGTGTGGCTCAGTGTATCCAGCACAAACTTTTTTACAGGAGATGGATTTACTGTTTATTTGATTTATTTTGTCCCCAGGAGTTAACAAGACAGTGCTGAAAACCATGTCTGTCATGGACTTGGACAAAGTTAATCTGGAATTAATTGAAGCCTTGCTGGAGTGGATACTCACAGGCAGACATTCATACCCCCCAGGTAACTTCACTGGCTTTGAAAGATAAGCAGAAGTAGATTCATGGAGGCTGTGGGCTTGAGCACATAGCACCAATCTAAAGTTCTGAGTGGCAGGTTTCCATAGTTAACTATTACTGAAAAAAAATAAGGTTCTATATGAATGACAAAGACTCTGGCTTGCATGCGATGAGGAAGACGAGAGAGTTATTTACCTCTCTGGAAAGTCTTTGGTGAGGGACTGTTACAGACTGTTATAGTTCTTTTGTGCAGACAAGGACCTTCTGCACATTAATCGAATATCATGGTAGATATTATGTATTTTTCTACTCAGTGATTTTTTTTTTTTAACTTTTTTTTTTTTTTTATCCCCGTTGTCTAGGTGCTGTGTTGGTATTTTTGCCTGGACTAGCAGAAATCAAGATGCTTTATGAGCAGCTCCAGTCTAACGCTCTTTTCAATAATAGGCACAGCAGTAGGTAAAGCAAAAATCTTCAGAACAGTCTTTACCCTAAAGTCTTCACTCTAAACTAAGAGTAGTTTTCTGCACAAGGTCTGTTTTCATTTAGGGACCATTTAAGGTTATTGAATGCATGAGACAGCTTTTGCAAGGAAGATCTTAACTTCAGGGTAATTCTTGTTCTCCTGTCTTACTGGATTGCTTTGTATATTTTTTTCTTGGCCTAGAATAGTGAAAAGTGTCAAAACGTGTGACTAAATTAGTTGAAGTTTTCAAAAATGCTAATATTTTCCACTCTGTGCTGTGCATGATCCAGTGGACTGTTGAAAACTTCACCTCAGCCCTTGTTGTTCCAGAAGTTCTGCAGAGACATCTTTAGTAGTTGTTGTAGTGTTTGCATTCAGCAAAATTCAGATGGTTACACAGAGATACAAATGTATTTCCTTAACTAAACATTACTTACATGGACGCCCTTGGCGTAGTTGGCTGGAGTGATTCCTTCTAGTTTGGTATAATAAGTTGAATCCTCTGGATTCTTCTTCAGAGACAGAATTCTAGAACATCCTGATTCTGAGACACATCCCTTCCATAAACTTCCCCTAGAACATGTCTTACACCAAATAGAGCATAAAGGTTTGCTGTTTTTAAATTCCTTTGAATATGCAGTGTCTAGTACCTCTTGGGCAAAGGTGCATGCAGACAGACTTACTGGAGGGAAAAGGCTGACGATGCTCAGCACACTGTCTTATTTTCCCTCCAGGTGTGTGGTTTATCCGCTTCATTCCTCACTGTCTAGTGAAGAACAGCAGTCTGTGTTCCTCAAGCCTCCTGCAGGAGTTATCAAGATCATCATCTCTACAAACATTGCAGAAACATCTGTCACCATTGATGATGTGGTCTATGTGATTGATTCTGGGAAAATGAAAGAGAAAAGGTACTGGTATTCCTTGGGGCTTTTTTAGTTTGGGAACTACTCTTATTAGAGCTGCAAACTTCCATTTTCCAAAGAGCTGGGAAAAAGGTGGAGAAGCTTGATCTGAAAGCTACTGTGAAGTGGCAGATGCCTGGCTGGACCGGTTCCCAAAACCCATGGCAGGGTAGAAGTTGTGTCCAGTTGTGGCAGCATCTGTTTGCTTGTGCTGCAGTGTGTTCACTGCACAGGTGGACACGAGCCTGTTCTTGCTTCCCTGCAGATACGACCCAAGCAAAGGAATGGAAAGTTTGGAAGATACATTCGTGTCCAGGGCCAATGCTTTGCAAAGGAAGGGGCGAGCAGGCCGTGTGGCTTCAGGAGTCTGCTTTCATCTTTTCAGTAGCCATCACTATAACCATCAGCTAATAAAAGAGCAGTTACCAGAAATACAGAGAGTGCCCCTAGAGCAGCTGTGTCTGAGGTAAGCTGTCATTCGTCTGTTGCCTTAAAAGAGTGTGCAGAACGTCCTCTCTCTAACATGGGGAGTAATCTGCACTGCCTTTACCAAGACTTTGGCTTTCCCTGTGAGTTTCCTAACATCATGAAACCCCCACACTTGATCTGGTGTTTTATGGTTGCTGTGATCTTTCTATCAACTTGCTGCTATGTCCAGTAGCCCTTCTAATGGGACCCACAAATTGGATCAAGCACCTCCATCATATCAAGATTAGATAAAGAGGCCTTCTCTCCTGTCTTCACTCTGTGTACCCCTTCATACAGAAAGGAATTAAAAAAAAAAAAAACAGCAACACAATTTATTATGGTAAACACATCAGTATAAAGTTATTGTACTGAATAGGAATCTGTTTTTCATGACTTAGTGAGGTTGGATGAGGTAAAAACTCCCTCTGCTTGTTTCACATTGCTTCCTGGCTTGCATTATGTCTTACAGGCCCTCTTAGGGAGCTCGTTTTTAGGATTGTACTTTCTGGCTTTTTGATAAAAGTTTGTTGTTTTGACCAGTCTATTGAACTTTTTTTTTTTTTTTACCCCCTCAAGAATTAAGATTCTGGAGATGTTTTCTGCACAGAGTCTTCATTCTGTCTTGTCACGATTAATTGAGCCCCCAAGAGCTGAGTCTTTGCAGGCATCAAAGCTACGGTTACAAGACTTGGGAGCATTAACGTCGGATGAAAAACTCACGCCCTTGGGATATCACTTGGCTTCTCTGCCTGTGGATGTCAGGATTGGCAAGCTGATGCTGTTTGGCACTATATTCCGCTGCCTGGATCCCGCACTGACAATAGCAGCCAGTCTGGCCTTTAAGTCGCCCTTTGTAAGTATTCTGAACCGTAGCCCAGCGTTGCACTATGGAAGCAGCGTGTTTGCGTTCAGCAGGGAATGCTGCCATAGTTTGCAGCATACTATCCTTGAGTATTGCAGTTCTCCTTTTTAGCCTAGATTGTTTATATGTTTATGCAGCCCTGGGAAAGGGTGCGGGGCAGAAATGTCCAGTTATAAACAGATACCTAAAACTGTGCCAACATTGACAACAATATTATTTATATTATGAGTGAATGGTAGGGATAATGTGGATGTTATTTTTAGTTCTAACTTAGTTAAGAAGCTTGTCCAAGTTTGAGGTCAGAATTGCAAATCAGTATTTTTCCTCTTTTGTCCACTTTTTGATGTTATTCCAGATACAATTAGGAATAATTGTGGGACTGTGATAATTGTGAAGATGACATGTGAATGTACATTTCAGTTTTGATCTCAGTTTGTGTGTTCACTTTCACTTCGGCTTTTTGGATCATCTGCTTTTTTTTTTTTTATCCCATATACCTGTTGGGCATTTTCTGCAGCCTTGTAACTTCAAGAGTTCTAAGTCACTATGTGATGATATAGAGTAGCTTGATTTAAGCCTGGCTTCCTTGCTGTCCTGATTTTCTGTCATTTTCTCCCTCTCAGATCCACATCAATTTTTGGACTTGGCCTGCTCTTCCCCATTCTGCGCCTTCTTAGTTGAGCTTATTGACTTGTTAAGTTGTCTGAATGTTATTTTTCACAGATCTTGGACTTGGGCAGCTGTAGAGAGGCCAGCCCTAAAGGAAGTATTTTCTCTGAGCTTACAAATTTACCTTTAGATCTCTTGCTGTAGGAGACAGGGCCTAGGTGGTTTGCTGTTGTCTAGGCATTTTGGGGTGCTACCTTCCTCCCTGTTATCTGTGGTGAGGATTTGCAGGCTGAGCTGTGAGCTGCTGACCGAATACCAGTGACTGTGTTGCCTGAGGTGAGAGGAAAGAGAGCCTTAATCTCTTGCTGCCTATCTAGGTGTCACCATGGGATAAAAGGGAAGAAGCAAACAAAAAGAAGTTGGAGTTTGCAGTAGGAAAAAGTGACTATCTGGCTCTTCTTCAGGCCTATAAGGTGAGCTAAAAATAAGCCTCTCAGAGGTTTGTGCTGAAATCTGAGCTGTTACATTTTATGAAAGGCTTTGTTTGTTTGCTTGCTTAATTTTTTTTTTCCTTTCTTATTAATTAGGGATGGTGTTTAAGTACCAAAGAGGGCTCTCAGGCGAGCTACACCTACTGCAGGGAAAACTTTTTATCAGGAAGAGTTCTGCAAGTAAGTCTCTTTTTTTTTTGTGGCCTTTCACAGGGTTGGGTTGAGATACCAAGGCAGAGTCCTTGTGTCTAAAATGAGCACCTGCTAAGACTCTTCTCTCTCGGTTTGGCACCTCTGGCAGCTTTTTGTCTGTTTGTAGGAAATTGCAAGCCTGAAAAGGCAGTTCACAGAACTGCTTTCTGATATTGGGTTTGTGAAGGAAGGGTTAAGAGCCAGGGACATGGAGAAGAAGTGTTGCCAAGGCGGAGATGGTGTGTTGGATGCCACAGGAGAAGAGGTAATTTGCTACATTTTGGTGCTCTGAACAGATGTTGCAGCTTTTGACTTGGCTTGAGGGTTAGCTCCTTTCTCTAACCAGATGGGCTTCCAACCACAGCCTGACCTTGTTGTCTCACATTAGGACCTCCTGCTTGGTTTGTTTTTCTGCCCTGTACATTGTAATGCGGCTTGAGAGACTTGAGGCTGGTGCTCTTGTGCCTTTTATTCTATAGAGCAGGATATGCAGTTTCCACTTTATGCCTTTACTGTAGCCATGAACTCATGAACTGTGCTGAATCTTAGTATTTGTGAGGACCTTATTTTGGGAACAGAGCTGCATTATAGAACAAGGAAATATTTCAGTGTTGTCTGAAAATCCTCAGAAACAGTACCTACAGAGCTACAGATCTCGTGCTGCATGGTGAGGTGATAAGGGTTTTGCAGTTGCAGAGACTCACTGTGCAGACTTGGGACATGCTCTGTTTTTGTGCTTTTATTTATTTTTTCCCCCCTAAGGGGCAAGCCGCTTTGCAACCAAACATTAGCGAGCCCTTAGGTTAGGCACTAACTACAGCAAGGTAATTGGTGGCCAGCTTGCTCCTGCCCGAAAGCTAAAATGGAAAACGATGTTCAGCGGATAAGTCATTTCAGAAACAGTGCTTTGCCTTTTAGTTTATCTCTAGAGTATTTAATATATGCATTGATTTCAGGCAAATTCGAATGCAGAGAACATCAAGCTGATCTCAGCTATGTTGTGTGCTGCTCTGTATCCCAATGTTGTCCAGGTAAAAACGCATTTTCATTTTTCTCTTCCCTTGCATAGCATATTCACCCCTCTGACTTTTGAATCTGGTCTGATTATGGCAGATTTTTTTTTTTTCCCTTTTTGATCCTGAGCTGTTTTTTTCTTCTTTGACCTGGCAAAGCTTTCTGCTTACAGTGTTAAGGCTGGGCAGCTAACTCGTGTGCTTTGTATGATATTGCTGTCATTCCTACATGCATGTTTTTATTCCCACACAGAGACCAGCAACAAACAGAACAAAAATTTAAGCGTTAAAAAAAAAAAAAAGCGAATTCAACTTTCTAGTACAGTGAATTCATAATTGCATTTATCTTATTATATAGGTGAAAACACCAGAGGGCAAATACCAGAAGACTAGTGCAGGAGCAGTTAAAATGCAACCAAAAGCAGAGGAGGTGAAGTTTGTTACCAAAAATGATGGTTATGTTCATATTCACCCTTCCTCTGTGAATTATCAGGTCAGAATCTTTTTTTTTTCTTTTTTTTCCCTCTGCAAACCACACTGTTTTTTGTAACAGGAATTACCTTTGCTTAAGCAGTGAGATTACAGTGAGAGTCCCTGCTGATGTTAAAAATAAGTAATCGAGAAGCTGCTTTATTTACTTGAACTGTCCTGCTGACTGGATTGTAAATAATGGCGTGTGTGTGTGTGTGTGTGTGTGTGTGTGTGTGTGTGTGAGAAGTCTGGCTTATGGAATAGAATTAGTAGAGGCAGTAACAAACAGTCTGTGTTTTCTTAGAGGAGCTGCTGCAATCTTACACATGAAAATGTTGGAATGAAAATATTCCCCAACCTTTCCATCACACTGACTGAGATTGCTTGCAGGGGGGTAACCTTCATGTATCCCCTTCATGTAGTGGGGAGCAGATGTCTTAAGGCCCACACACTTTGGTCACTTCAGATGAAATACTACTTACTGGTAAATAATCCATGACTATTCATGGATTTGTTTCTTCATGTGACCTCAGTAGAGTTCACAACACTCAGCCATCATTGACTCCAGCCCTTTGGTCTGTTCAGCATTGTTATTCTAAAAGAGCTTAACAAGCCCAGCTGCACATGGCAAATCTCTATAGCATGAAATAGAGAACTGGGGGCCTGGAGGCAACTTCATTAATGTAGCCCATCTCTCGTGCTTACTGCCTTCGAGGAAGGAGCCGGGGTAACTGGCAGAGAGGACAGGGTGAAGGGAGTCTGTTGGTCAGGCAAGTGTGTTCAAGAATAGAAATGCACCCTTAGAGGAGGTGGCAGGGGGCCCACGTGTGCCTGAGCAAGGTGATTGGTTTCGTTTTGTAATGGCAGTGGTGATGCAACAAGAATGTCAGGTACACATACTTTGTAGCTAACTGCAGCCCTCTGGGATCTGCTCTTCCAGACTAGGCACTTTGAGAGTCCCTACCTGGTGTATCACGAGAAGATCAAGACGAGTCGCGTGTTCATTCGAGACTGCAGCATGGTGTCAGTGTATCCACTGGTCCTCCTCGGAGGCGGGCAGGTTCACACACAGTTGCAGAAGGGAGAATTCGTCATTTCCCTTGATGATGGCTGGATACGGTTTGTGGCTGCCTCGCACCAGGTAATGAAAAGAAGTGATAATCCTAGGAGTGGTTTGGGTCTGTGCTCACATTCAGAAGGCAGGAGGTGAGACTCTTTTCTCTGTCTTGCATGCGTTAGGTGGCTGAGCTGGTGAAAGAGCTACGTTATGAACTAGACCAGCTGCTGCAGGACAAAATCAAGAATCCCAGCATGGACTTATGCATGTGCCCCCGTGGATCACGGATCATTGGCATGATCGTAAAACTTGTAACCACACAGTAATGTGAGAGCACCTTTCTATTAATATGCTGTTTGCTACTGCCCAAGAACAGACCAAGTAACGAGTGTCTTTCTTTGTATAATCACAATTTGATGCTGATCTCTGGAAATCCAAGTTGGCAATTGTACTTTTTTTTCTTTTTTTAACATCTTTGACACATTTTTTTAAGAGCTTATTGTTTGAAAAGAAGGTATCTTACAGAACAAACTGGGAAATGAGGAAATGGAAAAATCTCACAGCAGGAATAGCAACCCCCAAGCAAAAAAAAAAAGAAGTATTTGATGGAGAAGTTAATATGCTGACAATGTGCTTTCTGGTCTCAAAAAAATACCTGCTACTTAGCTGCTGCTTGTAATAGTAAGGGCTGGAAGCAGCATGTTGCTTGGTAAGCTGGTCCTAAATTGGTCTACACTCACTCCTGCTCTTTGTCTGAGACTTCACTGACACGGTCTGTGTTGGCTGAGTGGGAAATCGACTTGCTTTAGGATCAAAAGCCTTTTAAAAGGTGTGAGCCTTTTCAAGGTGTTCTAGATTGAAGTTACAAAACCTCATGTATCAAGAAGATACTATGAAAGCTTGAGTCAGGCAGCTGAAGTGATTGATTGGATCAGCACAGAGGGCTTCCACTTAAGCTATAAAACTGCAGGAGAGGATGAACACTTCCTCCCCAAGACCTGCTTTGCAGGCTCCCTGAACTGTGCAAAGAGCAAAACAGCTGCGAGGGACTGCTGTAGCCTAATAAAAATGAATTCTTGGATAGACTTACTGCTAAACTCTTCAATAGGGAGATGGTCTTCCTGCCACCCCATACAACTGAAAGGAAGTCAAGGTTTATAAAATTGTTTTTTTTCTTTTCTTTTTCCCTAATCTAAATTCCTGCTCTGAGGAACAGACAAAAGCATGGGGAGAATGCTGCAGTAATAACATTACTATTCTTCCCTTCTACCTTGCATAATTAGAGCTGGTCTGCTTGTAGTGATAGCAAGTACCTTAAGTGAAATAAGTTTTGACTACTGTCATTTGAAGTCATAGTAAAAATCACAGTAAATAGAAGCATCTCTCAAACCTACCTGGAAATAGTCTTCAAGCAGAGGTGCAAGGAGCAGGCGGAGACAGATTTTTTTTTTTTTTTTTCTCTGACTAGTTTGTTTTTTCAAAAGCATGCTCAGAGGTTTATAGAAACCATGTCACAGCACCACCCCCTTGCCCAGGAAAGAAAAATGGAAATGAAAAGCACCGAGACTGAAGTATGGGCACACAAGGATGTTATATACAGGTACGTTGAAATGCAGCAGGCTAAACTTTTCCAATATTTGTTTAAAATTACAGGACAAGCAGATTAGCAATAGCACCATCTGCAGTAGCATCAACTAGTTGCAAGCTGCAGTACATGTTTTATAGTAGCTGCTTACTACTGAGGGCCCACAGAGAATGGTTGTGGCCTGGTACTATTAGGGAAATATTAAAGCAGTGAGAGGACTGTTCTGTGTGTTTTCAGACAAACTCCAAGCCCATGGCCTTAAGTGAAACTTTGCTAGACAGTGCCAGCACTGACAGGCACTCTGTTAACAATAAGCACATACTCAGTCCTTGCTTTCAGATAGGCTGTGGAAACAAAGAGACATTGTTTGGTGCCAAGTAAGTTTCCCATATTTTCAAAGCTGCCATCCTCTTGTATGGAGATTACAGCATCAGGGAATGCAGAGTTGGAGCTGCAATATAGTGCTCAGCTCAAGCAGGCTTTATACAGAATCTGTTCAATGCTCAAGTATTTTCTCCTATTTAACCCAACCTGAAGTGAAGACAGCAGATCAGGTAGCAGGTTAGAATTAGGAGCATCTAAAGCAGTGGAAGGACACTTAATGCAATTGTGCCCCATCTTCCTCTGAAAGCGAGGCTGGCTTGCATGTATTCTGGTCTATGTGCCTGCTTTCATGGCCTCAAGTGTTATGCTGCATGTTCTTAGATTTCTTTACATCTTCTACCTTCATCTGCCACATGGCTGCAGGACAGCCTGCAAAACCCTCTTTCTGTCACAGCCTCTACAGAATGATGTAGTTCATATATATTAATTACCACCTCAAGCCATGTCACCAGGAAGCAGTGACTCTTACATCATGTTATAATCTCAGTTTACACTTTTAACAATTTACATAAATCTAGAATATAGATAAAATACATTTTAGCTCAATTTATTGCTCATATATATTTTTTACACAGGTAACTATGCAAACCCTTATCACTGCTAGCCCACAGCTAGTGCAGCAGCATTGAGCTTCCCCTGCTTCCTGCTACCCTTACAGTAAGGGCTTAAAATCCTACAATACAGTTCTTGAAGGGCTATGAGCAAGTGCATAGGGAGCCACTCACACATGCTGGCTGGGCAAGCAGGAGAGAAAGCACTAGAACCACCTTGCTCCTAGCTAGTACAAACTGCCAGCCTTCTTCAGCATAGCAGGAACTATTGTTGAATATGCCAGGTTCAGTCTTTACAAGAGAAGGTGAGCTGCCTCAGATACAGAAGACTAGCACAGCACTCAGTGGCAGGAGTTGAACACATTCTCAATTGTCATTCTCTTCCTGTAACATATAGGGAGAGTGCCCCAAAAGACAGCAGGCAGAAGGGCCACACCTGGCACCAACTGAAGAGAGAGGTTATTTCTCCCAACAGCAGAGCAGAACCTGCCTCCCTCTCTCAAGTCTGGAGGAGCAAAATGGCTGTGCCTGCCATCAGCTTTCCTCCCACACCTGGCCCTAGCACATGCAGGTGCAGGACCTGCTTCCCAACCCTCCACAACTGAAAAATGTTTGTTGCATTAAAAGTTTTAGCTTCCAGGCTAGTATGGAATCAGCTTGCTCTACCTGTACAGCAAGGAAAAAANAGGGAAGATCCCAAACAAACCAACTCTCAGGCTTAAAAACACTGCTGCATAGGGCACTTTCACCATTTAAGCTCTAAACTGCAAAGTAGAGAGGCAGTAAATACAAAAACAGTGGATAGCTTTGGGTATTTCTGCTGAAGTCTTAAAAACATTGTTGGTTCTGGCTCTGGGCAGTATTGTTAGCAATAGCATTTATCCTGCTGAGCACCACTATGCTAAGATATACCCACTACAGGGAAGAAAGAAGGGACAACAAAGCTAGTAAAGTGCCAGGTAACCTTAAGATTGGTCTAAGCCTATGATGAACTGGGAAAGGTTTAAACACATAGGTCTGAGTGCTTGGTAGTACCCAGAAAGCATGGCTTTGCTAGGTCTTTCTGCAGACTAATCATCACTCATGTAATAGATGGACTACTTTGGCAATAACAGCAAATTAGATCTATCTGAAAACTAGGCATAGCCTCAATAAATACACCTTCTATTTTGGGTTCTTTTACCAAGCAGTTAGTATTTCAGAAGCATTATTTGCCAGTTTGTTTTAAACTTCCAAACACGTCAGTCTAAGAAAAATCACTATTCCTATGGTGGTGTAGCTGACAAGCTGCTGTCCACAACACAGCCCAAAACTTAAAAAAAAAACAAACAACATTTGTAAATTTGATCCCTTAAGTTAAAGGCTCCTGTCACCTTCTGCATTGCAAATCAAGCTAGCAAGTGTAACTTAGTGCATCATACTGGTACTGAATCCTTCAGTAACCTATTCATGGTGAGACTGCATATATAAGTCCAGCTAGTCAAAACAACTGCTCAGGACTGCAGAAAGTCACATGGTTACAGCTTACTGTCCAAGGAGAAAATATAACTAAATCAATAAAACAGGTTAACATTAGCAACACTTTCATTTTCCTAATATGTCCTGTTACTAAAGGTGACTTAAAAGTTCTTTGTGACTTTACCCTTTAACCATGCAAGAAAAGGCTGACTTTCAAAAAACAAAAACAACAAAAAAACTGTCTGAAGGTATTAGCTTTCACAGCAGAACTGCCAAGCTGGCATTAGCATCACAAAAAAGAAGCAACAGTAACACTCTGGATAATGAGGGCAGAAGTGCTAAGAGTTTATATTCCCAAAGTAGTCCACACACCTTCAGTTGAAGCTCACTCTTTAATCAACAGGGAGGTAACACCAGAGATCACACACCTAATTCTGCCATTTCCTTTTATGTCCTCTAAAAACAGTTCTAGAAGTCAAACCTTAAGTGTACAAGCACCTCAAAAAATGCACATAGAATTTGTTGTTGAAAAATGAACAATAAGAATGGCAACTGCTTTTGGCTGCACTTCACCCTGATCAGTGGTATGGATAAAGAAAGAAATCCGAGTCCTGTAATGGGAACAAGTGCAAAGGATCCATGAGTGGCTGCTGCACTAGGCTCCAATTGTTTTCTTTGGATTCCTGTTTCTCCACTTAGTGGCACATGACCTGCTTTAGGTACCAACATATTAACAGAAGGAGTAGCGTTATCACAAACTAGTTCTTCGTTAGAAATACAGTTTATTTCAATGTGCCAATAAAAAAGCCCAACATTTTCAGATCACAGAACGTTAACACAAGAATTCTGCATTTTTCTACTCATAAGACTTAAAAGATCCAGAGTCATGCCAATTGTTAGTTGATAGAAATAGCCTTCTAGGACTAAGCCCTTACATTTATAAAGACACCACAAAATCCCTTATAATAATGTAAACAAAATAAATTCTTTTTAAACTTTAACTTTTTTAATTTGAATCCATTCTCTCAGGACATGCGCTCCTCTCAAGGGCTTCCTGATGGTGAATGACTGGAAAGGAAAGAGAGGAAGAAAAATTAAATCCCACAACAAAAGCAACAGAAACATCCATTCTAGCCCAAACTTCCTTAACCTAGCTCAGGTGCTTCATCACTGTTAAGCAACCAGTGCAAGAACTGGTGCCACCACTTTGCCTGGTGTCAAAGGCACATGATTCCACACCCCCCCCCCCCTTTGGACATTTGCACATGATTTTCATTTGAATTTTGTCAGTACTAGAAAGAAGCATTACCAAATCACAGAATGGTTGATGTTTGAAGGGACCTCTAGAGATCATCTAGTCCAAACCCCTGCTCAAGCAGGGACACTTCAAACATGTTGCACAGGGTCACATCCACACGGTTTTGAGTATCTCCAAAGGAGAAGACTCCACAACCTCTCTTGGCAGACCGTTCCAGTGCTCTGTCACCCTAACAGACAAGAAGTTCTTCCTCATATGGAGATGAAACTTCCTGTGTTTTCAATTTGTACCCATTACCCTTACAGCATATAAGCAGCAACTGTTTTAAACACAAAACAGCCAATCAGAAGTCATCTAGTACAAGGACTTGGCAGGACAGCTAGTATGCTCAGAAGGACCAACTTTAATGTCCTGCTCTGCAGCTGTTCAGAGGGTTGCTTGTGCTGCCCAGATGAAGGTAATTTACTTGTTTCTAATTTGGAGCAAATTCATGTCAAAACACAGGGATTCCAGCATGTACCTCTCAGGTTACACAAGGGAAAGTTGCTTTTTATTTTAGGTTGCATAGCAGGACTTGGCAGCACTGCAACAGAGTTTTTAGGATTACACCAGCAATAATTTAGTTCTGCCACATGGTTTACATTTTGCTTAATAATTCAATACTCCATTTCCAGCTCAACTTAGTGCCATTTTATTTCTTCCATTACCCACTTCTTCCCCAGACTCTAAATAATATGCATGTAGATTCCCATTTGCCTTCATTTTCTGCTGTCCTCTGAAAAGCTCATTACAACGGGTAATGAACTGTGAAAGACTTTAGTAACAAGAGTAAGTAGACACACTTCTCTATAAAGAAATTTAGTATTATTCATGAAGTGCTGATGACCAGCTCTGCAACATCCCCCAAAGTTTTACACTTAAACTAGAACAGGAAAAGCAAGTTTTTAGCTTGTATCCTTGCAAGTTACTTCCAGTAGCAACCACTGCAGCTGCTAAAGCTCATGTCAAACAGCACAATCCAATTTTAAAAGATACTCCTACCTTCTCTTTGGAGATGGTGATCTGGACTTTGAGCGACTGAAAACAGAACATCACATTGATTGAAACTTAAGTGACTACTTCTCTATATAAATATATGATATGCATAAAAAATTCTATGCACTCAGCCACCACTCCTGACCCTTTCAAAACAGTAAATAGCTTGATGCTGCCAAAAATCAAAATATCACTCCTAAGGTTGCAGAAAACAAGTATCCCTAATTTTAATCACTTTAAGGGAAGAGCTGCAGTTGAAAGAATACTGCTGAACACTGGAACCCTCTGGAGAGGGCAACGCACAGCTTCAAAGCATCTAAAATGTAGTAAGAATCACCCTCCAAAGCAGAAGCAGTATATGAAATGATAAAAAGAGTCAAGAAGAACTACAGACAGTTAAAAGGAGTGTGGGTAGGGAAGAAGTGTGTCCCAAATCCAGCAAATAATTGTGATTAGAGTCATGGGTGAAGCAAAACATGGTAGCTATCCAATCCCGTTGGGAAGAAGAGTCTACCATACCACAAAAAGATCAGCTCACCTTGCATTAAAAATGGGAGAAACAAAATAAACACCAACCAAAAAACAAAACAAAACCACACACGCGAAAAAAAAAAGCTCTTCCAAGTGCAGCTGAAATATTGGTCCAAGGAAAGAGTTTGCACCATGTGATGTGAGTGGGGGGGAACCCACAAACAAACAAAAAAACAAACCCACAAAACAAAACTGAGTGCTTGTTATAATCACGCTCACCTTTTAGCAGGTAAGCCAGATTTAGATCTACCATGGGACCCAGACCTACAACAGGAGAAAAATAAAGCTCAGCAAAGCAGCCAGTGGCATGCACGTACAATGAAAGTTAGCCAAATCAGCAACAGCAAATTTACATTATATAGCATCACACAGAGGAAGACTGCAGCACTGCAGGCTTTTCTCAGAATTTTGCAAAAGGTTCCTTTAGCTCTAGTCCAAAGACCCCACTTGCCAGAAGATGCTACAGGCTCAACCAGCTCCCCAAAAAAGGCTTTGGCTACCACTTTCACCAAACTTGTTCTAGGTTCCAGGGTTTTTTTTCCCAAGTATTCCAAAAATACTTGCTATTTTTCTGTTTCAAGCGTTATCTGGAAAACCTTTCGGTAGCACCACTTTTAAGACTGACTTAAGTGCTGAAGAACTGATGCATCCTTTAGTTGAAAGTTGTTGGTTCCAGTTTCATTGTTGTACTGAGGCTCAAGCATCCCAATGAAAACATCTAACAGAAGTTAAATGCTGTGAATCTACATCCTAGAATCTAAATACTAGCAGATCTTGATAATATATTGCCATTGTTCATTTCATGGCTAGAAGCTACAATAAGACTTTCTTGCATATTCACCATGTTGCTCTGCTGACTCAAATATTTGAAGCTTAGCCACTTAGCATTTGCCCCCTTACATAGCCTCAGAATTCAGCAAACCTTGCATTCATGTTAGTTCAAGAGAACTAGCCATGAGCATGAAACTTTTGATTCTATTCCTGTACGGATACTGTTAGAGCAAGTTAAGATTGATGTTCCAGTACTGCCAAAGTTTCTCAGTCCCCACACTGGCTCATCACCTGCAAGACTTCCCTGAAAGTCACCCTGAAACTTTTCACCATACCCAGAAATCTTATTATTGTATCAAAGTTAGACAGAATAGAACTGCATAAGTCTATCCTGAACTTCCTAATTTCATAGCATGGCTTTGTTCAGAAATACTAAATTTAAAACAGGACACAAAAGCATCACCTTACTATGAGAACTCTTGATCAGCACTCATTCCCAGAGGCAAACAATAAAGCAAGGACTACAAAACAACAGGAGCAACACTAGCTAATACAGAAGTAACAAGTTTTTCCACAGAACTTCCGTAATTCTAGTCCTTAACTACCAATTTCTGAACATTGAAACTGCAAACTTAAGTCAATACTCCTCAGAAATTTCAATTATCAAAGTTAAATATCACCAAGGAATACTATCAGTATTCAGATTTTTCCAAACTAGCAGCATGCAAATTGAGCCTGGCTTATCTACATTACAGCACTGTAGTCAATCATGACAGTGTTAATAAAATAATCATCCCTTTAAAGGTTCAACATATCAGGTCAGCTAGTGGCATGCACACCACTAAGCACTGGCCTCTTCTCTTCCCCTGGGCAAATACAGAAGAAAATTTCTTCCAATTTGTCAACTATCAGGTCTCAAGTATTTTTATCCTACTCTTTTCACCCTTCTTTCAAGGGAAGGCTAATCACAGAGGGTAATACAAGAGCATTCACTCCCAATTTCTTATCTTCTGTATCAGCCTGACAGCTAGAGGCCACAAGAAGCATATAGGTCAAAAAAAAAACACAAAACAACAACAGCAACAAAAAAAAACAGGACATGTCAGAGCAATCCCTCAAAACACCAGGGCTCACAGTTTTCCTCTCTGTTCTAGTGTCTAAATCTCCCAAGCTACTTGACTTACCCCATGCAACACTACAGTTTCAAAAAAATCTATCCAGTTCCCAGAACTGTCACAACTTGCTTACCTGTAAAGCAAGAATTCATGCACTAGCTGGAATCTTACCACCACCTCTCAGCGTGTAGAATTCACAAGACAACACTAAGCAGCATTATGGGATTAGGCTAACTTCCCACAGGACACGAGCTCAAGCATTCTCTAAGCATCATCAGTTTCCAGAGCTTCTCTCCACGAGACATGTATCTCTTACCCTTCCATAAATCACACTTTGCTTAAGGCAGCAACTTCATATATACACAGACACCTACCCACAGACTAAGACAATTGTTTATAAAGGAAACAGACCACAGAAACAAACCAAAAAGGCAGAAGTTATTGCAGCACAGCAATACTTCACAACTCTGAACCCAAATTTCCTGGGGTTTGGAGGGATGGCATTACTGGTTTGAATCAAAGCAAGTATCTTACCTGCTTCGGGGCCAGGCAACAGACCGGGATCTCGAGCGTGATCTGGACCTAGACCTACAAAGAGCAGTGAAAATTCAGCTACTGCACTATTCATACAGCTGACATCCTAAAACTCTCTAAAGTCAATACCAACTATCCACTTTACAGAAGTAACCTTCTTGTATTATTAGAATACTGTAATAGTCTTGCCTATAAAACTATATGCACAAAAAATCCTTTTGCCCTATTTAAGCATATACAATTACTAGCTGCATGCTTATAACTAAAATAATGGTCCTAATACTAATAACAATACAGTGCCAAAAAGCTCAAGAACAGCTAGTCTAGACTTCTAAGCACAGGCTAACTAGAGAAAAAGAAATCTATGTAAGCTTTCAGATATGTGACTTCCATAAAGCTTCCTGGGGACCCAAAGAACTCAACATACAGACTTAGCATTAACAGTTGTGTCCCCTTTCAAATCTGTTATAGACCTACAACCTGACAGGTAACACCTACCTTGATCTCCTTAAAGAACCAGATCGTGATCTGCGGGGTGAAAATGATCTATACCTACGAGGAGAGATGGACCTGGACCTGCGATAAGAAGCTGATCTTGATCTATAAAACAAAGAAGGAAACCCCAATTTATTACAAAATACTTCCAGTACAGAATACTCTGAGAAGAAAAAAGTAAAAACTAAAACAACCCACAAGTTCAAAGCATACCTCCTACCACGACTACGGCTGCGTGACCGAGAATACCTTCTTCCTCTAGACCTTGAACGGGATCGAGACCGGGACCTAGTTTTAGGTTAGAGAAAACAGGTATCAGGAAACAGCCACAGCAACCTCTGCATGTGAACCTCTGCTGAAGTCAAAACTTTCAGACAAGAAAAAAAATAAATCAAAAACTAGTATCTGTCAGTTGGAAAAATGCCTGGGCCTACTTGTCTTGAGCATTTTTACTACCTAGAAAAATGTTAAAAGCTGTATTACATTGCAGAATTACATTAGAATAGAAAACACTGTAATGTGTATTTAAAATAAACCTTGCAAGTTTGCAGGTCGACCCTCTTTGGCCCAAGGTCTAGCAGATCTAGACGATCTAGAAGTATCTATAGCCGATCGCTGCATCTAGGTGTTCTCTTCAATCTAACGACGATCAAACTGACAGCCCAATGAGCCAGGGTGAGGCTTGATTGACGCAAGAAGATTTTTCTAGGTGGGAATGTGGTCAATCTGGTGTTCCTCTTTCTAAACCGGAGGGGGCCCCAATTGAAAGCCAAATTTACTGTTATGGCGATCACCGTCTCAAATTTTCTGCCCTTAAAGAATAAGGTGAAGCTACGTGTAGATGGCTCGAGGGGATCTGGCCTCTTATGCTGATCACCTCAAGGTCTAGGAGGATCTTAAGTGTCGGATTTGCAAGGCGCCTCAGCATGAAATCTTAAGGCTCGTGACATTCTGAATCAAGGCGACTGACTCAAACGAAGAAACCTGAAAGGTTTTGACCAGGTTGATTATTAAGATATTAACATTTGATAGAAATAGCAACAAATTGTAATATACGCCTATACATTTATTCTAGCTTTAAAGTTAAAAGAAAACTGGCGTAACATTCTCTTCTTTGCTAACAAGAGCTACACAAGACTTAACTGGTGAAGCAACCCGGCCACCCTGGTCCCACACGTACCTGCTCCTCCTTCGGCGACTATAGCGATGGCAATCATAAGCATAGTGGCCTTTCTCGCCACACTCATAGCATCTGTCATTGGGGTCAAAGGGGCGCCGTGCTGGAGGCCTGTCATAGCGGGAGCGACGAGGCATCCCTGTTGACACTTCCACTCTAACCCTGGAGCCACAAATCACCCTGGAACAAATTCACAGTGGCTATAAGTTACCTTGCTGCTTTTCTGCTTAAGGCAAGACTAAAAGGAAACAAACAAAAGAACAGAAAATCCCTTTTCCTTCTCCCGCTGGTTTTAAACAGCTGCAGCTACACGGACAGACGAAACACCTACTTGCCATCGAGTCCACGGACAGCATCCTCCGCATCCCTCGGGTCCTCGAACTCCACGAAGGCGAACCCCGGCGGGTTCCTCGCGATCCACACGGTGCGCAGCGGCCCATAGTAGCTGAAGGCTCTCTCCAGCTCGCCCTTGCCGGCGCCCGTGCCCAGGTTCCCCACGTAGACCTTGGTTTCTGCCGGGAACAAGGCCGCTTCAGCGCCACGCCCCGGCGCGCACGCGCGGCCCCAGGCACGAGGCGCCGCCGCGCGGGCGGCCACTGCCCCTCCCCCCCTGGCGCCGCCATCTTTGACACCGCCTCCATTTTGGGGCGCTCCCGCGGCTGCCGCGCTTCGCCTCCCCGCTGCACCTCCATAACCCTCCGCCCCGCTCCCATCCTGCCCTGGGTCGGTAGCCACAGTCCCTCCCGATCCCTCGGAAACGGCAGCAGCCGCTGCTTCCACCTTCTCCCCTCCTTCCTGCCGCCATCTTCTCCCATAGTCGTTGCCCGCCACAACGACCGCCCCTTCACACCGCCGCGCGCCTCAGCCCAGCGACCCCTTGCCGCCGCCACACGCGCACCCTGTGGCGGCGTCACCATCCTTTCCCCCCTCCCCGTTCCGCGCCCGGCCGCTCCAGCGCGTCGTACCGTAACGACCGTATCGCGACATCTTCCCAGCTGCGGGCCGGACCGCGCGCGCCGCTCCCTTATATAGAGGTGGCCGCGGCTGCGCTCCCCAACGGCCGCACGCCGGGGCGGGGCGCGCGTCGCTTAGCAACGCGCCAGCTCTCGCGAGAGCAGCGGCGTGGTTTGCGCCGTTGCCCGCGGCCGTTGGCAGCGAGCTGAGGGGTGGTTGCGTCGGCCCTGCCGCGTCTTGGGCTCGCGGAGGGCGGCGGCGCTCGCTCCACTCGTCCAGAAGAGCTGGGGAGGCAACGTCCTGTTCCTGACCGTTCCTTTGCAAGAACAAAGGCCTTCCAACCCCCATTACTCTAAAACAGTAAATGTGGTGGGTTTTTGTTTTTAAATCCTTACGCTTCCTAATAGTGTTACAAAATCAGGCTCTGCATCACAGTGAATGTCTTAAAACAGGAGAACCACTATGGGAAAAAAAAAAAAAAATCAGAACAAATTTTGCATCTAGTTTGGGAGGTCCCAAGTATCACAAAGAAACGGCTTGTCTTTTTTATTTATTTATTCCAGCTATTCTCTTTCTGTGAAAAAAAAAAAAAAAGACATGCAGTTCATTGTAATGTGCCTATCCCAGTAGAAAATGGCATAAAATTAAACGTAGAGGAAAACAGCTTAAATTTCTCTTACTTGAGCTCTGAAGATATTGCCACAATACTTGCTCATATATCTGTTTAGATATCCAACACTTTTTATTATTAAAAGTAGTGCATGCAAAATGCTCCTCTGCTTTTATTTTATGCTGTCAGTTTCATCCTTTCCTCAGTACGAGTCAACCAAAAAAACTCTCAAAACCTTAAACCCTGCAGTTTTGCATGCAGCGAGTATGGCTCTTCGCTAAATATAAATGCCTATATACAAGCGCTGTGAACATCACGACTGCTTTTCGAGATAGCCCTGGATCAAGCTTTGAACCCGAGAGAGGATGATCTCATTGGAGCTGCTGCACTCCTCGGGGCCGTACGGTGGGTCGATGGTCAGCGAGCCCGCCACGCAGAGCGTCTCCCCTGACGCGCCTTGCTCCGTCACGGGGATGTGGTTTGCTTCCAGCCACGTCTTCAGGCTGCTCTTCCTCTTCTCCAGCTCCTCTGAGCTGTAAGCTTTACTCTCCTCGGGGGCAAATATGCGAGAAAGTCGCTGCTTCATTTCCTCGTCCGCTTCTTTAAGTATTTGGACCTCCTGGATAGCATGGCCTGAGACAACCGAAATTACTACCTTTTCGTTCTCTGAAAAACTTGCCAGGACAATACTGCCAAGAAAAGAGGGACATATATTATTGAGTATAATTAACTGGAGATTGAGAAACATGGGCCAAGAAGTTTAGAGGTAAATGCTCAGTGTGGCCCACATTTGTAGGCAATACTGAGTACTCAGCAATTTTCTTGAAAACCATCATACCCATTCAATGCTTAAAGCAAGATTTTGGCGGGGAGGGGGGAGGGTATAACTTCTGGCCCTAGACTATACAACTGTTCTACGTCCTACCAGCAGGACATTTTATCAAAAAAAAAAGAAAAAAAAAAAAGCCAGAAAAGTCAGAATCAGGGCTGGGAATCTAAATATTTGGGGGCATCTTTGCAAAAGCATCTTAAGTCTTCCAACTTTCAAAAACCACAGCATCTTCATTTGTTGAACATTTGAGCACTGAAGGGCAACGATACAGCAATAGGGCCTTTTAATCATTAATTATGAATATTTAGCTGTTGATCATTATTAAAATAATATTATTTTAGAATAAGTATTGCCTTCTGAATAAGTTCTGCAGTAAAGCCAGCATGAGTCCAGAGCACAGCTCCTCATAGGTATTACCTGCTCTCCCAAATTCAGTTTGGCTTTAGGTGAACAGGCCTCATCACCTGCAACATCCCTTTCTCTTTATTTAAATAAATAAATATCAATGACACAGACCCTCTGTGTGCAATTTTTATTCCAAGCAAGTTTGCCTTAGGCTTGGGATCCTCTTTTCTCTCTGTGGAGGGGAAAAAAAAAAAAAAAAAAAAAAAAAAAAAAACCAAACCAAAAAACAAACAAAAATCACAAAAAACCCAGACACGAAAAAGTTTTCCCTTAGTTTTACAGAAACAAAAGCTTGGGACTTACTTAGCAGAAACTGGGTCAACTGTTAGGACCCAACCTTCGTATTCATGGTTCTCGGCTGCTGCAACTTTCACTTGTTTGTCCACGTAGCCTTGCCAGTCTAGTGGGCTTTTCCTTTGCCAGTCATTCATATTTCCTATGTTTAGCACCCTGGGAAAAAGCCAGAGCAGTTAGCAGACTTCCCTGCTTTGCCCCTTCACACTGGAAGGAAGTTTGTTTCCAGGCGACCATTTCCCATTCACCCATTTGCCTCAAAAAGTCTTGTTTTGCTAACTTAATACTTTAAGCACTCTGTGTAGTTTCTCTGCTGCCGTGTTGTCTCCGGAAGCCCCCAGGACGGCTGCCCCTGGAGGGCAGGTCGCTGCCGCCTTGGCCTCGTGCACGGGGACAAGACTCGCTCCCAAGCTCTTCTCTGGCTCGAGACGGCATTACCCACCCCAACCCGTGTTCTGCCTTCCCCCCCTGCTGCGCCGCTCCTGTTTCAGGCTCACGCAGACATCTGCCTGCATCCCGTCCTTTCCTCCCCCCAGGATCCCCGTGGGGAAGGGGCTGGAGCGGGAGGGAAGGCGCTAGTGCGGCGCAGCAGCACAAAGCGCCGGCGGCAGCGCCTTTCCTCCCTCCCGGAGGCAGAGGGAGGGTAGAGCCGCCATCCTGCCGTCCCTGCCTGCTCCCAGCTGCAGCAGCACGAGCGGGGCCCGCCCCCCGCCTCGTGCGGCCGCGGCCTCCGGAGCCCCGCAGCCGCATTCCCGCTCACCGGGCAAAGGCTCCTCGTTGCTCACTCCCGGTCTCCCGAGGAGCGCGGAGGAGCTCGCGCAGCACCCATGCTGCTGCGCACAGCCCGCCGCTTCCTGTGGCTCGCTTGGAAACACCCGCCCCTGCTTCCTTGTCTGGCTGAGCACGGCGTTGAAGGCTCCCGAGGCAGAGAAATGCCCAGATCTGATTTTTATTTGTATACATAATATATATACACACACACACACATATATATATATGTATACATACACACAAACACGTGCACAAGCTGGGTCAAAATGCAAAATGAGGTGCATTGCACAATGAGCGTTTAATGCAGCCAGTTTTCTGCCTTTTGCCCTGGCTTAAAGCCATCTCGGGTTGCCAATCATCCTGTTGGCAGGGTGGGATTGCGAACTCAAGAGTATGCAAAATCAGGGCTGAAGCCCCTCCAAGAAGCCTATGTGCATAAAAAGGTACACAGGCATTCTTTATTTACTTGGTAAAATATGTTGATGCATTTACTATCTGTGTTAGAGATTTTTGTGGTTGCCAAAGAATTAGCTTTACAAGCTTTCCTGTGCAACTGGGGTGTTAAGAAACACCTTTTTTTTTTTTTTTTTTTTTTTTTTTTTTTTTTTTTTTTTTTTTTTT
>VZSV01000106.1:3066492-3101008 GCA_013398735.1 Nothocercus julius | reverse complement strand
GAGGGTAAACCTCGAAGTAGGACTGAGGGTAAACCTTGGAGTAGGACCGAGGGTATACCTCAGAGTAGCACCGAGGGTAGAGCTCGGAGTAGCACCGAGGGTAGACATCGGGGGTAGGACCAAGGGTAAACCTTGGAGTAGCACCAAGGGTTAACATAGGGAGTAGGACCAAGGTTATGCATGGGGAGTAGCACTGAGGGTAAACAGAGGGAGTAGGCCTGAGTGGAAAGGGAGGTTAAAAAGGCAGGTTAGGAGTGATAAAATTAGCAGAATCTCATGGAGTATTGAAATTTTAGATGTTACGAAAGAAATGCCATTCATTTGCTTTACATTTTGCCAAAACTTTTTAAATATTTTTGTGAAATACTATTGAAAGGAGTTAGAATTATTTTGAGTTATACAATCAGAAGGAAAACATGGTCCTTGTTTAGGACATGTCCTGCAGTAGTTGAGAGCTGCTGCTGTCCATACTCCGTAGGGAGGTCATATTTGTCTCTACCATCCAGTCGTCTGTCCTCAGGGTGTGTCTAAACATGGTTCCCTGCAAGCAGGTCGGCACTTGGTGCCTTCACCTCCCTGTTTATTCCTTCTTTGTTCTCCTCCCACTGCTTTTCGGTGTATTTTTTTTCTATTCAACTCTCTCATTCCATCAATTTCGGTAATTCCATCAGTTTATCTCAGAAAGCAAACAAAGCGTGTAGGCCCACTCCAGAGTACTACTGTTTGATTCTTCTTGTTTTAATTATGTTTGAATTGTTTTAGGCATTTGTAACATTTGTTTTAGGCAGTATTTTGATATGTAGAAGACACACAAAGTCAAACTGAAAGTGATTTTGCCGTGTATTCCCCTGAATATTTACTGAACGAGAGTAGGGTGAGTGTGAAGAGTGATCAAAACCCGCCTGGATGCCACGTGCTCTAGGGGGCTTGGACTAGATCATCTCTAGAGGTCACTTCCAACCTCAACCATTCTGTGATCTTATTGAGATGTTCATTTGCGCAGCTTGCAGCACATTGCTGGTGCAGCCTAAATGTCATGTAGACAAAAGACTTTGCACAAAATACGTGATCTGAGAAAACTTCAGCTTAGCATGTTCCCCCTTCCGTATGCTTGTACGTATAAATGTACATGTACATCTTATGCATCTGTTTTGATGACTCAAAGCTCAAATGAGCCATGTGGAAATAACCATTTGGACAAAAAATACGATTCCCTTTTCACAGGAAATAAAACGAGATTTTACAATACTGTTTAGCTCTAATGATAATGTAGCCTTTGTCTGAAAACCAGTTGCTTTATTATAGATATTTATTTAGGTTTCAACTTTGGTTAAGACAGAGCAGACTCAGTTTAAACAAATTAACCTGACCTTAAACCAGCACAAGAGTGTTCAAACAAAAGGACTTTGCCTATTTGACTAAACCAGTGTGAGAACACATATAGTCACATCAGTTAACGAACTCAGCCCTGAAAATACACTCCCAGCCAACCCTGCAGAGATGCTGCATCCCCATGGGATTTCTTCTACGCTTCACCCAGCACAGCTCCATCTTGGTCTGTGTTAGGGGTATCTAAATACACTACAAACCTCAGACACTGCCCATGCTGCTGCTGCCCCGCTCACCTTTCTCGCCTCGCTTCTTCTTCGTCCTGTCGATGTGGTCCTTGAGCTGAATGCGAACCTGCCTTTCGTTGGGCTGGTCCCGGATGAAGGGATGCTTCATCAGCTGCTCGGTCGTGGGTCTCTGGCTGTGGTTCTTCACTAGGCAGCTCTCAATGAAGGACTGAAATTTTTTAGACCTAGCCCAGACAGAAAAGGCATGTACAGAAACAACAGCTAACTATCAATTCCTCTATTAGAAAATACAAAATTGTGGGTATTTAAAAAGAACACTTGACTGCTATGCAATTCCTTCTCAGATGGGCCTTTCCAAGAGGATTCATGCAACTTCTCTGTTGATGATTACCAAGGTTTCAAAGTCACCTTGCTGTACATGACCCAAATCACTTTACCTGCTCTTCATCTTCTCATGCATGCTCCCATCTACACCTCTCTCATCTGAGCTTTGCAGGTGCCGTTAAGTGACAAACACAGTTCTGCTGAGCTTGGAGAAGACTGGGAATTGTCTATACCACTGGGGAATCCACCAAAGCCAAAAGTCATCAGCAGCAACCAGGAGAATACAAAGCAGTGTTCCCCTTTCCTTCCCTCTGACCCACACAGTGCCATGGCCTCCACTGCTCAGGGTCCCAACAGCTGCAACTTGTCACCAGCCCCAGAGGTGGGAACCCCACTGTGGATTGCAGATCCCCCCTCCCCAGTCCTCACCGATAGGCCTTTTTGCAAACAGTTAAATTAAACCTCCACAGAAACAATTTCATCCAAATCTTTAAAAAACAAATTTCTGTTAGCCTCAAGTTTTGCATATCAAAAGTTTTCCTGGAACTAATTTCACCACATTAAAAACCCAAGAGAACAGAGATTTTGCAAGAAAGAAAGATGTTGACAGGCCACTATACTGTATGTTGCTTTAGCAAATAGGAAAATGAGTGTAAATTAATATCAGAAGCCAACAGATATTACAGAATTGCATTGAGGAGTAAAACAATAAGCTTTTGGGGATTTTACTTTTAAGCTGTCAGACTAAAAGCGATTTATCTTTTAAGTGTTAATCCATAGAAATTGAGATGCAGAAATAAAACACACTGCTGGATCCAATTATATTCTCCCTCCAGCTTTATTAATGAGCAAATCTTCCTTCTCCACCTTGCCTCAAAAAAAAAAAAAAAAAAAAAAAAAAAAAAAAAAACCCATGTCTCAGTGTATTCCTGAAGGGCCAATCCACGTGACCCTCCACAAAAATCCACTTCCAAGACACAACTCTCCTCTGTCGATCTGGACAGGGGAGACGGCAGCTCTGAGTGCGCGGTCCAGCGCACTGGCAAACAGGGTCAAATGATGCAGCTGGAAAGTTCTCCCCCCATAAGTGGCCGTGCGCAGGTTCTCACCCAGCTGCCATGCGGAACCTGCCTGCTGGGACCTCCGTCTCTGAGCCACGTCTCGCTACCCTGCGCGAGGGCGGGCAGAGTCAGCACTGCCCAAAAGCAGCAAAACCATCCCGCAGCACAAGGAAAGCCCCAGAACGGGGTGATTCCAACAAGACAAGGCGTTTCTCCCTGGCTCTGGTTCATGGCAGTACCTTTTCACGAGTGTCTCAACCTGCTGCTGCAAGCCAGCCCAACCACGTAACACATACACCAGTCCTCCTCCAGCTCCTGGGGTTTGTAAAGCTTAAATAAATGTTTGCAAAGCTTTCTCGGTTGCTGGGATGAAAAGTGCTATTGCAGTGCAAATGCCACTTCATTAACAAAGAGGTTCTGTCATTTCTTACAAGGCAGAGTTATGAAATGTTTATGGGAAGAGCACCACTGAAGTTCAGCCTTTTACATTTTACTTATGAACTGCAGGAAGGTGAAAATCAAGGTTCATTGTTGGCTGATTTTAATTGGAAAAGAAAAATGATACCAATGAATTTTTTATTTCAGAGGAACACAGCATTGTTTTAAAAACAAGTTCAAGGCTTCAGCAAGCAACAAAACTGCTTCCTCTCTGGCATCTTCTATTTGGGACAGCTCCCATCCCCACTGCTGCTTATCAGGGGGTTTTGCAGGCTTAACTTAAATGTGTTTGTGTGAATTAACTATTTCTTTCATGTAAGAAAACAGATGATCTTCCTACTTTTACACACCTTTCTGTGTTGCTGCACACAGGAGCAAGAATAGACTGAGACCCACTGGAAGAACACGGGATGCAGAAAAGAGGAGCTGACCTGCAAGGCTGTATACATTGAATCTTCTTCATCTTGCTTTTCTCTTGTGTTTTGTGCTTGTGAAAAACAGCACAGTGACTGCTAGAGAGCTACTGAGAGAGGCTGAACAAAGATCTTGAGCCTCCTTGGCTGGGGTGTGCAGAGCTCCGAGACCCACCTGGCTGGCCCAAACTGAGCCAAAGACAGCAAGTTTGTTCGGTGTCTCACTGAAAATACCAAAAGCTGCGCTGAGCAGACTTTTTCTTATGGAAACCCATGAACTCGTATTCACCTGAAGCTTTGTCTGGAAGTGCAATCTGGACGGATCCTTTGCAGGTCGTGTTATAACAAAAGCCTGAAAGACTGATGCAGCTCTGTGCTGCCTTGGGAACGCTCTGCACGGCTCTGTGGGAGACCAGATCTCTTTTTATTCGCAGGGATGAGGCAGAGGCAAGGTGAGTAGCACACTCGCAGACCAGGGGGAAGTTTGAAGGGGGAGTTTCATTAAACTAGGACTTTGAAAGCAATCCCCCTCTCCATTCTGCACTAATCCTCCTGCTCTGGCATGCCTCCAGAGCCAACAAGTCATGCTCCCAAAGCACATTCCCAGGTCCGATGCTTTAGCTGCAGCCTGGCCACCACTAAAGACGGGTTGGGCAAGGGCAGGAGTGCAGACTCCCTGTGCATCTCGCTGCTCCTCTCCTGCACCGTGCACCTTTCCCCCATGCAGATGCAGATCTGCATCCCCTCTGCCCAAACCTCCTCCCCAGGGCAGTGGGACGAGTCCCGCAGTCTGGGCGGATGAGCAGAACCTCCCGGCCTGGACAGATATCACAGCCACAGCAGTTTGTAACCAAGAGGCTTTTGGCCGCTCTGGACCCTGGCTGAAGCTGAGCAGATGGCCCAGCAGTAAAAGGCTCTGCAGCCGAATACGAGTCCCATAAGCCACCCAATCATGCTCCATGAGGGAGGATATGAGCGGGGTCAGCGGTGTGAGGAAGAGAAAGTGTCAGCAAACTGCCATGGAGATTTCAGAAAAGCAGTAAATTGCTCAAGTTTGGGTGCAACTGTAACTGCGACGCAGATTTCAGACATCCCGAACTGCGGGCAGCTGTGATGCGAGATGGCGGGTCAGGGTGCAGGCGGCTGGAAAAGGGGGAGATAAGCAAGGCCGGGTGCAAATCCAAACAGCAAACGCCTCAGGTCTGCCTGGGGCTGAGCTGTGCCACCATCACATCCTGCTCGCTAGAAGAGCGAAGCTTAAGACAGGCAAATCTGGGACAGCCAGACCTGCCGTACGAGGGTCAAGCAATCCTGTGGCTGCCTCAGAACAGCTCTCAATATCCAAGGCACTTATTAGAGCAGGGAATAAATTACAAACTTCAGCCCAGTTATGTTTTTGCCTTGCAGAGATGGGGAAAATGTTTCTGTTCGAAATTAAAGCTGCTTTTTTCAGCTGCCTTCCCTCTCTCTGGAGGCTGAGAAAATCTTTGCTGAATAAACAACACAGTTGTGTGAAAAATAAACTCCATCATCTTACCATCCATTTTGTGCTGTAACAGAGCATAATGAAGTAGGAAACTGGTGATGTGGCAGAAAACAAGTGTCCAAACTATTTTCTGAGCTTTGACTAATGGCATCCTAAAAAAAGGCTGTGCAAGGACCCTATTTAGAGAACACTTTTAATTCTTTCTGGCAGAGCTAGTGGAGAAAGAACCATCTTGTATGGGCTTTGTACCAAAACAGCTGATGATTGGGGCAACCAAACTGCCAAATGTCAAAGCCTGGGAGAGTTTCAAGGGGACTGACCCCAAAAACCCAACACCAGCCACCAGACACAAATGCCTCTGAGCCATTTGCTCCTCACTTCTCCCAGCAACAAAATATCTGGAATTTTGGCATTTCTAATCTCTACTGATTACTATGCTCCGTGTGTGTGTGTGTGTGTGTGTGTGTGTGTATTCATGGGGATAATTAATGAAATTTGAAGCAATAAGGCAGTGCTTTCTACCTCCACGAACTCAGCTTATTTAGGACTAAGCAGTGATATCGACTCTCTAACATGTGGCAGATCTTTCCTGACAAAATTTCTGCTGAACCTGGGGCAGGCAGCACCAGCCTAAGAGGAGTGTTTTTAAGGACTCCTGCTCCACCAGTACAGAACATACAGTAACAAAACAACATCTGCTGGATTTCAGAAATATTTTTTTCCTAAGAGTTTTTATTGGCATACCCTGCTTTATTTTTTCATTTTTTTTTTCCCAAAACAGTGATGTATTTTTTCCTCCAAAATCTTAAAATAAAGCCCAAACTAAGTACAAATCTCTGCATTCCTGGGCCTTCAAGATAAACTATCCCTTTTTGGCACGCATACATGTTTCCACTCGAAATCAGAACCTCACTGGAAAGAAAGGGGAGCCAAGCAAAGTGTCATGTGGTTTCAGGCTGCATGAACTGCCCTGGAAAAGCCAACTCTGCTCTGCAAATGGCAATGTCAGAGAGTGCTGTTCTTGCTGCCCACGTAGTAGCCTTGTCATCCCACAGTGTGTGACCAGTGCACATCAAAATGACTCTCTACAGGAGATCAAGGCCCAAACCTGCACTCACCATATGCTGCACACTTTCATGGGCCCTTGAAGCTGTAAAAATGTAAACAAAACACCCCAGCGTACTCGGGCTGCAAAAACAAGTTGCTTCAGGAATGCTTCACAGCAGTGGAAGACTGAGGGAGAGACTCACCACTTCTTTGATTTCAACCTCGGCGCCGGGTTGCGGGGGATCAGGAACAGGGCTCTCATGGGATGCATGTCGCAGAGAGCTGAAAGTTGCAGTAAGAGGCATTAAACACAGCAGAGAGCATGGCAGACCCCACACGTTCCCCCAGGCAGGCCCCAGGAGCACCCGGGCTTCCTCTGAAGTTGAAAGGTGCACAGGACAGGAGGGGTTTGATGGACTTTACCCTACACAGAAGCTTTCAGCCAGCTGGGATAGGCTGGAGGTGGCCTGGAACACAGCTGAAAGCTCATCTCTTCCACCAAAACAGCACGCCTGCCCCCAGCACTGTTAAAGCTGCACCACATGCCATTACGCTCAGCTTTATTTACTTATATTTACTGCTAAGAAAGGTCCCACCATAACGTTCAAAAAATATGGCACTATGAATGATGCAGACGTGCCAGCTACATCCAGCGTGCTGCTGTTTGTGTCACCAAGGGGCCACCAAAATGCTACTGCACAAGAGCAGTATTTATTAGAGGGACCTGAGTTGTAGAGCACATCAAAGCCTTGCCAGGAGTCATGTGGTGCTTCAGGGTCTTCATGCACCGTCCAGCTCCTATTCCATGGGCCATGGGGACCAGCAGCAGGACCGTGGCTTTGCCAGGTGACTTCCCTGACGCCCCTCCGCTTCCCTCGGAGCAGGGAAACCATTGCACGATGCTCTGGTACCGAGCCCAGGGCCAGCTGATGCTGAGCAGATCCCAGCAAACCCCAATTCAAATGTTAATTAAAACAGAGCAGGGCATCTACTTACGGGGAGCACCTTCTGCCATCTCTATGGCTGTTATCCCCAAAGACCACAAGTCGCTCTGTGAAACAAAGCGGAGGGAAAGACGTGAGCAGCGGCATCTCGTCACCACAGCACGGCCCTTGGAGAGGGAAGGTGAGGAGGGGGCTCCGTCCTGCACCCGCCGCCTCCGCAAGCCCCCACGCTCGCAGCTTAGGAGCTCTTCCTTTATGGTCTTCCCCTTTGTTAGGGCTTTAGGGGACTCCTTCCCTCCTCTTCTGGGTTGCGTTATCAATATTTTTGTGTGTGTGTGCTGGGGAGTGGGGAGGGGAAGATCTGAAAAACCATTGCCACCATTTCCTATGAAGCGGTGGCTCAGTGTCTTCTATTCTAGTTTGGCACAAAATCTTTCTGCTGGTCTCCTGTGTAGTATCATTAACAACATAAAGGTCAAAAACAATCACAACCTTCGACAAGTTGTCTCATGTTTTGTGTGCACACAAAAGCCTTCTGATCCTTGGCCACAAGAGGTTCTGCCCGGCCACTCTCCCTGCTCTTCCCTGCAGGATGCCCAGGGAAGACATGCACCTCCTTCCTTCAGGAAGGAGACTTCTCTGCTTTTCCTGAGCCAGCTGGGCAGACTTTGTGTGTTGTAGTGCACAGGGGAGGCAGCTCAAGTCTGAAGGCAGTGGGTCTAGGGGGAAGCACACTCCTAGAACCCGGGTCTGTATCAAAGGTGCCTGCACGGGCATCTGACATGGGCAGCTCTCTCAACAGAATCAGGTGCTGTCCCGTTATCTCCTCACAAAACAGTTGCTCTGAGGACTAAGGCAGCAGATGAGGCCATGGGGCCATCACTGGGTGGTAGGCATCATAAGTTATAAGAGGTGGGATTGTAAAGAACTTCACGAGGACACAAACAGTCCCTCCAAAGCAAGAGGGCCAACTCAGAGCACCCTGCTTGCTCATCTGGACGTGCCTACTTGCTCCTTGGTCTTTTGCCCAGACTGCAGCTCGCAAAAGGCCATGGTGACTCCTTGTCTCAGAAATGCAAATAGATTAGATGAAATTTTGTGCTTACTGACCAGGACTTCCTGTCTCTTCTCAAGATGTTGAGCTGAAACACATCTTGTTGCACAGACACTGAAACTACTTTCACTTTTTTTTTTTTTTTTTGTCAGAAACAAGACTGAAACTCAAAGTTTCTATCTTTGACCAAAGTGCTCAGCTATGAGAACAAGTACAATGGCCTGGCTTTAATTCTCCCCTGCAGGATCGAAGTATCTATGCCCTGGCTCCTGAGGGTGCATGTGGCCCACAGTACCAATCTGGATGGTGAACCGACAGCTGCAAGCTTCCTGCGTAGAACTGGAAGATATAAAAATGGATTTGATACAGTTTTCACAGAAAACAGGTTGCTTGGAATAGATTAAAAATATGAAATATCTTGAGATACCTCAAGACTCTCTTGAATTATGCACTGCTCATTAAATGGAGGCTAGAAAAGCAACGTTTCTCCGGTGGGAGGAGAAACAGGCACACATTCATTTACTCTGTTCCCAAGCCTTCCTCAGCCCACATGGCTCTCAGGAGAGGTTATCTGAGTCTCCTGAACAATCAGAGCACCAAGAAAGTACATGTTGGAAAACTCCTTTGATTTCATAGCTTTAGCGCTTTTCCTCCTGTTTTCTCAAAGAGAAACATACATGCCCAGCTATTTGCCAGGTCCCAGTGCCTGCTCGCGAGGCCACACGGGAATCACAGAGGTGCTATGGTTAGACCTCTAGATTAATGAATCTCAGAGGACGGCTCAGTTCTTGCAGACAGAAGAGGAGGAAGAGACAGTATGTGCCTGGCAGAGAGAAAACGAGAATGTTCCCTCATGGCATTGCTGTACCTTGTTTTTTTGGCAGAAGGTGGCTAATTCATTATTCCGGACACCATGTATAGGGCTGCCTAATGATTCATAGCTCAGTACCCAATGCATGGAAGAGAACCCAGACTAATTTTGGTGCCTTCCTCTCCAGTGCCGTCCCCGACCAGCTGCCAGCTGGCACCCCGCAGCCAGTGCGCACGGGCGCAGAGCTTCCTCCTCCCCTTGCTGCTGCTCCCCACGCGCTTGTCCTGCTGCCCACTGCGAGCACACGGCTGCACACCCGGCAAGAGCTCTCCCCCCGGGCCTTGTCCCTCCATCAGCTTCTCTGGAGTCAACTTGGAAAACTTGCGCCCTCCATCATTGGAAAATCACTGTCACAGCAGCCACTGTAAGTGTCACAAATCCTGAAACACCGCAAATCCGACCGACCACTCCTGCTTGGCTCTTTCCAACAAAGCCACAACCCCAGAGCTCTCTGGGAGCTCAGGGAAAAGGCCTGAGTAGTGCAGTCCTGGTCAGCCTGATGTGGAAGGTAAAAAGAGGACTTTAGCAACATCAATATCAGGGCGAAACCTGACAGTGACGGGAGCGCAGTAACAGGCACAAACAGAAGCTGCAGCCACAGCAGACCAGAATGAGCTGGATGCTCTGCAGCTACTACAGTTTGCTGCAAGTTGTGTGGGAGCACTTCAAAGAGGGCTCTTTAAGACTGCCCAAACTCCAACCAGAGTTACCTGCACACTGAAAAAACAGCAATCACTGTAAATAGGTGCATCTCGGCACGGAAGGGATCTGTTCCACCTGCCACTCTTCCTCCAGGTACCTCCAGTTCTCACATTTTGTTCTGCTCTTGGCCTGTTGTCACATTCAAAGTCCCACTTCAGGTTTCTTCTCTCCATTTCAAGAGGTGCCTTGTCCAAACTGCTTCAAGCCTCTAAGCCTATGATGGAGTGAGTAAACCAAAGAAGTGCTGATCCCCTCTCCGAGAGGTGTTGCTCCTCTCTGTGCTTGGCTTTGCGCAGGGCAGCAGTCTCAGGGAAGGCACTAGGTCTTCTGGTGATGGGGTGGAGGTCTGGAGCTAGTGAGAGGCATCAATCCCTGATGGAAGCACCTCCAGAGGCCCCTTCTCACAACCAACCTCCAAGAAAAGCAAATCGATTTTCAATTTCAAGATGCTCCCTTCACCCTGCTCTGCACTGATGAACACTGTCCTAACTAGACCTTGTTACACCTCTTTATATCTTCCTAAAAAATCTCTCTCAATTCTTATTTACAGCCTTTCACAGGACAGTTATATCTATCCCTTGTTTCTGCTCAAGAGGAATTTTTGTTGCCTCTTTAATTATCTCAGTCTTTCCCCATGATTCCGTGTCCATGACCCCTTCTCTCTTGGTTGCCGCTGAACTCCTTCCAAATTCCTAGTACGTCTTTCCATATTAGGGTGCCCAGTATTATATGCAAGATGCCAAGTGATCTTAAACTAGAGCAATATAGAAAGGATTATCACCTCCATAGGTCTCCTAAAGAAAGCAGACAACTCAGCAGGAAGCACACATTTTATACTGATCTGGAATTCAAATTTCTTTTCGAGTCAAAAAAGCTTTTCAGTCTGCCCAGCAAAAAGAAGCTGTGCTAATATATTTCAATTGTCCTGACTCGCTAATGGAAGCAAGCTTTTTTTTTTTTTTCTCTCTCTTTTCTTTTGATTTTGAGCTTATAGAAGAGATATCTCTAAAGAGAGGTGAAGGAACATCTGGGGGAAAAACAACAAACAACCTCCACAATGTGGGGTTTGTATTTGTTTCTTCTAAAAAGTGGTTTATTTTTGTGAGGAGGTATTTCCTGCATCCTTCCATAGATTACACAAGCATCTGTTTCTGGCTAAGAAAACAGAGGGATCAGAGACTTTTTGTCTAATAGATTGAACCTGTGAGGATTTTTTTTTTTTTTTTTTACCCTACAAATCTCATTGATTGTATTCATTATTTCAAGCCAGTTGGCTAAACCTGAGAGCATCTGATTTGCAACCTTTTAGAAAAACCATGATTTGCATTTTCTTCCCTGCTTCAAAGCAGGAGCAGGAGGTGCCAGGTGCGACGCCGGGTCAGGCCCGGTCCAGCGGTGCCCATGTCACCCCGGTCCTGCACCCAGTGTCAGCAGCAGTCGCTCTGGCTTCTCATCCGCAGCCATGGGAGGACTGTCAGCGCCCGCTTCAGAGACCAAGGCGTCAGGCCGGCCATGAAATGCTGCTCCTTGGGGACAGCAGAGGGATTCTGATCCCAGCGTGTGTTCATCAGCCAACTGCATATTAAGTGCCCTACTTATTCTGGAAAGAGAAAAACCTCAGGGATTTCTGAGGATAGAAAGTTGCCTATGAAGATACAGGCTTTTTTTTTTTTTTTTTTTTTTAATATAAAGGAAGAAAAAAACCAACATGTACACATGTACATCCTTTCTGAAGGGGGAGGATTTTAAGTCTCCTCCCCATGGCTGACAGCCTTAATGGCAAGAAACCTCTCGAGTGTAACTGGATCATGAAAACTAACAGGGGATCTACCTAGCACCAATAAGCCAGAAAATATATCCCACGTGCAAGTGAACTACTTATTTCCGTAGCCTTTACAAACGCCAAGGTGAGCCTGGCTCTGCACCGGCCCCTGCAGCTGGTGAAACTGGCCCCATGGAGCTGCTACCCACCGTGGGGCTCCTGAAATTCTTGCTGCACATGCATCATTTGTGAACACAACCCAGTGCAAGATGAGCTATGGGGCTAAGGACCCCACCCATTTGCTGAATCTGCCCTGATGTGTTTAATAAATGGTAGCCTAACGACGGGGCAGCAAATAAAGGAGTGCTGCCATCAGCTGCAGCACTGCGCAGCCCGGGTGAGAGTGCTGTGGACAGGGACACAATGAGGGCAGCCAGTGTGGCCTTCAGCCCTGCTCTAACACTGAGCAACCAGCAGAGCTAAGGAAGTGCCTGTTGCAACCCGTTAACCAAAGGGAACGGAATAACTGCAGACTGAACTATTTCTACGTGTCCTTATCCTTAGCGGTTTCTGTAGCCTTGAGGACAAACTCACAGTGGATGGCTGCTCTCAGGATCAGTATGAAAACTGACAGATGCACCTGGAGAACTGAAATAGCAGAACATCTTTTAGCTGTTTTCAATTCCTTCATCTTTTAAAAATGCTTTTAGAGATGTAGAATTACACCTCTAATCATAGCATAATGGTGTGTTGTTGCATTATTATCCTGCAACGTCCTACTGTTAAAAATCAGCTATCTAGGCTCACACCAAAGGCTTCAAAAATCCATTTTAAGCATTAATTTATAAAGCACATGCATAACAAAATGCTGTCCATATGTCACAATTTCTCCCTGAAAAACCTTTGCTTTAGTGTCTTGCTCTGCTCTCTGGAAATGCTAAATGGACCCTATGGTTTTAGAGCTAGAAATTCCAGTTCTAGATGCTTCAAACAGCAAGGCACAACAGCCAAGGGACACTTCTACAGATGTGTGTACCGAAACTTGCAGTAAGGTAGGATCAGAGATAAAATACATCGAGCTTGCCTTGCTTTAAACGTCAGATCTCACTGTTGCTTGAATGGGCAGGTGGGAAAAATGACCCTCCTAGTGACCTGTGATGTGGCACAGACCTTGGTGCCACATTATGAATCAGTAGCAATGTTATGCCACCACTGATCCAAAAATAAAATTTAAAAAGGCAACAGACATGTGTGAAAAATAGGTCAGACCCCCAAAGGTCTGATTGTGTGGCAACCCTCAGATCTCTGTGTGAATACCAGCCTGCAGGCCAGAAAATGTGATTTTGCCCTTTCTAAATCTGACCTGACTTTTCTCCAGAATAAATACAGCAAATATAGCATGTGGGACTGTAATATTTAAACATTCAGTGCTGAAAAGCAAAAGAGCAGGTAGGAAACCTCAGTCTGACACCTTTCTCAGTACAGAGTTACTATGAACTCCTTCACAGCAACTTTTGACACAGGAGGGGCACAACAAGATTCACAATGGACCTGAATTCACATCTCAAAATCTAGCAGCCGGAAAGGAAGAGAAGAACACACTGTCTCTTGACATATTTTGCAAAGCTGCAAGCATTCCTGAGTGCTCATGTTTATAGTATTGGTACATAAAACATGAGATCATAGCAAGCACCCTCTTCATATTTTTATGACTGCAACTCTAATTGCAAGCACAGATAAATTAACTAGCACACAGAGAAAACCTTTTCTCTGAGGCTCTTGGCTGCTTCAGTTCTTTGATTATCAGCCTTGTGAGTGTTTAGACTTTGCAAAGATCACATCTGTATCGATGTACAAATGAGTGTGAATATGCTTCTCCTTACCTTAAAGTCATAAGTGGCATCAGGATTTTCATCACAAGCAATGACCTCAGGGGCCATCCAGTAAGGAGTCCCAATGAAGGTATTTCTTCTGCCTACAGTTCTGTCCAGCTGGGCACTGACGCCAAAATCCACTATGGATTGGAAAAAAAGCGGATATGGTAAGGTCAGAGACCAACCTGAGCAAAAAGTTTTGTGCTGAATGTAAAACATTAAAACTATTTTAAGTTCATTCGGAGCAACTTCTCCACATGGTCAGGAGAAAAACTCTGAGCCAGAAACACTCTTTTTTGATCTCTGCTGAGACCGACAGAGGTCAATCAAGGATGAATCTGATCATACGATTTCTAGGTTTTGTAAGAAACCTTGTGCCTCTTCCTTTTTGCCAGGAGGCAATGAGAAGAAATCACAGTTCCCCATACTAACGAGGAACAGGGTTAGAAACATGAATAAGTGGAAGCCTTTGTTCTGTGTTTTCTCATTTGAATTAAAGCCTGCCAAATATTTGTAGAAGCCTCATTTTTCTACCTAAACTCTTCTGGGAAGTGGCATAAATGCAAAAGACTTAAGGAACTCAGAGCTAAGGACAAAGGCCTATAGGGAAATGTCAAGCACAGAGCTGCAAAATGAAGCAAAAACTGATGAAATCAAATCAATGAGAAAACACTCTATGGTCACTAAGTTCACTTTGCACAACATAACGGTTGGACATTTGCCCTGGAGAATTTCCCCTTGCAGGGGAATCTTCACCAGCACAAAGGCAAATGAGTTGGTGGTGCCATCTGTTAAGTTGGCTTTTTATTCTGCTAGAAAGAGAGAGAGAGAGACATGGTAAAGTGAGGTTTCCACCTCACTCCACCAGTGAAAGGCAGCTTTCATCATAAATTAAAATGCATGAAGGCAGCTTTAATAACATAGGTGCTGGAAGATTGAGGAGAGGAGCACATCATCTGTGCTCATCTACTGTCTTCCCTGTGATCTTTATATGGATGACTAGTCTTCCAAAGAGTGATTAGCACTGCATATGAAACCCTAAGCAGTTCTTGCAAATGAAGCTCACTCCTAAAGGTTGGCTTGGAAAACAAATCTGGATTATATCAGATTAAATTGAAGGGATTCTGATCCTTCAGGGCACCACTACGAAGCTGTGGAGAAACAGGCTTTGCTATTATCTGGGCATGCACATATTCAAATTTTCAGCCTGAGGCATGAAAACATGGTCACAGCTGTGCAACCTATATCCAAGAGCACAGCTACCAAACTATCCACCCAAACCACTGCTTTGCACTGCACATCTTTGCCTGCAGAACCCAGTCATCAATCGCTGGCAGTTCACTGCATGACACTTGGTCAACACCCGAGGTCATCTACTGAGGCTGGCACAAAGAAAAACACACAGTAGCTCTTTGCATCCATCCCCACTCCTTAAGTCATTTATACAACCTCTACCAATCTCGCTTCTCCTCTCCAGCTAGCCTACTTGCTATTTCCAAGAGCTCTAACCCACTCTTACCTAGTTTAACTTCTGCATTTTCTGTCAGCAATACATTCTGTCCCTTGATGTCTCGATGAATTACTTTGTGCTGGTGTAGATGACTCAAACCCTAGGGAATTCAGAGAAAGGTTAGAGGAATCCAGGTTCAAAGCATGTTATTTTCTGACATTTCTCCTCAACCAGTTATGCTCCAGAAATGAAAGATTCACAGTTGGAGTTAAGCACTTGAGAACACTTTTGTTTATCATGTGTTCAAAATACTGTCCTGTGTTACATGCTGGGAGGACATACCCAGCAAGTGAAACATCCACTTAGTGGCTACGTGTGCAGCACTGGGTGCTCTCGACAGCAAGAGAAACAAACCGTCAATTCTACGGGATTAAGACCAACCCTTCAGTTTTGGCAGGAGCCCATATTAACCCACATTTCTCAGCATCTCTAGACATTTTTTCTCTTCTCTTCACATGCATTTTTGCCTTAGGGAGCCATTTGTGTGGCAGAAATAATAGAATGTTTTTGTCTGCTTTCTGTGTTTCCATCATCTAGAAACTGAAAAACCAATTCTCTTCTCATATCTGTCCAATAAATGGGACTCCAATATATTAACAAGCTTGTATTAAGAAAGCCACAATACAAATACAAATATAACTTTCACATATCCCTAATAGTGAAATCATTCAAATTTAAATCTTGTCTTGGAGGCTAGAGGTAAAGTAGCTCTTCTGCTGTGCTTTTTTATTAGCTCATTAATTTCTTTTTATAACCCACATTTCTATTTCATTCATTTTTTTCAGTTTCAGAGTAACATCCACCCATATTGCCAGCTTAGCAAAACACAGATCACTTAAAATATAGATTACTTTAAAAACTGATTTTGCATTAGGTTTACACTTCACACTAGGAATATTTTAGGAAGAAAATCACTTTTGGTATCACTGCTCATATTTATTAATCATGTTATGCCTTTTATCTTGGGACAACACCACAAAACACGCTATGTGTAAGAGCTCTGCTGCACTCAATATTTATGCAAATAGCACCTGGCTAGAGGCACCTTCATCCTTTGCACAGTGAAGGCAAAGCAAAAACATCCCTGCATTTCACCAAGTCTCGCAGCAGTGCAGGACCAACAATTCTGTGTCAAACTACAGCAGGTTCCCCAACTCCCAAAACAGTTCAGAGACCACACACCCTTGGTTAGGTGGCCGCAGGGGACAGTGGCCCTGTACACGGATCCATGGTTGCCTTCTGACTCACTGATAAGGACTATTTTAAGAGAGGCTCAGAGTTTGTATGTTTAAAAAGAGCCTATGTGAGAGTGGTTTCCTCACACTGGAACTTCAGTACAACAGCTGTTCACAAGGTGATAGATTTTAATGCCGAGGAAACCACTGCAATCGCATGATCTGACCTTGTTTGCACAAAAGGCGAGCAAGCCTTTGCCGAAGGTGCCAGTAAATGAAACTTTGGCCTGGCTAGTTTTTGGCCATTTCACCCCAAGCTTAACCTTGAGGGTATAAAAGCTGCAGCAACCTCATTAAAGCCAGACATGTGGATTTGAGAAAACATGGGGGATTTTTCCATCATGAAGACTCCTTCCACAGACTTCATTAGCTCTCACCTTTCCGTTAATTGAAAACTTAATTTCTAATGTGCATAAATCCTCGCCCTATTAATATTAAAGGAAATTATATTTTTGCTGAAGCAAAAAGGGGGGCGGGGGGGGGGTTAAAAGTCAGGGGACTAAGGGAGCTAAAGGGCATTAAATTGTGTGTGTTTATTATGCATCATACAAGCACATGAATCATTCATGCCCAGAGGCTCCAAAGCGGCTCGAGGCCCTGGCAGAGCGGCATCCATAGAGCCGGGGGAGGCATCCCAGAGGCTTTGCGCGTCCTCGGAGCACCAGGGCCGGCAGTCAGACAGTGGGGGCTCAGGGCACCTACCCGTAAGATCTCCCTGCAGATGTAGGCGATCCACTCCTCCTTGAGCGTGTTCCCTTTCGTGTTCTTGATGAGGTCGGTGACGGAGCCAGCGCCGCAGAACTCCATCACCAGCTGGCAAGGGAAACACAAGTGCCATTACTGCAGCTGAGCCGAGGGCACCCTCGGGGCTGCCCGAAGCCAGGGCAGGACCCTGAGCTTGGCAGCATCGCTGGGGTGCCCCGACTGCTACACAAAGCGGCCGTCACATCGCTTGGGATCTACCAACTTCCAATCTTGCATATGTGAAGGCAACATTACAGATGTGAGAAAGTTTCTGCCTACAACCTTTAACCTAGCTTGATTTTTAAAAGCTTTTCTACCAGGAGATCTTCATCTTGCACTGCTTTTTCAGACACAAAACATATCTCGAGGCGAAGCTTGTGGTGTAGCTGCAGCCTCGGGAGCAGACAACTGCAGTCCTATTGCTTGGGTTCTTGCAAGTGAGCCTGGCCACCCTATTTGCACCGTGTACCAAGTTTCCTAATAGTAAATACAAAAATACAAGGATCTAACCCAAGCCCCAGCTCAATATTGCCACTGAGAAACTGTGAAATTACACATCCAAAAATAGCAGAGGATACAAGCCTGCCTCCAGGAACATCACGGATTCCCACTGCATCCAGGGAGACATCAGCACGCTCACGCACAGCCCACAGGTGCCACAAACCTGCTCCAAGAGCCACAGAGACGCTCTTTCCCCAAGAGCAAACATTTTCCAATGTTCATTTTCCAATTAGACCAGTTTGCCTGATAAGACACGTTCCTTTTCTTTATAACTCTCGCCTTGCCAGATTCTTAAACACACTATTTTAAAGTTTCTTACCACACAACGCTTCCATGGTACTTAACAATGTCCTAGCAAATCACTTCATTAAAAGCAAGGGCCAAGAGGAGAGGGGAGAGAAGGAGAGCAAAAGGTCAGTTCCAACCAAATTACTCAAACACAGTGATTAAAAAGACCATTGTATTTAAACACTCATAAAATGCAGACTGAACACTGCTATAAGTCTTTAGTTTAAATAAAATACTTGAGCAGAATACATCTTAACTGGCTGAAAGAGCGCTTTGACCATAACCCTGCCTTTAGTTCTGATATCCAGTTTCTCTCTTCTTCCTGAAGAGACAGCTGGAAAATTCTTTGCTTGTCCCTGCTACGTCACGGCCTCTAAAAAATGCACGTGGGCCTGGCCAGAGCGAGCCCCGTGCTAAGGGACCGATCGCTGCAGCAGCACCCACAGCTCTTCCATCCCTGCACATGGTGACGGGCTCGGCAATAAGTAGAAAACACTGGGTTCCCGAACGGGGAATAACGGAGCAACTGGTTTCAGAGCAGCTTTCCCTGTCATCCTGCCCCTTGGCCGATCGACACGTGGCAGATATCAGTGTTAGCACACGTTTCTGGTGATGTAAATATTTGGGATAGCAGCGCAGGGAGCGCTGCAAGGAAATCCCTGGAGAGCTGGACTACCCCACGAGCGCTTTCCAAGCCCAAAGACACTCCCTGCAACCCCCGCAGTCCCTGACCCACAGGAAAGTATCGCAGGCTCTTGCGTGGCTACGGAGGAGGCAGGGAAGAAGGGCTGAGCCTTGGCAAGCCTTGGCCAAGAAGCCCTGCACGTCTGTGCTCTCCTGTAAGTGCTACCTGCTCTCCTGCAAGTGCTGCCTGTCCAGTGCCCACGAGCTGAAGAGCTGAGGAAGAGGAAGGGCAGGTTACACCACATATTTACCACCATGATGCTCCAAGGAAGATGGAGCAAACATCATTAGCAGCACCCAGCGCATCCATCACTCTGTCAGACTGTCTTTGTGGGGCTGGTAGTGCTCTCAGCACTAGTCCCTGGTTATCACAGACGAAAAAAATGGTTGAATTTGCCCCAGGAAATGAATAATGCAGCCATGTTACAGATGTATTTGTAATGTAGACATCTGACTTGGAAAAAATACCATTTCCAGAAGTTGTATATGGAAGCAAAAAGAAACCAAGCAACTGCTCCTAAGTAAAAGGCTTAAAACACAGTTTTTTTTCCTCCAGCAAAACCTGCAATTGCTGGAGTTTCTTCTTGAAATCCACCAACTACTGCAAATGCACCTTTGGCGAGGGGCTGTTTTCCGGTGCTGCTGGCCGTACTGGTTGCGCCGAGCACAGGGCGGCTGCCAGCACCTTTGACCTTGCCAGTGGGGTCTGCCACTAAATCCCACAGCTCCCGCGGCTCCAGCAGGGCCTGGGCTGGCCCGGCCACCCCTGCACGCGGCCACAGCGTCGCAGGAGGACAGGAGCAGCGCGGGGTCGGCTGGCACACACGTAACCCATCCCTTTGTATTTCTGCCTCTTCCTTCTGGAGAGACCTGAAGTGACACGACCCCTGCTACGACCTGTACAGAAAATATTGAGGATCAGTAGGTACAGACACCATTACACGGGGTCACATCTCACCTAAGATACTGTGCTGTCCTGGGTGACACAGCCCAGGAACGAGGCCGGAGCAAGGGCCCAAGAGGATGATCACGGGAAAAGACACCTGGTCTTCTCAGAGGACTTGCAGCCTTGTTCAACTGTTGGCCAAAGGAAGGAAGTATATGGGATACGACTGCATGTTACAAATATCATGGACTGGAGAAGCACCGGAGAAGGAGAAAAAGTATTTAAGTGACAAAGTAGGTATTGGCAAACTATCAAAGAGATAAGCATGCTATGAATATGATTTATTTGGAAACCAATGGAGGTTTCAGAACAGCCCTCCAGAAGGAAAAAAAAAAAAAAAAAAAAGCAGAAGTTTCAACTGATCTTAGGACAGAGCTTAAGACGCTTAGGAAAGGTTTCAAATGACTCAGTTATAGTTTCCCCTCAGTTCTATGCCTCTAGGGGACTGCTTTGTCCAGCAAACACTTATATTATCCCCAATCTTATTAGAGTATGATGTTATGGAGGGGTAAGACAATAAAGCTGAAATGCAGATTGAATTTTTATTAACCATAATTAAAGTTATCATCAAGATGGGATAAAGGTAAGCTCATCTTCTGAAAGTTAATTTGCAAAGCCATTTATTGAGGAAGTATTTTAAATACAGTTCATTTACTGAGCTCTTCACACCACAGTGACGCACACTTCATAAGCCAGGCCAACTCCCAAGCCTCTGCCCGCCCTTCTCAGGAAGCCTGAGCTTAAGGAGCCTTCACCCAACTCAGCCAAGGCCCTCCTCAGGTTGGGAACGGCCACACAGACCCGTGATCCCATTCCCACTGCACGTTACCTGGAAGAGCTCGACTGTGTGCGTCTCCAGTGTGAAAACCATCTTCCCCATAACGGCAATCCACCCAACGGGACTCCCTGGATTCACCTGAACCTGTCACCCTGCAAGCCAAACTCATCTGTCTGCCCGTTCCCTACCCCAAGAACAATTCAGTCAATTTCTCTAAGTCACTGAAAACAAATCCCCAAATCCCACAAGCTGAATGCTACAGGAAATCTGTCCTCACCCCACACGTTGACTCTCTTTTTCCTCTCACTCATTGTGGCTCCAGGGGCCAGGGATGGAGCACTAAAAAGGTGGAAACCATCTCATGATGGTTCATTTGAGAAGACAGCACCTGGTTCGGAAGCTGAGAGAATGATGGATTTTGCATCACACACCGACTAAAATATTCTGCAGAAACAAACAGCCCTGTTAGGCACGCTGAGCTGGGAAGATAAGCTCGGGTTTTCACGGCCAGTGCCAATGCTCCAGCTGAAGCAGGATGCGGATGGAGCCGCGGGACCCGCAACGCTCCGGTCCTGCTGCCTGCAGCATCCCTGCAGCCCGGCGCGACGACGGGGCCACGGGCCTCTGAGCTCCTGTCTCTAAGGCTGCAGGCAGCTGCACAAACAGCTCTTGCAGATTTTCCCAAGTAATTTGCCTGGCTGCTTGCTGCTGGCACCTCTGTGCAGCTCGGACCCAGGCAAGCAATTCGTAGCACTCGGGGAGCCTGAGGGCAGCTCCAGCCCGCGTGGGCAGACAGCTCTGAGCTTAGGAATGGGAGAGAAACGAGACTGAGAGCCTGGGGTTTGCAACACACACAGGGCTCCCACTGAAGTAGCTCTGAACAGGAATGAAAGTTAAATAGCTTCGGCTTGCATTGCAGAAAGCCTTTCTTCTAGAAGCAATACCCTCTCCGTCCGCGTGCGAAGCAGCCCTGCTCTCCTCCAACCTGCCTGTGAGGGACCCTCATGGATCCTGCCCGTATCGTCCCCTTCCCCGCCAGGCTGCGGGTCACACCGACAGACTGCGGGTCTTGAAGGAACTAATGGGAGCTACAGCTCAACCGAAAACCATCGCCTGTCAAATGCTTAATGATTTAATTCATGTGATGCATCCTCAACTGTCCAAAAATACTCCTCAGTTCCTATAAGCAGATTAGGATCACTCCTGCTCAGAGCTCGGGTGCGAGTCCCATGGATTCAATGGTTTTGCACACACACCTTCCCCACTTCCATAGCCACTTCTGGAGTCTCGCTGGCCCTATTTTGCTCTCCAGAAGCTGGTGGGACTCCACCACCATGTGACATCCTTAGGGGTGCTCCATCACCACCACAGCGATTGCAACAGGTCTCTGTGGTTCAAGACGTAAGAGCGAGTGTTCCCACCAGCGCTTTGAGGTACCCGAGATGTCCCCTTTCCTCTCCGGTCCCACACTGTGGGCTCAGATCCACCTCTGCAGCTGGAGCCGTTCTGTTTAAGCACCCTCCCAAACCACCTGGACTCCTTCCTCCTAAGGAACAGCCCCGGCTCCTCCGCACGCAGGGACAGTCCCTGGACTCTTGACCCGTCCCTGCCTGTGTCCGGGGTGCACAGCCCTCGAGTCCCTGGCCGCACGCAGGAATTTCCAAGCCTGCCTGTCAGCCCTTTATTCCCCATCATTATCCCTCTACCTGGTGCTCTTTGCCGGCGTTGCCATGGAAGCAATCCAGCGCCAGGCTGGAAGCAGGGACCTCTCCTCCAGGGGCCACCAGCCCACGGCTTTGGCGCGGCGCGAACCCAACCCCGCGCGGCGGCAAGATCCAACAGCACCGCGGAGGCTCCTGGCCCGGCACTTCGGGACACTACAGGCAGCAAGGACGGGTGGCAAACAACGGCAACGGGACACCCATATCACCCTGCGGATGCACGTGGCATGGAAACGAAGAGGAGGCCCTGCGGTTCCAGCAACAAGCCCGCAATGGGGCCCGGAGCCGGATGTGCTCAGGAAGGGATCCTCTGGTACAGCACTGCCTTCCCCACCGCCTTCAAGCTTTGGCACAGATGCCCCATCTCCAAAAAGCCAACAAAAATCCCTCAAACTATCAACAGGTCGTCCAACCACCAAAGGTCCTCCCTCTGATTTTTGCTTCCTTCCGACCAAGCGCGCTGGATCTGCGATACGCATCCCCATGTGCCACGATGCACCTTCCTAAAGGGCTCTGCGCGGCCCTCCCAGCGCAGGGAGACGCGCTCGTCCCTCCCGCTCGTCTCCGGCGGCCAAGCCGGAGCCGCGGCCCCGGCAGCGCCGCCCGTCACCGCGGCAGGCGCCGGCACAACGTGCCGCGCTCCCGAGCCATCCCCATCTCCGCTGAAAGGGCTCTCTGGCTTTTATTTCCCTATCAGCCTTCCGAGTGTTGATAAGAAAAAGAATTACTTGGGCGTTATCAGAAACCGTTTCGTTCCAACAAAAGGCCGATGAAAAATAAACAGGCCCTTATCTGCACGCAGGCCTGATAGAGTTCGCAGGAGCTCTAATTCAATCAGATCCGGGAAAAGCAGCTATTGCCCATGGTGACACTGGCACACCTCCTCCCCACGGCCACGGGCGCTTCCTCCAGGCACCGCAACCAGCCCCGGCACTGGATGGGGATGGTAAAATATCTCCCGCACCAGCACCATGACGTGGAAAAGCAGCTTTCACAACAGTTTTCTCCATTTGCCCATGAGAAACACCCCAAAATTGAGCTGAGTTTTGCTTGGACTGAAAGGAAATTCAGATTATCAAGCATGCCCATTGCACAGGGAGTCACAGGGAGCCCAGTGCGGCTCTGCCCTCAGCCACCTGAAGACCACGAGGACGCAGAGCTGATTTTAAGGCCCTCCTGACCAAGGGAAAGTTTCCTACTGAATTTACCTTTTAAGTCCAGCTCTGCATGGCCAAACTCTTTATTTCAAGGTTATCTACCAGACCAGCCAGCCCGGCTCCTCCGGGCGCTCGCGCACGTCACAGGCCCTGCACTCACAGCAGGGTTGGTTTCTCTTCTCCAGGCACCCCCAGCAGCACAAGGGGATTTTACCCCCCCGCCGCCCCCCCCGAGCAGATTATAAAACAGCTAAAGCCAAGTGGAATTTCACGTGAGGAAAAGGCATTTCTCAGCTTGGCAGCTTTCTCCTCACTGAATTCCAGGCCTGTTGCAAAGGACACTTTAAAAAAGTTCCCACCAAACAAGAAAACCCCCAAAAAACAGACACCAGTGGGATCCAAACCCCAAGTCTTCCCAACAATCCTGTGCAACAGAAAACCTTTGCTAAGGAAACAAGACATGCAGAGCCCCATCGGCTCCGGTTCTGCCCCAGGTGACGCGGAGGGACATCCCCTGTCATTCTGTGCAGCTCCCAGAGCCTGCTCAGGTGCTGGCACATTGGCACAGCACCAAACAGCCAAAGCAGTTTCACTGGAAACCTTTTGGAGCTGCTAAGATACAGCTTGGATTACATGAAAACTACAGAAAAGAACATTCTGCAGATGCGCTGTGGAGATAGAGCAGTGCAGGTCAGTGAACTGTTGTTAAAAAGGAGGAAAAAGAAATTTGGAAGCTGGCACCACTTCACAGATCTTTAGGTCTTTTTATATATTTATACACATAAATGTATACTTGGAGGTAGGGCAAGGTTGTGGCACACAGAGGACAAAACAGTAACGGCTTCACCTCTTCTCCAGGGCCTTCCAGGTGTAGCTATTTGTTACTCCTGAAAAATCAGGCTCTAATAATGTTGTTCAGACACAAAAAAGAAAAAAAAAATCTGTATTAGCCAAGATTAGCCTTCTTCTCATGACTCCTCCTTAGAAGAGGAGGAGATGTTGCTGCTGGCCCAGAAATTAAGGGAAAACACATATAGCCCACCTGAGAAAAGGTTGGCACCGTCTGTCCCAATGCACTTGGCATCCTGAACCTCCGTTCCCTGCAGTATGGGAGTCGGGGGCACCCTGCACAAAATAAGCCCCAAAGAGCGGCAAAACAGGTTGCAGGAGCCAGCACAGGGCTACATCCCAGCGAGGGGCTTCACTGGGGGCCTGTTGGCCCTGGCTCGGGTGGTACTGCAGGATAACAGCCCACGAGCTGCTGATCCCAGCAGGATCCACTTTCCAGCCCGGCAGCCCCAGGCAGGTACCCACGTGTGGCGGACACACTGAACAGGCAAGCCCGAGAAACCGCGCATGGATAATTCAGAACTGGCTGGATTTGCAGCGCTGTGAACGAATAAATGCTATTCCGAGCACATGCCAACAGCCAGGTAGTTGCATTTAAGGTAACTTTGCAATATTTATAGTCTGCCTGTAAACTGCCTGAGCCTGCCCTTCAACACCAGCACAGTAAAAGCAGCATCTTGGATGCTCACCCGGGCTGCAGGCCCTTGCTCCTAGACACCCATCAGTGCAGCTGACCTCAGAACACAGCACAGTAACTTTAATTAATTTTTCGTACCCCTTATGGCAAAAAGCGAGGCAGTGCCTGGCGCCCTGACCCACGGTGCCTGCTCGGCAGCCCCTGGGCTCACCTGCGCTCACACCCTGGCCTCCCCCGGCATACGGGCAGATTTGAACCCTATCCTCCAAGTCTGGGAATGCCGAATAAATAGCTAGAAGCCACTGCCCTCTGTGGACAAGGGAAACAGCAGGATGATGCAGATAAGGATTTACCGGGAGGCAAAGCAGCTCTTCCCCCTTCATCAGGAGCCTTGGGAAATGGCTGAACAGCTACAGCCTGTTCTGCCTCCCATTCTCCAGCTCCCTCCTCTTCCTTTCTCTGCCCTGTCTCCACAAAGCAGTAACTAAAAGTTATTACTAGTTACTGCCAACTAGTTAAAAGTTGGCAGGAAACATGAATGACCAGAATCACCCCCAACCAGCCTTTAAGCCTCAATCTTCCTACCAAAGCTCCCCTTTTCTTCTGACTGCTTGTGCTGCATTTGTTTATTTTTGTAGGACAGAACAATTTTCAGATGACTATTATAGTGAAGATGCTCTTAATGATCAGCCAGAACAAAACTGTTTTCCATCATCAGTCTTCAAACCTTTTATGGCTAAATTGAGAAGCATTTTCAGTGCAGGAACAGCCTTTTCAAAGCCAGAAAGCCAAAAAAGACACACACAAAATAAGGCTTATTGTAATACAGGTAGTGGCAAGAGCACAACACAGAGAAACTGTTTATGTCAAAATTCAGTGATTTTAAAGAAAAGAAAGTAATTTACCCAGAGCTGATCATCCATTCCTGGTGGGTTCTTTTTAATGAAAGCACCATAATATGTGGCAATATTTCGGTGATGAGAATATTTCTTCAGCATGTTGATTTCTTGTTTGATCTCCTCCTCTTCATCCTGGGATGAGGGGAAACAAAGAAAACCAACATCAGTGACACAAACAGCCCACGCTTCACACACTCAGCTTTCTCTTCATCGTGTTAGTTAACTTCCATACACTGAGTCTGGTTAGGCCATTTATATACAGTCACTTTTTAGAGGGTGCAATTCACACTAGAGCCTATGAAGCTTGAGGTTCGGACTGGGGAGGAACCTATTGCCAAAGAGGAGCTCTGCAGACAAGCTGCACGTTTTGAGCATTTCTCCACCTTTCTAAACTAATCCCTTCATAATTTGTATTTGTACCACACTGTTCTGCAGCTTCACTGTACTTGCAGGGATCCAGCAAGGAGTCAGCGGACAGAATTCCAGCCCACTGAAATTGCACAGGCCATGGTACAGGCAACAGGAGTTAGCACCTTGATGCTGATGGGCTTTATTGTAAGGGGACCAGAACTGCTGCTTCTTTCCCTCCCTATTCCCCTACTTCTCTTGCCTGTTTGATCCTGAACTCTGTGTCACAAACCATGCTGGTGCTCAGCTACGCTGCACAGCTCTTCTAAAGGCCGCTATTCCCTGACCAGATGTCACATAACACATGGAGAGAAACACTGATTTCTTCCCAAATTCCTATGGAAAGTGATTTAATGATCATTGTCTTCAAGAGAAAATTCAGGGAAGAGCACTGAAGATGAGGATGGGGGAACAAACATAAGAATTAGCTAGTTCAAGCTCCAATTTTATCTCCAGTAAAAACATGGAAAACATAACCTCCAAACAGGCAGAGGAATGGGCCTAAAGCTTTTACAAAAAAAGCTGGAGAAACTTGAAAGCCCCTTTTTTGCTTTGTTCCTTCTAACGGTCAACACAACTTCACTTGGCTTCATGTGCCTGGAGGACAGGGGAACACAACACTTAAGTCTCTCAGGATCCCAGAGAGATGAAGGAGGATTGTCAGAACTGGAATGGGGTCATCTAGCTCCAAGGAACATGACCCCATGGCCAGCCACCAACTGATCCAGATGAATACTTCACAGGGCAGATGCAAGCATGCTCTACATGTTCTGCTAATGCATGGACAGACCATGGGGGTCTGCCTCAAACTGGACGCCTGGGTCCCTCTGGAGATGAGATGACTAAGGGGGAAATCTTAGCACTACAGATATCTGAAGGGATTTGGTAAGAGGATGGGGCCAGACTCTTTTCAGTGGTGACCAGTGATGGGCTGAGAGGCAACAGGTACAAACTGAGGCCTAGGAAGTTCCATCTGAACACGAGGAACAACTTCTTGAGTGGGGGGATGACTGAGCACTGGCACAGGTTGCCTAGAGAGGCTGTGAAATCTCAATCTCTGGAGGTACTCAAAAGCCTGGACAGCTTCCCAGGCAACATGCTGTAGGTGATCCTGCTTGAGCAGGGGGCTTGGACTAGATGATCTCCAGAGGTCCTTCCAACCTCAACCATCCTGTGACTCTGAGGTTGGCCTCAGCGCAATTTTGGGGTGGCTCCAGGTTGGCTCTTGAGGCAGCCCAAGAAGTGACTGCTGGGATGATTCTAGTGGTGGCTCCAGAACAGTCCTAGATTTGGCTCTAGACCTGACTTTGGAAACAACGAGCAGGAAACACAGCCAGTGCTCCCATCACAGGGTGCATCTGCACCATTTTTACAGTAATTGTTCCTAGTCCTGCTCTCCAAACACTTTGTCCTTCTGTGTATGGGGTGTTGCCTTCTGTTCATAGGAGGTCTCATCTCTGCACTTGCATTGCTACTGCTGTAACCTCTCACTTAGCTCCATCTCTGCTCACACAATATTGGGTTGCCTGAGAGCAGGAAGAAACCATATGGGGTAGGAAGAAGCAGAAGAGAGCAGAAGTTCAGGTAAGGTCTTGTTTTTACTTTAAAACTTGGTCTTGACTTTAAAATTTGTACACTACATATTGAAAGAAAATTAACCAGTGTGTTTTAATATGGCTAAAAGCAGCTTGAAAGGAAAGTAATTAAATACCCAAACAGTAAATCCCCTGCCAAATATTTGATTTAATAACTTGAACATTCATATCACCCAAACAGAGGCAGGAAGCAGCATTACTGCTCTTAATTAAATACATTTCACCTGTACGATAGCAACAGCAGAGAGCAGATTATTAAGGAGGATCCATATTTGAAATCCTATTGGAAGGCAGTGGTTTAGATCAGAGACATCTACTTATGGCATGGCTGCAGATACCAAGCACTGGGCAGGATCATTTTGGCTACTTTTCCCCAATATCTTCACTTGGAAGTGACAATGTTTTTAAATCACTTAATTAAATCTCATCTTTAGCCTTTTTTTTTTTGTCTCAAAGTAATGCTCTGATTTTTCATCCAAAATTTGTTCTAACTGCAGATTTTACCTCACCACTATTAATGACATGGAGGTACATTCAACGGGTGTGCTCATTTTCTAGCCCTCTGCTTATGGAAACTAGATGAATGGCATCTGCTGATATTGTAAGAAAACAGAAACAAATCTTGCTCGCATTTACTTGGCAATTTTCACACATCATTTGCCCTATTAATACAGAAGAGAACCTCGACAGCTGCCCTGTAGATATACATAACACCTATGGTATTTCAAAACATACTCATGAGGCCAAGTGATTGCTTTCAGACCTATGCAATTCTGTATGTGCTCCTGTAAACTAAATAAAAACATTAACTCAGAATAAAGTGGGTTGACTGGGATTTAATCCCAATGTTTGAAATGTGCTATTAAAAAAAAAAAAAAAAAAAAATCTTGCTTCAAAACCTGGCATGGTTTACACAGGCAGGAACTTTGGGAGGCATAATATTGGACTTAAATGCTCTTATTCAAGGAAAAAGCATTTTCATGTGATCTTTCCTGCTAGAAATCTGTCGGCATACGTTTAGGTTTCTACAGATCATAGCAATTCTACTTGTTTTTACTTCTGCAGCTGCTGGAAAACAGCAAAACCATTTCCCCCAAATCCTTTTATTCATTTAATAACTTGTAGATTCTTTGGTTTCAAGAGAGCCCTGCTTCTGTGCAACTAAGGCAGCGCGTCTCCTTTGTACTGATAGGATGCACAGGAGTAATTTATCTTATGCAGTGAAGTTACGTGCAACCATACCTGTGTACAATTGTGGGGAACAAAAGCTTTTCAGGGGAAAACATAGATGTGAAGAAACTGGAATGTTTTATGAGCACAATAGGGTTGCTACACTTTTTGTTAGGATTCATTAATCTGTTCCATCCAGCCACGGAGCTCGAAGCTTCACTACTTCAGCATAAAATTACTTAATCTCAGAATTCTTCCAGATTTACTTTTCTCTCCAGTGTAAAAACACTAACTCTTAATGGGGCCTTTTGAACTAACTGAAGGGGCACTCGCTTCCCAGGAACACGAGCCCTTCTCAGACGCTCACGTCTTTTTGCATGCAGTCATGCTACTCCTCTCACCTAGTAACTTAAACACACAGAGTGAGAAGGAGGAGGAAGATGAGGATACATTACCCCGGTGACGTCCATAACCTTAATAGCAGCAAGCTGTCCTGTTTTAACATGACGGCCCTGCAAAAGAAGAATGGAGAAGTTCAATCATTTGGTTTCCCCAGCAGTGCTTATTCGCAGTGAGCAATACCCTCAAACCACCCCCAGCTTTGGCAGCTCTCGCTCTTTGCTTGTTCAGGAGCATCTTCATCGCAGCCATGGTGGGAATCCACTTCCCTTCCCTTTCTCCTGCTGCTGCAGTTAGGGAAGGGGCGCATTTTCCAGGCAAACAAGTGCTGGGAATGTCCCTTGGGCTCTAGGTCACTCTGGAGCAAGGACCAGATTTGCTTTTTTGCAATTTAAGTGACAGCCACTCTCAGTGCTGGCACAAACGGTAAGGGCTCCTTCCTGCGAGCTGCAAAATCAGCTGAGTGCTGCAGGAAGCTGCCTGGTGGGCAGCGCTCGACCGCATTCGTTCTAATAGGAAAACGACTGGAAGTGATGGGCAAAGCTGCGAAAGCGCCCAAGCAGTTGATGGTCCTCTCCTGCAAGTCAAAACCACAAACTGTTACGGTCAGAACACACTGGCAACCCTTTGGTGCACCTTAACAATGCACTTGCGTGCTGCCTGTTCGCTCCGCGCTGACTTCCAGCCTCCTTCATTCCTGACAAACGCCACATTACACACAACATTATACCAGAGCTGCTTGTATCAAACGGTGGGCAGATCAGGGCACGCACTCAGCTTAGAAACCGGGAGGGATTCAAAGAAAAGACACTGCTTCTCTGAGCAAATCTGCAGACCCAGCTCGCAGCAGGAATGCCAGGAGGCACAGGGAAGCATCCGTGTTTTCCCAGGCATTCCTTACCACAGGAGCATCCCCAGGCCCGGCGGCACAAGTCACACAAGAGAGACAGTGAGGAGCAACCAGGAGCCGAAGAGCCAGGCAAAGCCAAATCCTCTGCACTGATGGGATTTGCAGGAAAAGGAGGGAGGCGGAGGGAAGGCAGGGCAGGAATGCCAATATGCGGATTTAAAACCAATGATCTAAGTTCCTCTTCGTGATAGACAGGAGCAAGCAGAAGGGAAGAAATTTATGGTATTTTGAGCAACATATTTGCTTCATTCCAGCTTCACTCTGCACATCAACACCTCATTTTGCTGTCTCATCTTTCTATCATCTATAGCTTGAAAGAGAAATGACCAGTGGTGTAAAACACAAAGCACCACAGTTTGAAGGGAACAGTTCCCATGTAACGGCCAGTTAATTTTATGAGCTACTTTTTAAGGGGATCTAAGTAGCAAGAAAAAAAGGGATATTAGCATTAGCATCAGGCAGCTCCTAGAAACGGTCCCAGCACCTCGTTAAATACATCGTGCGATCATACATTATCCCTATGCAACAATTTATAAATCAACAGTAAGGGCCACACACTGAAATTCAGAGCTGGATTCAAATGTTTATCGTCTTCAGGGCTGTGAGTTTTAATGGCTTCTATTTGAGCAAAATAAAGGGAAAAAAATCCATATAAGGCTTTGTTAGTTTAAGGATTCCCCTGCTTTAGATTTTAAATTCACAGCCACCTCAGGTCTTTGCACGAGCAGGTTTTACAGCATTTGCCAACATCGCTTTTTGTTCCCACTTAACCTGCTCTGCTCTTCTGCTTGTGTAAACCCTTGCTGTAAACCAGGTGTGAAAATTGTTTTTTATGGACACCAACGCCGCAGCACACGGGCACTCGCTGGGACCTCTGCGTGTGACAACCTTGGCTTGGCACTCGTCCTGCGGAGAGCAGCAATTTGGGGGCCAAATGCAGGTTTGAAACAATATTGCAGGGAGGTGTTCCACTTAAAGCCGGAATCGGGGTGGCAACCGCCGCCGCAGGAGGAGCCTCTCAGCAAAGCCCCGTTCCCGGAGCGCGCCCAGCGCCGAGGCGCTTGCGCGTCCGCGTGCGGGGATGCCCCGACGCCCAGCCCGCGCCCTCGCTGCTATCCCAGGAGCCTTGTACGCATTTACGGAGGAAGGCAAGAACTTAACGTTGTGCAAACGTCTACCGAAAACAAAACACAACGCTGGGAGGCTCGTGCTGATGCGTGACAGGAGGGACGCTCAGTCACGCACAAACCGGGCGCCGTGGAACTGGTGAGCACTTAGAGCGGGGACTTCCAACACAGAGCTGCTTTTCCTATCTGCTGTTTGCAGCCACATATTCATTATTTTCACCTCAGTTTAGATAGCCAGAGACACCCCACATTTCTTCTTGCAGCTGTAAATGCCCGTTAGCTCTGTAATGCTGGAGCAGAGACAAGATGAGACTGCACGGCCAGAACCTCAGCACGTTTCTACATTCAACACCTGCACTCCTCGTGGCCAGACCACTATGACCCCTAATTATAAACAACCTTTTAATCTCTTTTAATTTAGGAACCTAAGGCTCAGCACCAGCACTCCCAACAAAGCCTTCAAGTACGGCACACGTTTAGAAAAGAGGCTTCATCTTAATGCAGTTGTTCTGGTTTTTATAATACAGATGCCAGAAGCACAGACAGGTTTGAGAGAGAAGATGACAACAGCAAGCGATGGAGGCAGCGTGGGGACAGAGGCTGCACGGTAACTTTACATATTACGGGACAACAGGTACTTCCTATGGTGTCAGTCACAACCACATCCTGGGCACGGGCTGTACCACAGTAAGAGCATCTGCCCAGCAGCTCAAAACAGCCCCTCGGATGTTCCTCCTCCTCCTGCGGAGTCAGTGCCCGCTGGGGGCAACCTGAAAAATTGTATTTAACACGTGGCAAGTGACGAATCGTCCAAGGACGAACTCTGCACTAGCGCAGCACCACCAACCAAGAAAAGCATCCACAAGCAAGGACCACCGTGCCAGGGCACGGGGCACTGCTGAGGGAAAACAGAGCCCTTACGAAGTCCAACAGGGAGAAAGCTGAAAAGCAAAAAAGGGTCCCGGGGAAGCCCGCTCGCTGGCATGGCTGTGATCACCATCAGCAGCAGGGGACGTATCAAAAGCCACTAGACACTCCCGAGCGCTGGACCACAAAAGCCACGACATCTTGGAGGTGAGGAGCGACTGAAACTGAAGGAAGATCTTATGACAAGCACAAGACAATTTCTGCAGCTTTTTTTTTTCCTCTTAATTTTGCCAGCCCTCCAGCCTCCTGCTCAGTTAATAATCTATGCTAGCAGATTTCTGTCATCTTTCTGCAATTCCTAACAATTCTTTGCTTTCTTTAGCACTTCATAACATTTTGTTCTGCCTTCTTTGTCTCTCTGTTGTTCTGGATTTTTCCATGGCATTATCTCCTAGCATATTTATTGCAACCTTTTTACTTCAGCCCTTCCAGAGGACCCTCCTCCTGGTCGGCAGCAGCCCGGGCTTGGCTAGCAGCGCGTTAAACTGCACGACGGTGAAGTCCTGCAGTCACTTGTTGTGCCTCTGGAGGCCCGTGCGGTGCAGAATGACAGAGCTGTTGCAAACATGCATCTAAAAAACAGCAACAACAACAACGAACACCCCCCAACAAGTGTAGCTCTCCGGGAGACACCTGTAACGCAGAAGTGGAGTGTTTGGGTAGGGCTTGTCCACCAAGGCAGCGATGCAGCCTGTGCTCAGGACACACTCGTTTGCTGCTGAAGACCCACGTTTTACAGCGAGCCACAAGCTGAAGTTGCCATTTCCTCTACTTCTGGAGGGAAATAAGGAGTTGGGGAGGCAGCAGGGAGCAGGACACACGTCCTTGGCGCACCTGGCCCTGCCATCGCTGCCCTGCTCTCTCCTAAAGCAGCCGCTTTCAGTGGAAGCTCCCGCGGTTTCCACCACACAACCCATTCCCCTGCCTTGCTCTGCCCAAGCGGGCTGGGCACCCGGCTACATTAAGTCCTACCAAACACCAAAATTTGCCTTCATCTTCAGAAACCCAGCACTGCATCACGATGGCTACGATGATGCAAAAGAAGCAGGGGGAAATGAGAAGCGCTAAAGTGTTTTCCCCCTCTCCGGGTCTGCTGTCAAGGTTGGCGTGGGCACAAACCCACATTCCAGCCTCAAGACCATTCACGTGTGAACTTCAAAGCAGCCACAGTTTTCAACCAAACATAAATTTATGCTTCTAATTATTTCCCAAAATGTTATACCAACTACCACTAACCTGAAAACAGGAAATATTAGGCCCAGTTCTTGGACTGGGCTCTCACAAACACTCCAAAGATGTTGACCCTGACAGCCTTGCAGAGAACTGAACACCATCATCCCACACAGCCAAAGAGTAGCAGTCTGATAACCTCTTTTGTTGTGTACAGAAAACCTCAGTAAACTTGAGACAAGTAACTTGACAAAAAGATGTCTCATGGAAGTCCAAAACTTGTCACTTTGTCAAGATAAGTTCTTTTCCCCTTACACTTCTGCTGAAGTTAAAACAAGCTAATGCCTGCAAACCAACAACTGCCACCTGAGGAGTCATCAGTTAATTTTTGTCCATTCACATATCAGTAACTACCTATCACACATTCTTGTTAAGATGGATTTCTGCAGATTATAAAGATGTTCACTGAGCCCAGAGGAACAGAGTCGCATCTCTCCAGCTTCAAGGCTTTCCACAAAGGAGCTCCTCCATGATGGACTGGAACTTCACGTGGGTCTCCAGTCCCCATTCAACCAATTCCTAGTTTTCCTGCAGTTCAAGGCAATTCAGGGACGTGGTCTAAGAATTTTTAGTACTGAGGCACTAAAAATTGCATGGAAATTGTTCTGGGAGAAGTGCATTTACCACAGTGAGAACCCTGGAAGGGACTGGGAGGCTCATGTTGTAGTTTTAAGGCACATTGTTACCTCTCCGGGCTCCAGCTGAGTGTCACTGCATGCACACACACTGCTACTGGGGTTAAACTTAACCTCAATTCCAGCAGTTTTGGATGCGCTGAGGTAGCCGACGGCCTTGCCACTTGCTGCAGGATGCCCCGGCACTCGGGGACCACGATGGGCCTGGATGTCCTGCGACTGACAAGAAGGTCACACTCACGGTGCCACACGAGGCCAAAGGCAGCCCCAGAGGCACCGAGTTTGCAAAGAATGTGGAGTGAGGAAAAGTGAGGGATAAAGGGGACAAATTCGAGAGCAGGCTCCAAGTGACTCAGTGATTTCCGAAAGCATCGCTGTTTTGTAGTGCTGTATTTGTGAGCTTCACTTGGGTACCACCACCACTAAAACACCCCAGCGTTGACAAACACTGCAGAGTGCCGCACAATAAAATTACAAGGTGCTAGCTGTCAGTCTGCATTAAATTAGACCGTTTTATAGCACCCAATGTCCTTTGGCTTTCACAAAATAAAATGTTTATATACTTTGTTTCCCACTGAAAAAAATCCTGAGGGTGCCAGAAAAAAAAAAAAAA
>VZSV01000106.1:3012250-3066432 GCA_013398735.1 Nothocercus julius | reverse complement strand
AAAAAAACCTCAAACCACTTTAAAGGGGCTAAAATGCTTATCTGTGGAAAAACAGGCTTTTCTTAGTATGAAAATTCAGCAATCTGCAAAAGAAGCTGCTCTTCCAAACGCTGTACTCTAGCTTTGCGCTTGGTTTACAAGTCTCCTAAAACTTATCTGAAATAAATCCACACATCTCAGAAAGCAATTAAAACATCAGATACTCTAAATATCAGGTCAGCGTAAGAAAAAGTGAGTCATCCAACAGGATGGGAAATATGTAAAATGAGTAAATTATCTTTTCAATTGAATGAGTAACCATGGGCCAAACTGTATTGTTCTGGCTCACACTTCACCCCAGCAGCTCCCAGGGGATTCCAGGGAAACGCACTGAGCTCTGTTCCATATGGAAACAGAAGTTGCACGAGGTCCTTCCAAAAAGCCCCTTTGCTGGGGCAGAACAGGGCAGGGCTGTTTTGCCCATTTCCAGTTGAGCTTCTGGTGCCCTTTTTGAGAGAAAAACCATGGCCACGATGCAGGTAACTAAACAGACTTCAAACCTTTCCACCTCTTTGCCATGCCTTGGGATTTCAGAACTATTTTGTAGAACTTCAGAGCAAACCCTGGCTTAACAAACCACCCTTAACAAAGTTAAGGACATGGCAAACTCTATGCAGCTCCTTTGAGCTCGGGAGGAAACACCACCTGCCTGAAGTGCCTATCTGAGCCAAGGCTGCAGAACTGATCCTCCTTATGTCTGTCATATTCTTCAACCTTTTAAGAACTCAAATCCTGGAAAACCTTTCAAAAAAAGCTGAAAAAGAACAAATAGAGAAGACTTATTTCCCTCAGCTGATTATTTTTATTACTTCTGTAGTCTGGATTGAACAATTTATGCCTTGGAAAGGTACATGTCCTCTCCCAGCATCGATGTCTCTAACCGCATGAGGCCAAACTAATACGTCTTGTTGACTGAACAAGGCTGCCCTTTGCATTGAAGAATTTCTAATCCTCACTATCAATTCAAAATATGCCAAGGAGCCCCACAGCCAGCAGGGCTGGAATTCCATTACTGCAGCTCTACAACATCTGACATTAAGTGAAGAAGGCAGGATTATTAGATTAGCAAACTAAACCGTTAAATTAGCATATTATTCAGCTCCAAAAATAACACTATTTATAGCACATAGGTGAACAGTAATGAAACGCATCCCTTATTTCACTGCTTGCACTTACATTGTCCCCTCTCTCTCTCTGTTAAAGCCAAGGAGAAGGCTGGAAACAGCAAAGCACCAAGAGGCTCTTGGGGAGGCTTTTGCTGCTGTTGCTTTTTCTCTTGGGAGATGCTGCAGTGACGAGGCGGGTGTAAGAACCTCCCGAGACGAGCGCGAGGCGGCCGGCCTCGAGCACGCTGCCGAGCGAAAACCCCAACCCCTAAAATTAGACGTTTGTGGTGAATCCAGCAGTTACAGTGAACACTGCATGGCAGTATTTCTCAAACCTGAGTATTTGCTCTTTCTGTGAAAAGGAAAGTACGTTCACAGTACGTAGGAACCAGCACCGCCCTCCTAAAGGGCGCCAAGGCCTCTGGAAGGGCAGGTCTAGGCTGGAGGATGAGGGGCTGAGGACGTCCGTGTGCAGCAGAGAGCTTGGGAGATCAGCAGCAGGGCACAAGCACTGGGGCAGCAGCTCCGGGAAGAAACCTGCGGAAGCCAGGGCAATCTTGCCATGGGAAGAAGCAAAGATGTTCCTGACAGAGTAATGCATAAGAAAGGGCAGACAGGCCCTGGGCCTCTCAAACATGCCCAGAGCCGGTGCCACACCAGGGCAACGGGAGGTTTCCTGGGGACTCGGAGGAGCTCCGGTGGGCACGGAGGGAGGCAGCCGGGTCTCCCCAGGCGGGGCTGGGCCCTGGGCGCCTCGCTGCCCGCGGGGCTTCGCTCCCAGCCGCGCTCGCTCCGCGGGCAGGGACAGGGCCCAGCACAGGGCCGCGACGCTCCTGCCGCACAGCCCGTCCCGCCCGGCGCCTCCGGCCCCCGCGCTTCCCTCCCCGTGCTGGAAGGGCACATTTTTTGCAGCTAAAAGAAGGCAGAACAGTCTGTTCCCAATAACATTAGTTCATGACAGCCATGTTATTACCGCCCTTTAACACCCCCACTGTGCTTCTGTTTCACAGCGCTGCCTATTCAGCATCGCGGTATTCATAACTAAAATTAAATCTCCATTTAAGAGCCCCACAAGGCTCCCTTTTCCAAAGGCCGCATTTCCGATAACAGCACCAGATTGCTCCTTCCAGCAGAAGCCCTGGGAAGCGGGGCGGGAAGGGCGCTTCCCACGGCGCTCCGGGTGCCAGCGGGAGCGCAGGGTCCCCTGCGCTCCTGAGCGGATCTCGCCTCTGCCTGTCCTTGTGCCGGCTCCCGGGGCCTCGGACGGACAAACCCCCCTCTGCCCCACGGCCAGGCTCTCCGTACCAACCGGCACGGGGTGAACGGGCCTTCCCGGGGCCATCATCCGCCTTTGGAAACCCAAATGGCCAGGAGCACCCTGGCAGCCTCAGGGCTCCGGCTCCTGCCACGAGCTCCGCTGGCTCCATGCGGAGCACGGGAACTGACGCCAGGAGCTTTCCAAGTCCTTCCCTGGAATCGCCAGGGCAGCTCGATACGGCTGACAACAGGAACGCTCCTCTCACCTGCCTGCCGAGGGCCGGGAGCAGCCAGCGGGAGCCATTTCCACAGGGCTCTGCCGCAGAGCCGTGTCCTGAGTATTAAGATTAAAAGCTCGTTAAATCCACATGCAAGCACACAAGCATATATGAAAAATAAAAGCGCCAAAAATTAATTAAAATCATAATGCAAGTCTCATCTAGGAGGTTTTTCATGACTGAAACACCAGAACTTAAAAGGTGGCGGCAGGTTTATCTGTTGGGAAGCGGCCCTGCCTCCCGCGGGACTGTGCCTGGAGCTTCTCCGGCTCCGGGCAGCTGCCTGTGGCAAGAGCAGCTTCCACAGCATTGCCACTGTAGCTGCAAAGGAAACTGTCAGGAAACTGTCCCTTCGAAGGGACCACCCCAAACGCGCTGCCCCTGCATGCTCCGTGGTGGGCACGTCACCCGGAGCACCGCGGGTGGCTTCCCGTGCATCTCCTCTGATCTCCCCAGGCATTCCGTACTCTATTTTTGCCACCCGTTAAACAAGGCCATGTTTTGGCACATGGTGCTCTTTAATCCAGGCTCAGACTGGGTGACAGTACTGCAAACTTGAGCTTAAGGGAAAAACGGCCCTTGTGGAGAAAACACTACACATGCCGACGGAAATGTGCTTTCCTGAAACACCTCTTCAGTGCCATCTGCTTGGCTTCAGTGCCTGTTTCATAGTAGCAAGATCCAAGTTTGGAGGTGGCATGTAAAGCGCAAGGTGGTTTCTCAGCTAAAAACAACACTGGAGGAGAACCTCCGAGAGCCACTTCTTGGGACAACGTGTCATTCAGCTGCACCAACACAACAGGTACTTAAAACTGATGGAAAACCATAATTGAGGTTTTTTGTTTTTTTTTTTTAAAAAGGGTTTAATGATATTTCAGGCAGTGACAATTGTACTTAGGCCCCAGACCCCACGTGCATCATGGAGAGCAACCTGTCTGCTCGCTGCTTCAGGTCAGAGGCTCCTGCCTCTTGACTTTTTGGGGAAACACATGGGTCCCACAGCAGCTTGTCACTACAGGAAAACCCTGATGCACCAAGCCCTGAGCACTGAATAATTTGGCTAGAGTCTCCAAGTACCCAGAACAACCAATTTTCCTCATTACCTGTAGGCAACACGGCGAGAGCAGCAGCCTCAACGTGACACAAGCAACCCACTGCAGAGCACGAGTGACGCACGTTCTTGTCCCTGCGCAGGGAAGAGCGAGTGCGAAGGAAAACCCAAACCTACCCCAGCGATTACCTCTGGGCAGCTAATCCAGGAAACTCAACTCTGGATGCTTTCCCATGAAGGGTTTCTGTGGAATTTAACACCTACACGGTCGAAGACACAGAAAGGCCAGTGCTGGTGACAGGAGAGCTTCAGACCTCCCACTGAGCAGCATCTTCTCACTGAGACCTGGACTCCTCGAGTCCCTCCAGTCCCACTAACACTCAGATCAGGGAAGATCGGACCATCCTGACTCAGTCACATGGCAAAGCCAGCTGTGTAAATTCAGGTCTCCCACATTCATTCATCATACAGAAAGTTGCAAGTGCTGGTCTCAAAGAGCCCATCGCTGGTGTTCAGGGGTAGAAATAAGGAGGTGCAACCTCATAACTGTACTTATGTTTCACAGGGCTTAGGATAAAATGCCACAACTGCCAGAAGCTCTAATGTGCATCTCAGGGTGACTAAGATCTTGGTGTTAGGAAAGTAAGCATAGGAATGACGCAAGTAACCCCTGTTCCAACGCTGTCAAAGGCTGAGGCGCTATGCAATGCCCAAGGAGATGGAGTCTATAACCCCAGATGCTGCAGACCTCACATTGCACATTTCTATCTATGCCAGCTCAAATATCAATTTGAAACCTCACATATCTGAAGGCAGATGGGCATCAGACTGCCTTTTATGCAGAGCTGCCTCCAGGGTACTTCTCTGCCCTGAGCAGCCTTCACAAGTTGCTGTCTGTCCCATCCTACTCCAAGTCCCTTTCTGTCAGCAGTCAATAAACATTTTGTGCTGCCCGTGCTCTATTCATTTAAAAGCCTCAGCCCTGCCTACAGCAGCAGTAAGCAATACCAGTACTAACACTGGGCACAGGGCTACGTCAACAGCGTTTTTATGCTGCCCTCTGCTTTAAGAAAAGCAGGTATAGCGTTGTAAAGTTGTAAAGAAGTTTACTGGAAAAGGTGACTCAAATGCAGCATTCAGGCCCTTTATCCTTACATCCCTTGCATTATGCACATTATGCATTCCATATATGCGTTCACTGCTTCTTTGTCTGGGATAAAGATGGGATTTTTCATCCTGACTCTGTGCCAAGCAGTCCTACTTGTAGCTATCTTCCAAGATGGTCTGTGCAGATCAGGATCAGCAGAGCTGATGAGTAGACTGAACTGCTTTGCTTTTGTAACTTCTCACTTTCCGAGCCTCCTCTCTCAAGCAGGAATTTCCTACCCTTCCACTGGCTGGCAAAGCTTTCGTATTGTGAATTAACGCAGACGAACCCCTGCCTTCTCCTGCTTTCCCAGAAAACAGGCAGAAGGGACCTCGGTGCAAACACCGCTCTGCTCTTGCTGTCCTTCCCTGCAGACTGTTCCCAGGAGAGCCTGTGCACAGCAAGCCCCATTTCTGAGAAAAAAACAGCAAAACCAGCCCTGCAAAACAGCAAACAGCCTGCTCTGAAAGCCCGGGCAGAGCGCTGCGAAAAGCATTTAATGCAGAGGTGCTACGAGCGCTGCTTTCTGCCACGCGCAAAACGCGACAGAAGCAGCGAGGAGCCGCTGCGGGAACCGGGCTGCTCCGGGGCTGCCGCGCGCATCCCCCCGGGGAACACGCGCAGGCAGGGCCCATGGCCTTTGATGCGACTGGATAAAGACCTCAGTGGAAATCTGAAAGGATGTGCATGAAACCTCATCACCAGCTAATCCAAACTGCACGCAGATTATGCCATGCTGCAGACGTACTGGGAAAGAACCAACTAAAAAAGAAAAAAAAAAAGGGGGGGGGGGTTTAGGGTTGCAGTATTTGGTTGTACCCTGTGCTTGCACCCGTCTTGCTTCCCCTCCCTCGGACAGGGCAGGAACAGGCACATGGTGGGGCAAGAGAGGAAGGTAGAGCGGGGCCTGCCCTGGCTTTCGCTTCCCTGGGGGACTGGGAAAGGAAGGAGCGGCCACGGCCACACGCTGAGCCCTTCCGAGCAGCCGGCCCTGCAGAGCCCCCACGCCGCACGGGGCCGGCCACAGCCACCGCTCTGCTTGGGCAACACAGATACTGCGGCAGGGCTGGAAAAGCTCCCCTGGGCTGGCTGCTTCCCGCTCCCACCCACAGGCAGCTCAGGCCACCCCCTCCTGCGGGACCCATCCCCTGCAGAGCACCCAGGGCAATGACTCACGCAGCCCTTCAACCCTTTTGCTGCGGGATCGGTGCTCACTAAGAGCTAAGAGGTGGCAACGTGTTACAGGCAGATGCACAGTTAAACAAACAAACTCCTTCTGAGCAGCGAGAATGGGCTGCAGGACAAAACCGACTGGCTTTGCTGCTTGCTGGCCAGGGTCTAGGGCATCCCTGCATGAGCAGCCAGGGCCCAGACGCAAAATCAGTCAATAATCAATAATCAGTCAGGGCGCAGGAATGGGTAAAAGCCTCCCTGCATTTTTCCAGGAGAGAGAAAAAAAGCAAAGCAAAACAACAACAACAAAAAAAAACATCGCTGCCAATTTGGCTGTTCTTTAGAAGGGCCACAGCTGGGGGTAAGTTATGATACACTCAGCAGGATGTATAAATGCCCTTTGTATCAGAGCCCTGATTAAGTTAACGTAGATCTTTTAAGTACATTATGGAGTCTTAAATTCTACTGGAGCAGGGAAAGGGCACCCTGCGATGCTCCGAGCGGGACTATTTCCTGGGAAGTGCAGGCTACTCATCAGCCTGGTGACCTCCACCCCGGGGCTGGGGGCTAATCCTGGATCACCATCAACTTGACCTGACTTTGAGCAAGTGACTTAAGGTTTTTTTGGCTAAACTTTACCCACCTATAAAACAAGTAAAAGATGACTACGATTCCCTCACCAAGAGGAGGCTCAATGTTGTATTGCAGAAAAAGCTCTCTAAATTTTGCAAAGATGATGGCATGGAAGCATGGTTGAGAATAACACGAGTTCTGGATGTGCACAGTTTCAGACAATAGCAGCGTACAAATCCTTGAATCTCTTCTATAGCACAAGCCTCCAGTTTTCCCAACAACTTTGCTAAAAACGAGCCCAATCTCTTCACATCTGTAATTCAAACGCTCCTACACAGAATTTCCACAAGGCTGCTTAAAAATTATGGTAACAATTGTAATTAAAAAACAATCTTCTCTATGAGATGACTCACGCTTCTGCAGGCTTCAGACCTGGCCGCAAAAAAAAAAAATATATATATATATATGCGCCAGTAGAGCACTGTTTACTAACTTCACACGGTAAACTGCCAACACTTATCAAAGATAACAGCAACGCTCACATAAATATGAAGGGCAAAAGAGAAAACGAAGTTATTTTTGCTCGAAGAAAGAGCTGGTCTTGTCAGGCTTGTTGCTTCCCCTTCCTCCCCCCGCCCATGATAAACAGATAATTTTCTCCGTCAAATCCATGCAGGTGATGCAAACACAGCAGGTATCCTCAGGAAACCCGCAGGCAATGGATCTAACGGCAGGAGAGGCCTCAAGGGTCGCTCTGCAGCCCGCGGGGACATGAGGGGCCTCGTCCCTATCACAAGGCTGCCTCCGGCGAGCGGAGGTGACACGGGGTGACACGGAGCTGCCGCAGCCCACGGAGCCTCCGAAGGCAACGCGGCCTGGACGCCTCTTGTTTTCGGGTTGGCCACGGTGCTTTCAGGTGGTATTTTTGTTTCTCCCGTTCCCAGCCCACTTCAGACAGCCTGGCCGATTAAACTCCGCGCACGGGTCAACCTTTGGCTGTTTCACACCCCGTGTTTGTGAGGGGGCACCTCAGCAGGAGACGGACAGCGCTTGCAACACTCCCATGGTTTTCTAGGACACGGGGCAGGATACCAGGGCATAGCCTAATTTCCGTGGAGAATCAGGAGGGGAAACAAGCAGCCCCCAAAACGCGAAGGGAAGGGCCCCTCGCTAACACCGCAGTGGGTGGCTCTGGGGACACGAAAAACCACGTTTTTGCTAATGGTTTTATCAGAGGAGCCTTGTTGCAGAGTGAAGGGGTTTTCACACAGAATCCGGCAAGGATGGGATTAAAACCCGTAATGCAAACGGTCGGCGATCCCAGCGCCGAGGGAACTCGGGCCACTTGGCTGCCTCCCGCTCTGTCACAAGGACCTGGTCTTCAGCACCTCAGGAGAAGCAACTGCCTCTGCCCGCAAGCGGGACCAGAAGAGCTAAGGCAGGACGGAGGCGGCTCGGGCAGGGGAGGAACAGAGATTTATTGGCTTGTTTTTTTTAACTTTCTAAACCTATTTGCGGGTCACAGAGATGATCCCCGAGGACTGCGGTACCCGGCCCACGGAGGCTGTACAGAAGCTGTGCCACTGACCCAGGTGTTGGTGATGCCTCCAGGAAGAGTTTCCTTCCTCAGCCCTTTCTCAACCTCTTGCCCTCACCCCCTTTTTGCAGGATACATCTTTCCTTGGACAAAAGCCATTCCAAGGGCAAGGGAAGGGGGCTGCATCCCCCTCCATGGTGGCAGACCATGGCTGACAGTCAGAGCTTCCCTAGTGGCAGGTTGGTTCAAGGACAATCCAAGAAAGCTCAAACTAGTTCTAACAGATTAGAGGAGATGAGAAGGCAATTCAGGAGCTGCAGGAAAAAAGCTAAAGATCTGGCTCTCCTTTCCAACTTACCTATTGTTTACTAGAGTCCAAACACCACCTCTCTTGCACTGCACCGTATCTGAACTGCCGTACCCGCTAGCTCACCTGCCTCATGGGAGCCCAGGAGGGTTCGAGTTGACACTTTACTCTTAATGGGGACAAAGATCAGAGGGCTCCCCTACACGCAGCGCCTTGACAAGCCCAAACAGAGATGTAGATAGGGCTCAGAAGATTACAGGCTCTCGCCCACCAGATCAAAGGGAATATTCCCGAGCAGAGATCAAGGCAAGCTCCTCTCCTCGGAGCCAGTTCCTCTTACGCTTTACAACCCAACTCGTAATCACCTCACTCGTTTACTATTGATCTCGTCCAGCGGAAGTCAGGGATGCTATGAAGTAAGATGGTGTCTCACCTAAACACCCCATTTTGGCGCCCGAGGCGTCTCACGCAGCACCCGAGCGATCCCGCTTCAACGCGGCGATGGAAAGAGCCTGTCATCGCACTGCAATTCCTCTGACCTTTCCGCCGACAGCGAGAATCCAGCGCTTGTACACAAAGATATTTTTACCGCTATAGACTGTGTATTACCTGTCACAAGATAACGGATTATTTGCCGCACGCCCTCCCCGACTTGCAGCCGTTAAAAGTGCTGCATCAGCAGTGCCAGCCAGGCTGGGAGGCCCTCAAAGCAACCAGAACCTGAACAGGGCTTTTGGTCTTTAAGACCAGCATCAAAATGCCTGCAAAGTGAAGATAAAGCCCCTCAACAGACACGTTTTGCTGTATCAGTATGATGATGGGTGTAATCTGACCCTGTGCCTCAGGAGCAGAGGGGCTGACTCATCAGACTGCCTACTATTTTTTAGCCCTCTTACAACAGCACCACAGCAAGACACATCAGCCTCAGTAATACTACCCTGGGATTTATTTATTTTTAGTATTTCCAGAGGTATCACATTTCCCTGAGGGATCTGCATGGTGTATCCGGCCTTTCTTTTGTGTCCATAACCATGACACGGGTGACGAGTTCAGTGGGAGCGAGGGCATCCTGGCACTATTCACCACGCTCAATTAATGCGAGACGTTAACCTCCAGCAGGGCCCTGGGGTGGTCAAAGGGAGAGCCGAAAGGCTACCGAAACGCCAGGGCTGCGTTTACTCAGACAGGAGCAATCCTGCGGGAAGCACGAGGCATCTCCTGCAATGGCAGCAGGAAGCTGCAAACTTCTCTCTCCAGCACATCGTTTTTCTCCCATTCTCTAGGACACACTTGTGTAACCTTGGCCCTCGTAAGAGCCACAACACTCATTCAACCACACTGTAAAATAGCACGCAGACCACTTTAAAGAAAACAGCGCCTCAAAGAGACACCTATTTTGTATCTCACAGATGAACTCACCATCAATAGGGACACACATTTTTAACATGCAAAGCAGAGCAGGGGCTGAGGGGAAGAGACAGGTTTGGGCCCCACCACAGCTACCACAGAGCTGTGCACAGACACAGGCACGCACGGGCATCCCCGTAACGCCGCGCCGCAGCACCGCGGAGCCCTGGGCACAGCGGACAGGAACGAGGCACCTCTGCAGCGCATCCTCCCTTCCTTCCGTCAATCTGACACAAGCAAAGGATTAGGTGCCACACTTCCACAAACAGGACCGACCGTGTCTCTTTCCTCCCTATACCCACCTGATCTGAAGCCAAGAAACCAGGAGAAAGGCCTCCCCATCAAATGCTTCTTGATAGAATCCAAGGCAGTGGAAACAGGAAACTTCCAATTGCTGCATATCTGAAATCCTCATGAATCCTGAGTTTCTACACATTTTCCTCAGACTCTGAGGCCAGTATGGATTAAACTAGCACCACAGCAAGTCTTCAGTCACGTTCTTTGTGAGCAACTTGCAGACATTTGCAATATGGTGCCAGCGGTGCTGTCCATAAACCAAACAGCTTTCCAGGCGCCTCAAGACCACATAAAAGCAGATCTAAGAAGGACATGAATCCTTATGCTCCTCAGTCCAACCTTTATATCTCTTCCTGCCCTGCTTCCCAGCTATCTGGGGATTCATAAGCTGAGGTTAACTCTCCTAGCTGAAAACTGAATGTGCATTAGGGGGGCGTTTAGCAGGCCACACACAGGTGGGGGAGCTTTCCCTTATCGCAGGCCCTTCCTTCCCATCCCTGCCGCTGCCTTCCAGCCAGGTGGGCGGATGGCCCACACGTTAACTCCATCTTCTGGAGAGGTGGCCTGCAGCTGAGCTCAATCCAGAGAACACCCAAGACCACTGCAGAGAATTCCCTCCTGAGTGCAGTTCCCAGGAGCTTTCAGTGCAAGGAGAGCCAAAGATTTCTAAAATCTGGTTCCTGCTCACCCTCTGTGCCCCCTCCCACGCCTGGGCTGCCTTGGGCCTTCCCTCATTTCCTCTGCATCTCAAAGCAGGCGTGTAACCCGAGCAGGCTCGGCAAATAAAACCCATCCTGGAGATGGATGGCAATATGGAAGGGATAAACTGCCTCGGGGTAAGCACAGGGCTGCCTGCAGGGATCGGTCACTGCTGCTAAATTAACTTGAACGACAGCCAAGCCGGGTTCTCCCTCGCAGGGAAGGGCTGAGAAGGGAATTGGGTTTTGTGCTTGGGGATAGTGGTTAAGAAAAAGGATTTTAGCAACGTTTAAAGAGTGGGAAAAGCTCCTTATGCATATACAGGGCATGCCATCTGTAGTGGTCTTTTAATGTGGTCAAGTCTCAGCTGCTTGGAGGAGACAGTCCCATCCCACCTGAAATGGCTTATGCTGAGGATAAGTGCAATTCCTCCTCACAGTCCTGTGCTTGAGTCCTGCTGGGGGAACGGGGAGGAGTCTTTTAGCAGCAATCTTAAGTAAAATTTTAAAACCTGCCTTAACACAACCATCAGAAAAGCAGAGTGTGATTTCATGCAAATATGGCCCAGATATGACAATGAAAACGAAGATCCTTGTCTCCCCTGAACCGCCTGGACAGCTTGAAATCGCTGTGCAGAAATCTGAAATCATTTCTCCCTTAGAAAGCTCAGGGAAGAGGTCGAAAATGCAGCTGTCCTTTCAAATAATGAAAGCACCGTCTTTTCCTGGGCCATTTTATGCAAATTAAATTAGCCAGCAGAGCCTCTTCTGTTCCAAGACGAGACGTAAGAGCCTCCCGAGGTACAAACCTTTACTCAAAAACACAAAGGAAAACGTTCTCATTAAAGAAAACCTGATGCTGGGAAAACAGGATGCTGATTTTGTGAATTTTTGCCAAGAAAATCGTGGTGAACAAAATCGCTTTACAGGAGCTGGGGCCCGGGAAGGTGCGAGGGGCTCATGGGCTGTCTCGGAGCTTTGGGCCGCCAGGACGGAGGGGCCACGGGCTCCCCGACTCCTCTGCCCTGCAAGGAGGGAGCTTTGGGGAAGAAAAGCAGAAGTGAAATGACAACTACTAGAAAAGGAGGAAGAAAGAATAATCATTTACCTTCCCCAAACCATTAGTTATAGTAAAGTATAAAACCGAGAGTCCCTAAAAATACAAGTTTGAGCTTCCTGTGGCATTTCAGCTTTCGAGCCCCGCCAGCCTCCACTTCCTCTCTCGTTCCTGGTTGCCTTCCTGCTCCATCTCCTTCTTGCTTTAGTTTCCTCTCTCCTGTTTATTTTCATTCTTGCCTTTTTCCTCCCCTTCTTGCCCTCAACTTTGCCCCATCTCCTCCTCCAGGGCTGCTCCCTGCTGGGTCCCAACCAACGTGAGGTGCCCCGCTGGCCTCCCGCCTGCCGCCTTCTTCCCCAAGGCAGAGCTATCCCCCCCACAATGCCGGCAGATCGCATCCAAGCATCTTCAAACACCTAAAAACACGCAGGGCAAAAAGGAGTAACTTGGAAAAGCAACAGTCCAATTTAGTTAATGGCAACTGAACAAGCAACAATGCCAAGACTGCAAAATTACCCTGTCCTCAAGGAGAAGAGATGTACTTTTATTAAAGAGCAAAACAGTGAACTGAAAACATTTTCTCATTATGTTATAACTTTTGTAAGACTTGTCCTTGTTGTCATACTAGCATTTAGCAATTGCCCCCCTCCACCCCATATGCAAATGTAAATATTCATATTTTTAGGTAACCTCCTTTTTTTCCTTTGTCCTCCATTTTTTTCTCCATTTTTTTTTCTTTCTATTGAGCATTGTGGGAGTCCCCGGAGCTGGACTGTATGATTCTCTAAACTACCAAGCCTGGCCCAGTGTTTCAGACTGAACAGTGATTTGCAGCAAAAATTACAACCATTTGGGGGTTCAGGATTTTTGTAAGATACTGAAGAAGATCTCACCCTGTCCTTCATTTTACTATTTCTTTTGCCTCAGCCCTACTAAATTACAGAGTCCCCCAAAGTCTTTTGATGCACTTCACTGATAGCTCTTTACTGATCGTAAAGCCCAGAAAACAAATTAATTGTTCCGGGTGGAAAAAAATAACAGTGCCATCAGTTAACCCCAGGGACCCATCTTTTAAGGGAGAGGGAACCATAAACCTTACTTTCAGTGCCGTTACAATTATCTTTTATCATTATCACTACTTAGAAAGTGAACCCGAATGGATATTTAAGAGGCAGACCCAGCAAGAGGCCTTGGAGCCTGAAGGGCCCAGCGCTCCTCGGGTTAACGGCTCCCCACGTGCACAGCAGGACCGCGTACGATCCGATCTGCAAGGACCCACCAGGCTCATCTCAGGGGTCTCCAGCTCCGCAGATTCTGTCCCTGATTGCCAGGATGGAGCGAGGGCAGCGGGAGCTGCGAGGGGCAGTTGTGCTTACCCACGTCGTTACTGCGCGTTCGGACACCGCCGCAGTGACAGCCCTAGGCCACCGCTGCGACAAAAGGCACCAAGATGTCACCCCAGGTCAGCCTCTGCGCTCCACCTCCATTATTTGTATTTACAGCTTCTGCGAGAAGCGCCACCTCCGACGGCGATGCTGGGACTGAACGCCCGGCCTCGGCCTCGCGCACCCCTCGGGTCGCTGGCGAGCTGCTTAACCACAGCTGACACGTTCCAACCCAACCTAAACGCGGGCCCTTCCATGAAAGGGGCTGTGTTCAGATGGACTCTACCATTTCCAGCTTCCTTGGCACGTAGGCACGCAGGTCTGGCCTCCTCCCGGGTACCCATACACAAGGGAGAGCCCAGGTAGAGAGGAGCTTGGTGTCCCACAAGGATTTACTCATACTGTGGGGGTACCCAAGGGAGAAAGGCTTGATTTTCAGGGTACAGAACCCATTTATAAAGCTGCTGATTCAGCAAAAGAGCCATTCATTTGTACTGCACTGCCCTCCCAGCTGCCAAGCCACTGCAGCCTGCTGGTCCGGGACGCTCTTTGCCTTCCGAAGCAAATCACCCCCAGCTGAAACCATCGGCGCTCTGCTGCTCGCTACAATACAGCATCCTCACACCGCTTTATCCCAGCTTCCTCTGGAACCAGCGGACATGGAGGTCCGACCCGTGTGTGTGCCCCCTTGTAACTTTTAACCCCGTTAGCCAACTTCAAAGGCATCAAAGATAAACAGCTCCTGTTGACTCCATGCAAAGAGGCAGCACAGAGAATGAAGTCGGGCTCGGCCTCTCACAAGTTCAGCTCCAAGAGCTTTTCATCCCCGTGTCCACGTTCTTCAATTAATTATAGCAGCCTCCATGTTGCCAGCAAAGCCATCAGAGGGAGAGACTATAGGTGTAAGCAGGCATAAAGAACCCTAATTTAATTAGGGAAGGATGCAATCAACCAGGGGACATAAATACAAGGGAAAACAGGTTTATTAGCTCTGGCGCTTGCAGAGCTGCCCGTTTCCTTTGCTAGGAACGTGGTGGCGGGCAGGTAACTTGGCTTCCTACTGAGGTTGAAACCCATGAGTTACACGGTGGCCAGCCCCAATTTTGATTTGCACCCATTTCTGACCTCAAAACAGACTTACACCAAAGCTGCTCCTTGTTTCCAGCACTGCATTTTCCCCCATTTACCAGGAAAGTCAGGAAAGGCAGCTCAGGACATGACCCAAATCCCGCAAGTTGCACTGTTTCCTGGAACACGGGGTCTCTGGTACCTTCGGTCTCCTCCTGTCCAAGGTCCCAGCAACCACATTCAGGATGAGGAACAAGACAAGAGCAGCCCCCTTGTTTTGAACTGGCAGATGCAGCGCAGCAAACAGCTGTAATATTTAACATTCAGGCTTTAATGCGCAGAGAAGGGCTCTGCGGAGAGCGTCACAGCACAAAGTGACTAACGGGGAGCTGGGAAACTATTTAGAGATTAACTAAGTGATTGAGTGTTATGAAAGGACAGGTTGTAATTTTAGGATTAGAAATCCATATTTTAGATGTCAATATCTTGCATAAGGAAGGGGCCAGAAACAGGAGCACGGCAGCACTCTAATCCATCAGCAAGGAACTGGCACGTCAAGCGAAAAAAATCAAACGTCTGTGCCAAAAGACTTTAAAGAAAAACAATAAAAAACAACTGCCAAGCACAGCACCTCCCGCAGGCTCCCCTAAAGCTCTGAGGAGAAGCAAACGCAGAGTCTCCAGCAACATCCCCACGACCTGTGCGTGTGACAGGGTGCCCGGTGCTGCCTAGCGGGCCAAAGGGGCGACGCTCGCTGGCCACCAAGTCCCCAGCTCCCCCTGCAGCCCCGAGGTGCTGTCGCCAAGACCCTCACGTTATCGTGACAGCGACAGGCTTGCGGATGGCACTTCTTGGGAATATATTCATTCCCTTCTCACTCACTTTAAGGCAGCCAATGAAGAAGAAAGTGAGGAAATTTGAAAACGATTTCCTCAATTATCACCACGTTATGTGAGCAGAGCAAACAGGTAAGAGGAGGCTTGGAGGGTTCTGAAATGAAGACGAGGGTTTAATGACACATATGAAATAACCTTGCTGCTAAACCAAGGAACCTGCAGTGTGTCCTATGTCCAAAACCCACATTTTAAATAATAGCAGAGTTTGAAAGAAAAGAAGGAAAAGAAAAAAAGACCACATGAAGAAAAACAAAGTATATTTGAGAGGACAAGCAGTGTTTGCAAATCCTATTCTGGTATTAACTTTGCAAGAGCCCGAGAATGTCATCACTGCCGCTCTTTCCCAGCCTTTGTCCAAAGGAAACACTCAACCAGCCCTGAAGGACTGTGGTGTTTCCGAAGTCCCACGAAGCTGCAATGTCACCACTCCGGTTTATCCCGCTGCCTGACAGCTTCCACCTACGGAGTTACGTGTACGACGGGGCCCGGGCAGCCGCACACTGCGGGTACCACCCTGTGTCCATGGGCGCCACCACGAGCACTGACCCGGCCCCGCTCCCGCCCCAGATCCGATGGTGCCGCAGCCGGTGCCACAGCCGCGCCGGCACCACAAGGGTGTTTCCTGCTGCCTGCACTATCTAGGGCAGTGCCTGAAGGCAGGTTAAACACAACATACCAACCACCACTCACTGCTTTACGCTGTTCATTTTATTCGTTTATTTTTTTACCTCCCATTACAGGGAATTTTGCAGGCCCATAAAAATGAAACAGCCAAAGCGAAGTGGGAATATCTTATGGATATGCATCTGGGTTCACTTTTGCTCCCCTCCTTCCTATTTTGATCCGCTTATTCTCCTTTACTCCTCCCCCCATGCCTCCAGTCGAGGTTATTTAAATTTACAAAGTTTGAAACAAATAAACCCCGAACAAAAATACACAGTAAGAGTCCTCAACGTTGCAGAGGTTAAAAATAGGCTTTAAACCAGCCAACGTCAGCATCAGCGTAAAAGAAAGGACACCCTGACAGCTCTAATTATTACATTCTCTTGTTTTGCACTTCTGAAGAGCAGCAATTAAATCTCTGCTTGGGCTTATAAGGAAAAAGTAAGTGTTCTGCACCTGCAAAACGGACTCTGTTACACTGGTGGATTTGAGCTCTCCAAAGGGCATAACCCAGGGCAGGCTGCAGAGCACAACACGGCGCCCTGGAGGGGCCCCTTCCTCCTGGTCTTGCAGCCAGCTCCCGGGGAAGAACACCGCTACCTGCAACACCTCCTCTCCCGCCCTTGTCACAGGCATTTATTTAAAAGAAAACGCCCCGTTTCCGGCCCGAACAGTCACAAACCATGTATGTTTGCAACGCCTGGAGCTGCCATATGGTGACAAAAGTATTTTTACTCAGAGTCATTTTTATTGCAGTGGCCTCTGGGGACTTGAACTAGGTCACGTTGCCATCAGGGCTCACTACAAGCCATTAGACAAGCAGGGTCCTCAGCAGCGTTCAGGAAAGGCAGGTTTTGTTCGCTGAGAAGGCAAACAGAAACAAGCACCACCACTGATGAAACCTATTCTTCTACGACTCATTAACAGAGATTCTTTGATGCTCAATAATCCAGTGGGGATTAGAGTGTGTGGATGCTATTGGCATTCCCTGCTTTTATGGAAGGTCCTGGTGTTTGCCATCTCGATGCGCTGGCCGGTGGTAGCCCCGTGGCGGGAAGCGCCGAGGCTCTGAGGCAGGGGAGGGATCCCGACGATGGACACGGAAGTTCCGGCAGCTCCATCGCCCTCGGAAAGCCAACAAAAAAGCATCTCATTGTTCTCATGGTCAAATTCCAAGCGTGCATCGAGTAGCGGAAAAAAAAAAGTGGAAAAAAAAAGTGGCGGAAAAAAAGGATAATTTTCTTACAGATACTTTTCCAAATACTAAAATCCCAAAACACTGCAAAGAAAAAAATAAATCCACACAATTTATGCCTGGCAATGCTGGCGCAGGGCTGCACAGGGACGAGTTTCAGGCACTGCTTGTCGCGCCAGCTCCTGAGCTCGAGGTGGCCGTGGCACAGGGGACCCATCTCCCTGCAGCAGCACTCAAGGGTCTCGGACCAAAGTCCTTCTCAGCAGAGCTAACTGAACCCACATAACGGTGCCTCCCCCTCCCAGACACAAAGCAAGAGGTTTTGAACAGCCGATCATTGACTAAGTGCGAATTCTGCTTGCATGACAAGGGCAGATACCACCTGGGACACCACGAGGAGAAAGGCACAGTGTTTCCATAAAGGCAGTGGAAAAAAAAACACATAGCTGGGAACATTCTCCTGGCAGAAGACGCTCCCTCGCAGAAGGAAAGGAGCTCATGCAGCCAGTTTCCCCCCCGGCAGGGCCACCTGCAAGTCGGTGCCTGCGGGAGCCGCGCGGAGCGGGGCCACGCGGGGACACCAACCACCTCCCCTGGGCTCGCTCCAAAAACCCCAAGATCCAGCAACCCCTTCCAGCTGGTCCCAGCGGTTTTGGCGTTAGGCCCCCCATCTGGGGGGCTCCGATCCCTCTGTGGAGGTGGCTAAAGGCCACGGTCCCGCTGGAGCCCAAGGGAGCTGCAGGAAAGGGAGACATGGGACGTGCTGGGTCGGTTGAGCCCAGACGTCGAGTCCCACTCGTGGCATCCCCTGAAACCGGGTGAAACGTCCCCAGGAGCTCTGGGGACTAAATAATCTGGGAATCATAATGTAAGTACGCAAGCCATAAACTAGACAGTAAAGCTACCTATATTCCAAACATTTTTTTTCCCTCATTTACCACTCTTTTACAGCTCTTTAATGCAACTCGCCAGGATGGGAAATAAAAAAATTACCTCTCACTGAGTTCAGTGCACACAAAACATGCTGCATCTCTGCAGAGCCTGCGGCTGCTGCCCTCCCGCCGCACCCGAGGGACGGCAGCTCCTCGCAGGACGCCCATCACCGCGCCGACCCACAGGGCAAGCCTAGGCCGCATTTCTACCCGTATGTAAATCGTGAGGTTATCCCTTTCCTGCAAGGGCCAGGGATGAAGAGAGCCTCTCCCCGAGCAGCCTCCAGGCCGGGCCGCCGGGAAAGCCTCGTGTTCTCCATGGTCTTCTGCAAGCCCTTCTGCAGCTGCGGGCCGCTGGGCTCGCCCCACGCAGGTGCCTGGGGTCTGCATCCTCTGCCTTGGGGTCGCTTGTGCCGCGGCCGGCGTTCCTTCCAGCAGCGCACAGGCACTAGAGCCCCAGTGCCAACGCAGCTGCCATGCTTCGTCCCAAAGGGATGAAAAGCACCTTAGACTTGTACATTTTTCTGCGTGCAAAATGCCCGCTTTATTTTTTAAAGTTTGACTTTTTTGCGCTGCAATACTTATGAAATATTTTTATATTTTACAGATGTGTTACAAAGGTCTTGCTGACCCTGTGTAGTATTGCTTATCAATTCCAGGCAGATTACTGCTGTGTGGAGACAGAGTTGGAAATCAAAGCAAGTCCTGAAAGATGTTCCTCTTTTGGCAGGTCTTTGGGGCAGGCTCAGCACATTCCCCTGTTCTGCTTTGTCTAAAAATAACAATAAATAACCTCTCGGACACGAGCGGCTGAGACAACCCACGTCTCAGCTGATGCAGGTACCGCTTTGGACGTGCAGATGGCCACAACGGAGTTAAAACAAGGGCTTCTGCGGGCTTCTCCCTCGGCTGGAGTTCCTCGTGTCTGCTGACTCCACAGAGACAGCCCCCGCGTCCTTGGTTTCCCCTCCTCACAGGGCGACACACAGGCTGGAAGGGGCTTCTGGAGATCATCTGCCCCACCCCATCCAAAGCAGGGCCCATGTGGGGCCCGACTGCCGACTGCCCGGTGAGGGAGCAGATGCCAAGAGGCTGAGAAGGGCTCTAGGTGGGCTCGAGGTCTGCTGCACTGAAAGCCAGGAGGAGCCCTCCATGCAGCACCTCCTGAAGCCTGAGCTACAGATTTTCTGTTTTCTCCTCTATCTGAAGTCTCTCAGAATGGGAAAGATATCTGAATGGGGCTTGCAAAAAGCCAAATGCAACAAGATACTGATCTACAACACGGCTCCGAGGGCTCCTAAGTGCTATAACAACACGAAGAGGCCGCTATATCATTATGAGCATCAGCAAAGAGACCTGCTTAAAGCAATGCATGCGGCTCTTTATTTTTAACCCGTCCAGGAAGAGGAGCAACGAGCACCAAGGTGGCAGCGCTTCCCGCCCACGGGGGCGGTGAGATTTGAGAGGAAATCCGCGGGAGCAGCGGGAAGCCCTCGGCATGGTGCCTAACACGTACAACGCGCTCGGGGACGCGACAGGAGCCCAGGGCCACCGCAGCGGGACACGCTCCCAAGGCAAAGGGATAACTCCTCGAAAAGCACCAAAATTAGGACGTGCTGATTTTCTGCACGAAATAGAGGGCGCGATAGGAAACGCGGTTGGGTTTTCGCCACGGGCCAGACGCTCGTGCGAGCCCCTCTGCTCAGCCCGGCCACCCTCCTCCCGGCCTCTCCTGCTCCCCGGCAATTAGCTGCAAGTTCACACTTTTAATGGGAGCAAGAGCTATCAAACTGTAACACTCCAATAACAGCAAACATTAGCTCTCTAATATTCAGACTATATCTGAATTCCAGGAGGTATTCTCCAGGCTGGAAAACCCAACTTTCTCCCAATGACTTTTCAACGTGTAACACAGGTACATCCCAGCTTCTCTGCTACCAGCAAGGGCAAGCAGGAGGTTGTCCTCTCCCGCAGGGTGGCATAGGAGCCCCCCATCACACTTAGGAGCCCTTCTGCCCATCTTTTTCTTAGGAATGCAATGTGAGGAAATATAGCAACGGGAGGAGGAAATACAGTATTGCACTACAGCAGTTTGCTCCCTGATTTTCACAGCAGCTCGTGTATGAGCACAGCGTTGCTAAGGGAAAACGGGCTCAGCTGCCTTTCAGGAGGTTCTTGTTTGAATCTAGATCCTGGGATCAATGTCATTAATTCCCAAGGGATTAAGAAGAACATAGGTATTAAAAGTATTAACAAGGACCAGAAAACCACAGAAAATACAGACAGGGCTTCACTGCCTGCACCCTGAGCTATGAACCAGCAAAATTAGTACTTAACCTGCCATCAGAGAAGCCATTCCAGCTTCTTTTTACCCCAGAGTGCTACTCTGTGTTCTCAGAAATACTGTCCCCAGCTCCTGTGTCGGAGTTCCTAACACTACCCATTTTATTTTGCTGCTCACTGGGGCAAAAGGGAATAGCAACTTCTCTTCCTTAATGGCAAATCCATACCATAAGGAATGCACTCACCAACAAGCAACACGCTCCTGGACTTTAGGGAGAGAAAGAAGCAGCAGCAGGACTGAATAATTTATCCAAATTGAAGGAACGTGTTTTAAGGAAACAGCCAAAGAACGAAAAGGGGTGGGAGGATAAAGAACAGTTTCCTAATAAAGAGTTTAGTCTTGAATTAAAGGGGTCAAGCAGCCGGTTTTGAAAACCACACGGGTATAATTTAAAGAGCAGTTCTGTAGGATGAGTTTTGATCTTCAGTGTGGGTTTTCATGCATTAAAGATAAACAGGATTCTGCAATTAAATATTCTCAGGAAATCTGGAATTACAGTGGACCCAGAATTGCGAATAAGTGAGGGACAAAGCTAAGAGATCAGGGCAGACAGGGATCCTGCGCGGTGAGAGCAAGGGGGAAACATGGGCAGCAGGTCGGCTACGACTCCTGTGAACAGGGATGAGAAGAACTCGTGTTCTTTGGAGGTATTTGGAAAAGGACCGTGTGTTTCCTAGCCCACAGTGGGCCTGGAGGGCGGGCTCGGGGCTAGCGACACCGGCACGGCACCTCGCTGCAAACTCCTCAGCTCTAATCCCTGCGCGGAATTAGCTCCATTCGGAGCTTTCAGGCAGTCCGTTAGCCTCATTACCTCAAATCCCCCATCTGCAAGTGGGGATAATAACACTTACCTACCTGCTGAGGGGAGGGGGCCTTGTGAAGATTAGTTAAGCTCTGCTGGTTAATTAGAAGCTGAAAAGCACCGAGCGCTATGTCCCACCTGGCAAGCAAGCAAGGCTGGGCTGGGGCTCCCACGGGTGAAGGGGCTTTGGGTGTCCCCGCCACGAGACACCTGCCCCGTGCTCGCTTTCCTCTTCCCTACAAGCAGTGGTTTTGGCATGAACAACACCAGAAATGTAATAGTGAGTAATATTTGCGTTAGGCCCATGTTGCAGATGAGTCAAGGGAGGCCGGATCGTACTGCAAACATGTGGCACTGCAAAAAAACTCAGCTCTTGGATCTTAGTCCTGCACTTTAACCACACACATCTGCCCTGCTCAAGCTAGGGCCCACTGGGCATTATGTGACTAATCCTGGCAGCAAAAAGAAACCCAAAAGCTCCATTTTCCACAAACAAAGGTTTCCCAAAACTGCAGCCCAATGACTGCAACCAGCTGAGAAGTCACAGCGAGGCCCCTGTGAGAGCCCTTTCGAGACGATGCCCAGAGCCCAAAGGTGACCTGAACACGTCAACATGGCACAGAATGAATCACCTCAGGAAATGCCAGGAGCTCTTCTGTCACCAGCCACAAAGGCAAGGCCAGTTTTTCCTCCTGCTGGAAAGAAAAATAATGGATCGTACGAAGCGGATTAGATCAGTCATGGGATGTGATGCAGAGAACAGAATTTACTGCAGAACATGCTCTGCCGCTTTAAAAGCCATGGGGATGTTTTCCAGCGTGCTGCTGGGCAGAAGCGTCGTCCTTCTTTCCTTATCAATGCTTCATGGAGCATACAAAGAATACTCCTCCAAAAGTAAATTATTTAGGAAGTCATCTCAGCAAGTTATTTCCGCTCATTTGTGAGGAACAATGTGGCTCAGCCTGGGATTTAATCTAGGAATAATGAAATGGTGTCTAATTGACTCTAGCCCCCAAAATGAGCAGAAAAGGGGCACGATACTTTGCCAGCAGAGCGTGCAGGACAAATTGGACATGGCTTAAATACCTGCAGGCAGCCGGAGCAGTGGGGCTTGGTGCTCCATGCCACTTTTTGGAAGACGGGTTGTACCTTGTCTGTCACCCCCACCAGATGATACCAAAAGCAGCAAAAAAGCCGCTATTAAAAAGTCAGCCCATGAAGATACTGGGGCTGAATTAACCAAGTTTGGTGTCACGTATGGGACAGGTTTAGTATAATACAGTGGCCTCAAAGTCCAGCTTTCACACTGCTGGGCCACAGCAATCCTAAACAATGCTTGCTACGTATCCTTATTCCAGATGGTTTCCCTGTTAGAAGGAAGTTGGATTCTCCACTTTTGTGTGAATTAGTCTAATCTTTCCATAACAGTCGCAGAGCAACAACAGGATATTGCAAGGAAAACAGGCCATGATTTGACTGCAGGTTTTAACAGGGAATGGGGCTGCCAAACCAGACCCCCACAGAGCTGAATCCCTGATAACTGTAACTAGGCCAACTTCAGTTAGGGGAAACAAAAAGAAACTACGTATTGGAAATGGGACAAGAAGCAAGAAAAGTAGCTATTTAAGACAGAAGTTGGATGTTTGCCTTTCTGTGTTGCCCTTTCCTGCAGACCAGTATTGGGTTTCTTGTACACCCGCTGCACAGCATTTAAGAAAAGCCTGTAAGAGAGGCACCAAGGAAAAGCCTCGGGTCCCAGCACAGCTGTCTGCCTGACTGCAGTCTTCCTAAAAAGCTGCAGGACCGCAGATAAATCCTCCTAGGAGCGCCGACGGATACAAACCTCCCCCTGAAACATCCGTCCGGGTTTCCAGCCTCCTGCACGTGAACCCTGCACAGGAGATGCCTGAGCTACACCGCGACACCCAGCGCGCGACGCACAACGTCACGGCCCCATCCTGCTGACCTTTGACTTGTACACAGCTCCGAGAGGCTCTGCGATTAGTAAGGTGGCAACAAAAGTCAGATAAAAATTAGATCAACTTGAGTTGTCTGCAGAAATGGACTCTCACCGAGGGCAGCCTCTGCAGAGAGCTGGCCAAGCTGCTCCACTGCTACTAACCACGGCGCTCAGCGTTACAAACATCGTAAGCCAGGAGGAAAAAATTGAAAAAGCTCCCAAGTTTTCAGTAAATTCAGACCTGCAGCAATCAAAACAAACTTCTTTTTCTTTTCAATAAACAGTTTTACACATACTACTAGATCTGCTTCTCAGGCTACCTCAGCTGAGTCGATACTCAAAAGGACTCACTTCTGCATAGTAGTGCTCATGCGAAAGATGAAGTTCTCTATAAATCTTTCAAACTCTATCTTCATCTGAAGGGTATATACATTACAAAGATTAAAGCATTTTGAGTCCAGAAATACTATTCCTTCTACTTCCCTTGCCAAAAAAAAAAAAAAAAAAAAACAGTCTTACAATCAAAGAAAATTTCTGACACGTGGATTTTCACCAGGCTTGAAGACAAACCAATGCTGAAGACAGCATTCTTCAAACCTGCACTTTGCAAGGTTTTGGCAACATTTCCTTTTGACCTGGACCTTGTCACAATGATTTCCCTCTGTTTCTGCTCAAAGCAGGTTATCACAACTGTCTCTACCGGAGCTAATCCCAAAGGCAATCGGGAAACGTCACGCAGTGTCGCGGGAGACCTGCTGCCTCTCAAGAGCGCAAGGGGTGAAGTTGTTTCGCATGCTCAGTTGGGTGGTCTCAACACTGGCTGCATGAGTAAGAGTGAGGAAAAATTATATGTCATGCATTAAAAAATCACAAGCAGACAGCAATGGAAGGTGTTCCACGCTGCGTGCCGAAGTTCAGCTCTCTGCTAAAGGCAATTGCACTGCCCTCATTTCCCCTGGCGCTTGGCTGCTTCTAAGTCCCCTTGGTCATCCTGTTAGGTCCCCAGTACCTGGAATCCAGATCTCCCACAACCAGCAGTTGAACGCCGGCCAGGAGAGCCACCAGCCCCAGAAAAGAAGCCTTCAACCCTGCTTATTTATTTGCCTTCCAGTGACATTCATTTTAGCCCTAATTAAGACACAAATTTTAGACAATTCTTTTTGTGGATCTCCTTATCTTACATGTAACAATCCTCATTTTCGGACAGCTGGCGTATGTTAGGGATGAAAGTGAAAGGTGGCTGGCCGCAACCTTGAGTTTGCTCCATGCTTGGGAGCTGAAACAACAGGCGGGCCGGGTATGGCTGACACAAGGGCTGTGAAACGTCCCCTCTCGGCTGCCCTCCCTTCCTCGTGACCCACGTCCACGCTGCAAAGCTGGACGGGGGCTCCAGTCGATGCACTCGCTCTTCTGCTTCCATGCTGCTCAATGGAAGGGGTCACCCCATGGGTGCTGAGGCAGCTTTGCACCTACTGAGGAGAGAAGCTCATCCCCTTGGAGCTCACTGCTAGTACCCAACAGCCAGGCAGCAAAAATATCTTGGAACGGTTTAAAAAAAGAAAGTGTGGCAAACAAGATGCGTTCCTGGATACACAGAGCACCGTCCCAATCTGCATTCGCAAGGCTAAAATAAGGACTGCTAGTATGTGCTACTGGCAGTGTTTTATATCGTCTCTACGGCGCAGTCCAGCATCCATCACCACGACGTTGACGGTGTGCTGAAGGATAGACACTTATTGCCAGCATTTGATACCCATCACAGCTGCAGATCCTGTAATCTCTACTTCTTAAGAGAAAACGGAAGATTTATTATTCAGACAATAGGTTATGAAGGTCTTTTCCTTGAGTGGAATAGCGGTGTTCAGGCCTTGGTTTGTATGTCACACTCTATCATACAAGATTTAGTAGCCCAACTTTTCCAAGCGTAGCTGTGATCCAGGGAACGTGTGAATTCGCCAGCTCTGGTTAACAGAGCAGAGACTGCTGGTTCCCCGGCGGTGCCGTCCCTGGCACCGGGCACCAGGGGTTTCTCTTCCTCTCGGGATGCCCAGTGAGAAGTCTCATGTCCAACCCAAACAGTTTTTGGCCACCTTTCTGTAAATTATGAAACCATTAGGTAGAGAAGACTCATACCCTGCCATTGGAGAGAGGCCTTCTGCAGGGATCAAAGCAGTTAGCCGTAAAAGCAAGAGAAGGTTGCAAAACAAATTCTGATTTGTCAGCAGGGAGATTTCCTCTTTAAAGCATCTCCTGTGGGCAGAAGGGCTAGAAAGATCAGAAAAAAATAAACATCACGAATCGCTAGAGAGACTGCCTTCACTCACAGCTTTGCCATTAGCTGGGAGAGCAATCCTGCACACCTGATAAAACCTCAGCGCCGCCTCTTACTAGGTATTTCCTACAGATCACCTATTTCATGTGGAGTCCAACACACAATCACACTGAGGCGTGGGATCCCAGCGCTGCAACTTTGCTTCCTCCTTTCAATCCTCTTCTTCCTAAGCCCTGGCCAGAGCTAAGCTTGGGGTGTTTAATGCTCCCTAAAACCTCTGGAGAAGGAGATGTGACACCAGCGAGGCACCCGGCCCCATCTTCATCACCTTCATCTAGGGGCGCCAACACCCACCAGGTTCAGTGAAGTCCTCCGTTGCCGTCCTTAAAGGATGGAAATGAATTCCGGCTTTATAAAAAGGGATAAAACCCACCAGCGTAATCAGGAGTGATGGCTATCAGGTGTGGAGTGTCATCCTCCCTGCCCCTGCGTCCTCCTCAGCCCTCGCCATGCAAACGGTAGCCAAAAAAAAAAAAAAAAAGCAAAGAGACGGCTCTGATACCATCCAAGATTTATTGCATGTCGTCTTGAATGCTGGCAATTTCTCCTGAAAAATTGTTTATCGTGTTGCATTTTTCATTCCTCCCTTAAGAAACAGCCTGATTTAAATATCTTTAGCTGCAGAGTTTCAAAAGACTTCCTGATGGTTCTGCAAGCGTTCACCCCCATCACGATAAAAGCAGGGGACCAGAGTGTCTCACCGGGGAACTGGACCTGGTGTTCTGAGTACAAATGTTGTTCTGGCCAGATCTGAATCGCAATAAGCTAACGAAGCTCAGTACCCTGGGCTGTGGGGCTTGGCTGCTGGAAATCCTCTTATCCAACCCCCCTGCCATTCTCAATCCAACTCCCATCCCTTCTTTCTCTGTGCATTGCTACGGGAACAAGGTTTGCCTTAGATTTTAAAAAACAGGGGTTATGCTAGATCATTTAGAGAAAACAAGAGGTAGAATTTTCCCTGCATAGGCAGGACTTGTTTGCCTTCAAGCCTAACCTCCTTGTTCACCCTGGTTTTCACTTCAGAAATTTGGGTGCTTTTCTAGGGTTAGTTGGATCTCTGTATTTTAGGACATGTAAGAGTGCGTATACGCGTGTGTGTGTACAGCAGGACAGGGGGATTATTCTCACAGGAGAGCTTTGCCTTTTCTTTCATTTCTAACTATAAATAAATCAAAGGACTTCATCCGACACGACGTTGCTGGGCAGACTGCTCAACAGTGCTGAGCCTGTGCTCCCCACCATCGCCGTGGCCGCACTCCTGCGGCACTCCGCGCCAACCATGTCCTGCTAACAGGCTTTGGGAAGCGCGTCCGGATCTGGCTGACCGTGCGCTGGGCCACGCTGATGCCTTTGGGGCATCACAGTCACACTTGTGCCTGGTGAGCCCGCGTGCACTGCCACCCCCAGCTCGCCCCCGCATCGCGCCCAGCCGTCCCGCAGCATCCTCAGCATCTGCTCGCTGCTGTCGAGCCCTCCAAACCTAAGCTTGGAGGGGGGAAAAGGTCGTATTTTCTTGCACTTATCAAGGGGAGGGAAGATGAAACCACAGCACCAAGGTCATCTCAAAACTCCCAAGCAGAAACTTTCCACTGCCAGCCAGATTTCCCGTATCGACGGCACTGTCTTTGGCAGTGAAAGCATCCAGTGCAAAAGCCAGTCAGGTCGGTATCAAGATTCCCACATAACCAACCTCTTACCCTTTCAATAGAACCGAAACAGTATTGCTCCTGAGATTCCCAAACACTTGGCTATTCAGTGTCCAAAGGCACCAGCTCCCCGCAGTTTCTAGGAAGGCTCATGCTGCTGCTGCTGCAGTCCCAGACTGCCAGCGTAAACCACGAGGGGCTCCGTGAGTGATAAATGCAATTCAGGCATGATGGCGTCCCCAAATTCTCCACCAAACTGTGTTTCCCTGAGTCACTAAGGCCCCAATGGGGAGATGCAGCATAACCCACCTTCTTGCAGACAGTCACTGTGCCAACTTCACGGGAGTTTTAAGCAGAATGTAGTTGTTGCACGTATTTTTCACACGACACTGAATTCCTACTTCTCAGATATGCCAGGGCTATTTGATCACTGCTTCAGTAGCTCTTTAATGCAGAAAAGCAGAAGAATAAATAAACAGGAAAAGCAGAAACTGCATCCATCACTTATTTGAGTACCTGCAAATTAAAAGGAAGGGAATAAAACCTAGCATCTCCCCCATTCACCATTAAAGAGACAACATCCATCCCTAACCATAAGCTGCTATGAATGAAAAACTGGTAGAGTCAATAAAAAGTGAAGCGAGCCTAATTCATTTTTACTATATGACCTACTTTCAGCTGGTTTTGATTCACATGAGCGGCCAGAGCTTCAAGGGGGTGATTCTGCAAGGTCTGTTCATTAAAGTCACTCTTTTCTTTATGGCTTTCGGCTCCGAGGGATGAGAAAACACGTTTCGGGTAGGGGTGTTCTCCAGAAAGGTCCCCTTGGAGCAACCTCACAGCAGCCGGGGGACAAACGGCTCTGCAAATGGCAAACGCCGCTTTGGAACTGAAGGAAAATCTGAATGAAGGAAATCTGAATTGCTTTAGGTGACTCAGCTGGTACCGAGCCGGGCGTTTTAAGGGAAAACCGGGACCTGAGCCTGTCTGTTCCGTACAGTGGGATGCAAACCTCAGCGCTGCCGCAGGACCCTCCACGCTCGCGGATAGGAGCCCCGGGGAATTTCCTGCATGGGAAAGTGCGAGAGCTTCTCCCGCCCTCTCACGCTTCGATAATTTAAACAGCCCTGACAGCTTAAAAACGGCTTGCTCTTTTTTCCCCCCTGCTGCCAAAAGAAAAGGAATTTGAAATAATCCGCTGGCTATTAGTCCTTCATCACGCTCACCCAGGCCTGGAGCAGGGACTGTGACTGAATCTTACATAAAACACTGCAGAGAGAAATTTTCCATTTTCTTCCCAGCTCCCTCTTTTTCCTGCCCAGCAACAGAAGCATCTGCAGGATTTTCTGCGGGAGCCCTTACCCGGAGCCCATGCACATGTGTTCCCAAGGCAGGCAGACATACACTTCCCTGCAGCCCCTTGGACACATTTTTCCCGGGTTTTTATCCCTGCACAGGCTCACTGGAGAAGACTAGACCTTTGTCCCAACCACTGTGGGCCATGTCTACCTTGCAGCACATTACGAGGACCACAGCTGCCTGCAGCTGGATCGGGTGCGTTAGGAATTAATGGGTGTAAGGTCCAGCTAGCAGCTGTTAAATAACCCCACGCACATGACAGAGTGGATTTCTTCTCCTTAGGGCTGCAGCATCTAGCCCGTGGCAAACTGGGCCCTCACCTCTACATAGTCCAAAACTGCAGGGAAGTTGTGATAACAAACAGCGGCCGTGCTGTTTGCTTTCCAAGCAGGTATTTAATTCAGCTGTGTTTTGCTCAGGATAGATATAAGCATTTCCACGTTTACCCTGGGCCAACCCTAAAATCCCAACGCTCAGACGCCCATCCCACAGAGCTGGAGGAAAGACGAACGGGAAAAATGAAGCCTGAACGGGAAAAGATGCTGCAACCTCTGAGTAGCTCTGCCAGCTCCGTGCAAAGCGAGCAAGGGAGGAAGGTGTTTGCAGGCAGCCTGTGCGCGGGCAGAGCTCGGCACTCCCATCCACGAACATCTTGCCGCCGGAGGAGGAGCTGCTACTACAGCCCGCGGTGCCGCCGGTGCTGCTGCTGACGTGCGCCCGGCTCCCCAGGCTCCTCTTTCAAGGAAAGAGAAAAAAAACAAGAAAAAATCTGCTCAGAAACCCAGCTCTTGCCTCAAACAGCCTCCTCAGCAGTTCTGCAGTGGACGCCGAACGCCGCTCTTCTCGCCGCACCAAAGTCCCCGCAGCAGCGACCGCATCCCCGTGGCAGTGACCGCGTACAGACCCTTCCTACAGGGAGAAGGACCGTCCATAATAATAGTAATTAGCGGATAAACAGCCCGTTTGCGGGCTCTTGCGGCGCTGGCGGACAGCCCCTCTCCGCTGCGGGATGAAAGGCACCATCACCTCTGGGGCTGCTGCCTACGAGCGGCTCTCGCAACGGGCTCTGCCGGAGCGCGGGACCCAACCTCGGATCCCGGCGCTGGGCGCAAAGAGGTGGCCGGCAGGAAAGGGGAGCCTGGCAGGAGCTCCTGTTATCTGTCCTTGTCCCTCGTGCCGAGAGAGGGCCTGGGAAGCAGCAGTTCCTGCTGCAGAGGTCCTGCTAGGAACAAGCAGGACAGAGCCCTGCAATGGGAACCGAAGGGCAAAATTACTGTGTGATCTCAAGGCAGCTTTTGCAAACATATATATGCATTTGGGAAGAAGAAAAGGAAAGAAAAAGGTTGGTTTAAGCCCTTTCTGCCTTTCTACCATCATCTCAATGCTGCTGTTCAAAGTGGATGCCCTCCCCCACCGCACAGTGATGCTTCCTGCACAAAACATCCTTCCTGCAAAAAGGGGAAAAAATGATTTCCATGGAAACTTTCGGACCTGCTTTAAATAGAGGTCGAGCCCATCAACTGGAGCAGTTAACCCCGTAAAGCTCAGCTGATAAGATGCCATGCAAGTTATTTAGACGGAGCTCTGAGACGGGCCTGACCATTAGGCCTGGCCTGAGCTATTCCCGCCTGGTTAACTCGACCTGCTCATAGGGAGATTAAAATGATTTGTGTTCTCATGGACATATATACCCCTTCTGGCATCAGCCCTCAATTGCCGAAATTCTTTACGTTGAAGATTTGCTGCTGTCACCATGAAATGCAGCGCGCGGTTACACATAGCTGTATTTTTCCCATTCGAGGTGCAGCTGGTGCTTACGCAAGTACAAGTTTCTGCTCAACCTCACGTGAGACACGACAAGGTTTTGGAACGGGCTGCAGAATATCTTCCTAACCTTTCTCCAAGACATGGAAACCTCCGTGACTTCTCCATCTGAAGGTCCCCCATATGGATTTTTTCCCCCAACATTACAAAAATAAATCAATTAAACCCAAAACGCTTCTCAAAAATAAAGAAGGGAGCACAACTGCAGTAACTGTTGGAAGAGAAACAGATTTCAGTGTTTCTATGAACTCTGGCAGCAACGACGCCGGCAGATGGGATAAGCAGCGAGGGGGCCCGGCTTAGCTTATCATGGGCATAAAAACAGTAGGAGGAGTGTCAGTGCCATCTACCATTAAGCATCTCTCTTCAGAGCCTGAATTATTATTCCTAGAGCACTCGGCTGCCTACGGAGCATGGAGGGCAACATCTGTGCCAAGGCACGAGGGACACGGGCACCGTCTGCGCGCGGGGAGGAGATGCCCGGAGCGGAGGCAGGGCAGAGCGCGGGCACCGAGTTAAAGCAGCGAGTGCCCACAACAACACGCGACGGAAAGGAGTTAGGGGGCCAGAAAAGCAGCTCCCTTGGGAAGAGCCAGCCCTTCTTAACCATTCCCATGGCCGAGCTTTCCCACAGGATTCACAGCCTGGGGTGCAACCACATCCAAGGCGCTGCGGGGAGCAGCTCAAGGCACTCACCCAAGAGCATCTCACACGGAGCAGGGGTGAAGCAGCAAGAAATGGCTTCCCCGCCTCACTTAGCTCCCCTCTCTGCATTAAAAGCCTACGCTGACTCGATAGACGCCGAGCCGGTGGCAGCTGGGGGGGCCGCAGCGTGCCGGGGCCTCGCCTTGCACACTAGGGACTTGCCTTGCACGCTGGGGCCTCGCTCTGCACACCGGGGCCTCCCCTCGCACGCCGGGGCCTCCCCTTGCACGCCGGGGCCTCACACACCAAGGCCTCCCCTCGCACGCCGGGGCCTCCCCTCGCACGCCGGGGCCTCCCCTTGCACGCCGGGGCCTCACACACCAGGGCCTCCCCTCGCACGCCGGGGCCTCCCCTCGCGCGCCCTCCTCCCACCAACAACGTGAACAAAACCAGTTTTCCAAAGTGAAGCTGGCCGCACTGCACAGCCGCCCTCCTCTTTACTAAATGCTCTTATTCACAGACACCTTCCACTTTTTGAGACCTAAGACTTGGCTTTATCCTCTGGGCGAGCCCACAGCCAGCGCCAGGCCCCGTGAATTCACGGATCGCACGTGTCCGAAATCACTCCCAGTCCAGATGGTTCACGTTCGGAGCTGCCATCCCCATCAGCTCCCCATTATTGCTCCTTCAAAGTATTCCTGGGATTCTGCTCACATTACACTCAATCTCACCCCTATGCTGAGCCCCGGCTGGGCATTTCTGAATCCAAATACTGTTTGTTATCCCTCCCCTATTCGGCATTCAGGTGGGCTTTTCCACTCTCTCCTCCGCAGCTGAAGTCTGACCAAAATCTCTGCAGAGTCCCAATTCTTCCAGGAGCACAGTCAAATCTGCAGCGATCGACAGGGCCCCTTTCCTGTCCATTACTCTCTGCACCAGGTTCTTTACACAACGGGAGCAACTGGAAGCTCATTCCCTCCAGCCTGCCATGGAGAAGAGCCCATACCCAACACTCAGCTGGATGAGGATCTTCATCTTCCAGTTACATCCTTGGCATTGACCCTGACCCCATTTCTACTTGCAGAAGGACTCACGGTCACTCAGGTCCTGAGAAAGGCAGGTGTCTGTTGCAGGATGGTTTGTGAGCAAACAGCGCCCAAACTCCAAGTGAATGGAGTATCTGGATACCTTAGGAAACTAGTGGACACTTACCAAACACATCATGCACTCCTGGCCCCCTCATCCGCATGCTAATTACGTTGCCTTCCCCCTCACTAGTGCCGCTACTCTGTCCTCCTGATGAATCCGCTTTCTTTCATAGCGTGCTCTCCATTTCCATTTCTTTTGCTAAAATGGGCAGTACATCTCGCGGGAGCCCATAATGGCAGGCATCAATAAAACATGACTGGCCTTCCAAGTCTTTTGTTTTCCAGTCAAATATATATTTGCTTTCTCCCTTCCAGAACTATTTTCCTCTAAGCCGAGGTTCAGCTGAGGAACCTGTGCCTTATACTGCTCGGCTGACATCATTTAGATGGATGTTATGGGACCAGCCACCCCAGCGAGCTGCCTTAATCCTCCATCATTCGGATGGGGCTTATATATTACAAACATTTTTCTTCACATACCAGCAGCAAATCTAACAAAATACTAATAGCCCTATCAAATGCATTATATTTGCTACACATTTTTTTAGGTAACAATTTTGTTAGAAGACTTTGTACACATTAAGGCCTGAAAGGAAGAGTGCCAATGGCCTTTTGTATGTTAATCCACAGGAGATCAAAAGAGAGCAAGACATTCTGTCTATTCAAATCACTCATTTTACAGTGTAATAGTATGAATATTAATACTGTCCATCGAAAAAAGTGTATTAATTAGGACGCTGGCAGTTTTCTGGACCACTGCCACCCAAAGTAAGCACTCGGGGGTACGTGATTATTCAACCAGCAGCCCCGAATCCCTGGGGAGCTCCCCCAGTCTGGTTACACCAGCAGAGCACTCAGTTGCATTGCAAGAGTTAAATAATCAAAATGATTAACGAGGAAACAACCTACAGAGGGTTAATGCTACTTAGCTTTTTATTAATTTCAGTTATTTCCCTTTCTGGGAAAAAACAGCATTTAACTAGACCTCAAATAAATTGCGTAGTGCACACGTGATAGTTGCTGGGAGGTTTTCAAGCAAACAGAACAAATGTCTAATTAATAACTAAGTGCCAAGAAACCCAGAAAGGAACTCGCACCAGATTATTCAACACCACAGTAGCTTGTTTTTCTCACGCTTGCTTTAGATTAAAAACAACCACTGCTCTACTATGATAAGATTGGTTTGGGCAGAAGAAAGAAGGAATAAGGAAATCTTCATGCGTGCATGCAAAGGTCACATACCAAGGGAGTCATTATAGTTTCTATACAATTTTCTTATGCAAGTAAAACTGCTACAAGCTCATGATCAGGCCTGGCAGTTGGCGAATTAATAGCACAAAGGTGATCTTCAACAGGTACAATATCCTCCTTTCCAGCTTCTGTGTCTATTTTTATGCAATAACCAGTGCAATCTCAAACGTGGTCTGCTGATCTCAAGGTTAATCTCCATTTTCTGCTAGCAAAATGAAAGGTCACCTATGCGCCAGACCCCAGGGACGTCTCCCAACTGGACGAGTATTTAAGCAGCTGATGAATCAACGATCCGCGCGCTTCCTTCTGCGGAGGAAGGAAACCCACGCGCAGGGCTGGGTAGAGCTGACCCGGGGCAACCTGGGACCACCACGCCCAGACCTCTGAGACACTTGAGGTTTGCAAAAATATTTTTCTTCCATTGCAAGATAAAAGAAAAAGCCTTTGGATGTTTTTGCAAGAAAATGAGATTTTCATCAAGGGGTCCCTTTTTAAAGGTGAAGCCAAAAGTTTTGTTTGGTTATGTTGTTTTTTCTCGAGGTAGAGGAGAAACATCGTGAGTTCAAAAGGCCTGGTGGGCCCGTGGGCCTTCTCTGCTCTATTGCAGGAGTGATATTTTCTCTAAACTGGGATTACTACTCTAAATTGGGACTATGAATCCCAGTCTCCCCATCTGAAGCCACAGCCATGGTTATAAAGGGTAGAGTCCTTCTTTTCAGAGAAGCTGTAGCCAAAATGTGTTTTCACAAAGAGGATCCAGTACAGTCTCCAGCACAGTGGAGCACACCCCAAATATCTCTGTCTTCATCATATTAAGAAATGCAAACTTGGCGCAAACCCATCAGTCAAGAGTTCACTGCAGGTTCCCAGCAAAGCTCTCTGGCCCCAGTTAGCGAAGCAGATACTTAAAAATATCTGCCAAGAGATGAGGACATCGTTGTGAGGAGCTCTCAGCACCCTGACCTGCAGGGTATGTCAGCAAAAGAAAGAGGAGTATCAGCAAAGCTGAAGGTCAGGTCCCTTTTGGCCTCAGTTTAAACTGGGGCATCCTAAATTAGAGCAGACCAGGGATGGGGTGGCCAGGGCTTTGCATTTTCCAGTTCCTTGCGTCTACAATGAGGCTGCAAAAGATACTGCCTCTATGAGCCTGCAATACACATGGGCAAGAGAGAGGTTCAAAATCAAACAATTTAGAGCTGTTTTAAGATCGTAAGTTGGAAACAGCTGCAGAATCTCCAATAATTCCCCAGGTTTCTGAGTACCTCAGCCTCTCCTTAAATCTCTCCCTTGCAAGAGTTATAGTTTGTCACCCACCAAAAGCTAATCTTTTCCTCTGATTTTTTTCTCCCTTCTCTGTATGTGTACGAAGCACCTTTAATCTTAATTTCAGATGCATTTGCCACACAGTTACAGATGCGTTATCTGCCATCGACAGGATTAGTCACCTATTTCTTCTCAAAGGACACTGCTTGACCTTGTAGTAGCTTCCATGCCTCTAGTTTTAGATGCTGAGCAATTCCATTTGAATGCATCATAAGTAATCACTTTCCTGCATCCTTTATTAGCAGTGAACCAGCTACCCAGAGAGCTGCTGCTTTGTGAGATTTTTTTCCTCCAAATGCAGCATTTTTCCCAGGCAGAGACATATTATGGCAATTCAGACACTGACAACTGTGTAAATCACACCCAGGCAAAAGTTATTGATGCCCTCATTCCAGTAAGGTATTATATGATCAGACTGCCCCACGGTATTTTGATCATCTGAGAACCCTGAAATTGAAAGTCGCAAGCTCAATTTTGCTTGGAAACCTAACAAAAGGCATTAGCTGTGACAAAACGCACTTGGAGCATTTCTCTTGAATTATCTCATTCCACACCAGCAGTAACAAATACTTTTTTTCCTTTATTAATACACTCTCCCTGCCCATAACTGTTTCCATTCTTCTAATTTTGAATTAAAATGCTTTCAAGTTATTGATTCCTTTTGCTTCAAATCTTTTATTCTGCTTTTATTAGCTCTTGTACACAGCCTAATTTTAATGATAGGAATAGTGCAGCCAACACAACCATGTCTCTAGCAGACTTATCTCCTGGGAGTTGATGTGATTAATATCTCCCATGCAACACGAATCACATTCTCTAGAGCCAGCTTCTCCACACTGCTAGTGGTTGGTCTTAAATCAGTACTCTCAGGGCTTTTATTAAATGATATAATTACCTTATTTCTCCCCAAGTATTCCTTTCAAGGTATTTCTTCCAAAGCAGGTTGTGGATGGTCACCAATAAGGGAACAAAAAACAACACTGAAAACGTACCCTTGAGCTTTCAGAGGCTGCTGCCCACATCCGATTTTCCCCATCTCATCCACCTCATCCATGGGCTCATGAAACCCAAGCAGGACAGCGATCCTTCCCTAGAACAGGAAATCTCCCTGGCTGCCTCCAGGCAGTAATTAGCCCTGCCAGCGTGCACGCTTACGAAGATGCAGCGGGGAGACGAATCCCATCCACGCAGCAGAGATGCCTGCACCGCCCGGGTGTCCCCGGGCACCCCGCAGCTCCGGGTGTCGCCGTCTCCGACAGCTGGGCTCCGGGAGAGGCACTGCGTTCTGCACCATGAAGCCCATGTTTTTAACACCAACCTGTGAGATGGCCCTTTCTAGGTATAAGCCAAGGCTCCTTCTAGGGGAAAGGCAGACGTTTTGGGGAAAGAAGGCTCGTCCTTATGACAGGCACCAGCCCAATGCCGGGTTCTACGACAAGCGCTTTGGCTGGTCCTCTCCTTTGCTACATGAGCTCGCTGATGGATGGAGGCACCGCGAGCACAAGCGCCGCGTCTGCTGCTGAGCGGCATGGGAGAGCACAGATTGGCCTTGGCCGCGCCAAGTTGCAGCTAATACAGTCAGATGCAAGAAAAAAAAGCCCAGAAGTTGGCCATAAGAGAGGAGGTCTGCGGCACGGATGTGCAGCTCGGCTCAGCGACGCACCGCGGGCAGGACACGCTAAGCTGGGCGAGCGGGCACGCTGTGCGCACTCTAGAGCAACGTCAGCGCAAGTCAGCCAGGCCAAAGGCAGCCCGAATGCTGAGAAACACACGTAACTTGAGCGAAAGCTGCTCCCTGTATCGCTAGCACCCTTCTGCAAGTGAAAAACCATGACCTGAATCTAGCACCTCCTGCAGAGCCTGGTGCGCGAATGCAGCATGCGCATGGAGATCCACGGAGATGCATTAAAGTCCACAGAGCTAGGGCAGCTCATGCATAAAGAGACAGCGCGCCCTGTTAACGCTGATATTTAAATAAGAGACCCTAAATCAAAATCTTCCCATTGCTGTTCAGCCCTACAGACAAGGTTGCTGCTACCAAAGCCACCGCTTCACCACTGGGAAGCCTGAGCAAAGTCCTTATTTTTGGTGTCACTGGTAGCCACCCAATGCACACTGCCCTTCAGCACTTCAGTTTCCTGCAGTTTCAGATGTTCATGACTACGGTGGAAGTAGGTTTTGCAAAGTCCCAAAGTGCAATGTTGTGTTGTGTTTCTAAAGCCTGTTCCTCTAGCACGAGATTTAAAATTTCCTCTGCAAACAGCCCCTCACATTAGCGCCATCCGCATTCAGATGCACAACTCCCAATTCATTTTGAGCAGGCTATTTACAGAAATTCAGCTGAATAAGCCGTCCTTCTATTAATTATGTATAGGAGAAAGATTCTGGCCTTGATCCTGGACCTGCTGAATTGAAGTGCAAAACAGAAGGTCCCCAAAGCACAGGAACTTCACATGAAAACATTTAGACTGAGCACCAGCAGTACTGCCCACCTTGGCTACAACAGAAATGGCTCTAATGAAACGGACACTAACAGCAAGTCCTGTTACATTTGCCATTTTTCCTAAGAACTGGGAAAAAGCATTCGCTGCTTATGTGTGAATTTCTACCTTTATTAAAAAAATATTTTTTTCCTAGCCTATTTTTTTGTCCACCAGAGGTTCGAACTAAGAGGTTTCTACGGGCTGTTTAGCCGTTAGCTGCACGGTCCAGGTTTTACCTAACGTGATGCAGATCCAGAAGGCAAACAAGCAAAGAATAAACTCCTGTAAAGCCCTCGGGAAGTTTCGGCTGCCATGTTTTCTTTGCAGAGGAGGACCTGGCTATGGAGTTTTGAATGCTCAATACTTAATGAGGCATCACACTCCCAACTAATGGTTTTGCTGGGGACAAATTACAACGCCAAAGAAAGTATTAGCATACAGACTTATCAACTGAAAGATGTGCCAGAGCACAAATATCCCTTCTTCTGAGTAAAAGGGAATGCAAAGCAGGGGGGAAAAAAAGGCATTAGCAGGAAGGATTTAACAGCTCCCGTACTGTTTTCCATCTCTCCACTGCCTGATGCTCTCTCTTCACTCGCAGCTGCTTTGCTGGCCAAGAACATGATAAACCAGAAAAAAAGAGGAGTGCAAAAAAGCCAGGCGCTCAGCCCCGATGGTGCTCCCGTCTGTGACACACGGGCTGTGTCAGAGCGCGGCGGCGGCGCGCGGAGCCCCCGGCACGCCAGGGAGCCCCCGTCACGCAGGGAGCAGCGGCGGCCGCCCGGCCACTGCTGACGGCGGCTGAAGTTCGCGGCCGCTCAGCACTTTGTACGGTCGCGCACAAATAAGGGCTTAACTCCTCGGTGTGCTCCACGGGGTTGTTTTGTCATCCAAAAGGGGTAAAACATTAGGATTATACCTCGTGGGTTTGAATTCGACCAGTCTAAAACCACTCTGTGGGCACAGAGGCCTAGGAAAACATGGGCAGAGATCTGAATGATTCATCAAAAATGGGGCAGCACCGTGAACTTCTCCCAAACACAGAATGGCTGAGGTTGGAAGGGACCTCTAGAGATCATCCAGTCCAAGGCCCTGCTCCAGCAGGGACACCCAGAGCACGGGGCACAGGGTGGCATCCAGGCAGGTTTGAAGATCTCCAGAGAAGGAGCCTCCACAGCCTCTCCGGGCAGCCCGTGCCAGGGCTCGGTCACCCTCACAGCAACGAAGTTCTTCCTCACATGGAGATGGAACTTCCAGAATAACTTGCTTTTCTCTTCCTTATGCCTCAGTGTGAACTAAACTGGCTTCATTCACAGCTAAGACACCAGCTTGGTACCACACAGCCCTACAACCTTGTCTGGATGGACAGATCCATCACGCGGAGATAGAAGACAGAGCAGCTCTACTCTAGAAGCCCCATCTCATCGCGTCTACGTTCTGCACAGCCAAACTGGAAATACCTTCCTTCTTAATGACCCTGTTAGCAAGTGTATCTCAAGCAAGCAGAAAAACTGTAACGAGCTAACACTATTTGTTTACTTGGGATTCAATAGCTAGACTTATTAAAAAAAAAAAAATTCCCACTCAGTGCTAAATGCAAAAATCAAAACTAAATTGAGCTAGGGCAGCATCCAGCAGAGCTTCCAAATGGGGCTGGCCGCCAGATGTAAAGTTAACTTTGGGAAGCTCAGACGCTTGTCTTCTGTACTGGAAAAGCTGGGTACACCCTGCAAAGCTGCCCTGTTTGACAAAGGCACCCTGTCTGAACTTGATGATGGAGAGGTCACTGGCACGAGTGGAGATGAGCACCACGCTCTGTGCTTCCTCAGGGAACACGCAGGTCCCTGTTCACCCCAGTGCGGGCAAAAACGCCAACCTGCCATTCTTAAGCAAGGGGAGGGAAAAAAATACAACATTTGGAAGCCAGCTATGTTGGCTTGGCACTTTCCATCTTTAGGTAATTAGTATAAAGGGCTTCCCAGGTGAATCTAAGAAAAAACTGTGGATTTCGAGAGACACTTATCGCTGCAGCAAACGCTCAGAGCGTAGCTGGGAGAAAATGCCGAGATCCAGCTGGCTCCCCTTAGGCATCCCTCCCCTTCAGCACCATGGAGTCAGACCTCAGCAGCAAGTCAAACTGCATCAAAATTTGAAAAGATATAAAAAATGACAAGCAGGAAATGTCTCGGAAGACAAACACTCCAGCAAGCACGAAAGCCTCAAAGAGACAGCCTAAACTAACACGCACAGGATAGTGCTACCCCTCCTTCCCGCCGTTAAATTTCGGAGAGTCCTCTTCTGAGCCTGGCTTCTTAGCTGAACTTGGGAGGCTGGAAGGACAAAACACCTTCCAGCACCGAAAAATGCCTTGCAGAGTAGATTTACGTTGTTTAGAGCAGCTTTGTTTGGCTGACCCGCTAATGGGGGACGAGGCACTGAGCATCTCGCTGGGCAGTGACCAAATACGGTGCTGCGGTCCGGCCACTCGCTTAACTCCTGCGCTGCTGGATGTGGCTCCTGTGGAAAGCAGCCTTAAGCATCAGTCTTCAAAATGTTGGTGCAGCCACACAGGGTCATCCAAGAAGTTTAGAGCAGCAGGGAGCTTCCAGACAGCTCCACTCACCCCCACGGCCCAGGTTCAGGGAGGCAGGTGGTGGTCACATCCACAGGCACCTCGCTGTGAAGAGGCACAACCGAAGCATGGTGACTCCAGGCAGCGTCCAGTGGGGCCACACAAGCAAGTGCTCAGCTTATCCCAAGGCACTTTGGTCTCTGCCATTTCTTTGCATGGAGGCTCAACGAACGATAGACTCGGTTTCAGACCGCGGTCATGCTGCACTGCTGCATGGACAGAGCGCTCCATGAGCCTAAAACAGATCGTACATCCAGCAACATTAGCCCATGGATACAGGGGCCTGATAGCTCATCAATGTATCGGTCCACTCCCAAAGTCCAAGGGAGGAGCTGAGAGAGAGGAGACAGACTGGAGTTTCTAGTCCTGTCAGCCCTATGGCATAGATGAAGAACGTACTAGAAACAGTGATCAAGACATCTGCAGAGCAGCTGCTTGCATGAAACCTCCTTTAATGCAACCTGTTGGGGAGAGGGCTCTTCTGCAAGCTCTGCAACCATGCACGGTGCCCACAAAGAGCACTGCAAGAGTCACTGCCAGGAAAGCACCTTCCCCACCGCCCCCGGGCTCCGCCACGTGCTCTGCGCTTTCCTCGGCTCCTTCAAAGGCAGCTATTTTCCCCTGTGCCATTGCAGGTATTTTTGTCTTGCCAAATTGCACAGTATTTGCAAAGGCAGAGCACAAAGCAACGCGAGGGAGAGGGGACAAATGTCACTGCACAGATGCATCGCTCTGCTCATGACCTTCACTTTGCCCTTACCCATTACACAGGCTCCGGAGGGGGCAAGGGGAGAGAGTGAGACAATAAATTAATTCAGCAACATTTCTGATCACTGCTTATCATCTGTGTTCTATAGGGCTGAAATAAAAAAAAAAAGAAAAAAAAAAGTGCCTTTCCTTATATTATTCAGCAAGCAGAGAAGTTAATGTGACATATTGGTGCGTAGGTGTGTGGGGGCTGCTTCCTTGGGGGGAGGGAGGGCTGAGGTTCTCTGTGCATTTCAGAAACGAAGCAGCACAAGATGTACCAGTTGCTCTGGTAACAAAGCTTTTCTTTTTCTTTTCCTTTTTCTTTTTTTCCTTTTTTAATTTTTTTTTTTAATGAAACATCATTTTAAGCATTTTCCAGTTCAACCTCACTGCCTGCATGGCAAAAACAAGTCCGTGTTTCCGAGACGCACCATTTGAATGAGCAAGGGAAGCACCTCCTCTTCTTGGGATATTTCAAAATGACAGGGAAGCTGCTGAATTGAGGTCACTGGTTTTCATTCCGGTAACATTAGCATACGTTATCCTATAGCATAAAGCAGTATGGTAGCCCAGCCCTCCCTTACGACCCAATAAGAGCAGATAATAATTCACAACCACCCTGGGATCCCCTGCCCACATAGGAGGAGGTGGCCGTGGTGGTGGCACCGCATGGGCTCTGCTTTCCTGCAGCACAGGGAGCCATGAGAGCAGAAGCGATGGCTTAATATTTAATACTCTGCTTCTAATACAGGATTATAAAGCAGCTTGTAAGTCTTATAAATCCACTCAAGCCCTCGTGGTCCTGACGTGACCTTGAAGGTTCTCCCACGAAGGGCCTAGGTGAGCAGAGCCGCTTACAGCAGCCCAGGCTGCGCCAGGCGGGTCGATACCGACGCCTACAGAAAGAGCAGCTCGGACACGGGGAACGTCGCGTTCGTGCTTCTCTGTGGGCGATGCAAACTCCAAAGAGGAGGCTCCGCGGGACAACCACCCGTCCTCCCTAGCGCTGCGGCGGTGACCCCTCGCGTGACGGCGGAGGGACACGCGAGCACCGGCGGCTGCGCTCGCAGCGCCAACGCAGCCTCTGTACAAGAGGCTGCGGACGGGAAGAGACCACAGGGAGGTGTCTGGCTTGAGCAACACCCCAGACTCACAGCGACGCAGCAACCTTTTCTCTCACCTTTTCAGTGTTTATAAATCAAAAGCCTAAAATGCACCCTAGGATGCAAAAGTTGGCCTTCTGTGGCTACGGCTGTCCAGATTTCAAGAGGACAGGGCCTGGAAAGCGAGCGCAGCAGCACCTCAGACCTCGCTGCACGCTCCAGGCTGGCTCTCGGGGCCGCACTACAGCAGTCTCACCACAGGATGGTTATTTAGACAAGAGGTGCCCGAAAACATGAGCCCACTTTGCAGGAACCATGCATGGTTTTCATGCTTTCAGCCTGGCCTCTCAATCAAGACACAGCAGTTGGTCTTCAGCTCTAAAAGCTGTGTGTATAAACTAAGACTAATTCTCTACAGCAACAGTCCCCCCAGGAAATAATAATTTTCTGCAGCATGGTAACTTCCTCCACCCGGCTAAAAGCAAACAGTGATTAATTATCAAACTATTGGCCACTGGTCTTTCAGAAAGAGAGATAATAAAACAACCAATTACTGAAAACAATTAATGCCATCCTTCACCCGCAGTAATTATGGGCGCTCCTGGCGGTGCCCCGGGAATCCGCGGGGTCCCTGCGCTCGGCGCTGGCCCAGCACATGAGGACACAGCCGCAACTGGCTTCCCCCTAGGCCAGAGCAGAGGCAGGTGGAGCTCTGCACAACCCTGCGCATCAGTTATGTTCTCACCCTCTTAAAAAAATGCAAAAGGAAGGAAAAGCCCTTAAAAAGCCGCTCTTCAGCATGCTCAGCTGCTTCTCTGAAGCCCCGGGGCAGCAGTCGCAGCCGCAGCCTGAGGAACAGCCGGAGGCTGCAGGGTTTTCGGGGCAGCGGCACGCCGGGCAGCGCATGAACCACGGCCGCTCTCTGCACGGGCAGCACGTTGGGCAGCCCAGCTCATCTGGCATCTCTGAATTCGGGGGCGATACTCCTGGGAATGGGCCCGGTCCCATGGTCCAACCCAAGGAGAAAAATTCCTGGAGCTGGCTCTGCTAGAAGCTGCGAGCAGCTGATTTTGAACCTCTAATACTTCCTTTACTTTCTTGCACCTACCTGTTTTTCACCAGAATGGTCCACTGGGCCAAACATGAGGGTTTGCCTCCAGAGTACCCCGTTCTGGCCCCAGACAAGCACCAGTTAGGTAGAAACTAAGCAAAAACTGACTTGAGATGCATTTTTTCCCACCATTTATCCCCCTCTATAGTACCCCAGACATACATAACACTGTGAGACAGAGCGCGAGCGGAAAGACACCGCGCGACCCCCCTCAAGCGCCAAGCCCAGAAGGAAGGCTGGGCTGGGGGCAGCGCGGCGGCAGCCGCCCGAGGGGCCGCGGGTCCCCTCTCCCAGGCCGCAGCCCCACGGAGCCGGCTGCGCGGCGCCCGGCACGTCCTGCACGCTGCCAGCGCAGGGCAGCTCCGCGTAACGGCTCGGCGATTACACGGCATTTACCAGCTAATTAAACAATCAATAGTTATTGTGCGGTTATGGAGTTCGCCCACGGATCTGCACGGAGCCCCGGTAAAACAGAGCCTTGCTCGGCTGCGAGCGGAGAGCCGCGGCCCCAGCACGCTGAGGAAAAAGCCAGGGGCACTTGGAAATAACGAGCACTGTCCTCCCGGTGCAGTTGGGAAGAAGCACGGGGCTATGTTGCCTTAACGCCATTTATTTCCCTATTCGGTGCTGCACAGCTGCACACAAGAGTTACAGTCACCACTGGAGCTATTTACTGAGGTTTTTTTAAGTTTTCCTGTAGGGTTATGTCTCAAGCTTGCCGTTGCTGGTAACGTACCAGTTCCCTGGCTTTCTCCCGCTCCCGTGCTGCCGTCCCCTGGCACACACTGAAAGAGGGGAGAGCTGCCCAGGCGGTGCTGTGAGGGCAGCCCAGGCCCCCTGGCTTAGGGACCATGGCCACGGTAGGAGCGGGAAGGCCAGAAGAAAGATCCTATTCAAGACTTGCATCCAGAAGCAACCCTTGTTGCTACTACATCTCTGAATTTCACATGAAGTAAAAGTACATAAAAGTCTACAGCAGCTTTTTACTTATTTAACTTAGGCCACTGAATGTTTTTCTCAGGTTTGGAGGAATCTTTTGGAAATAATCTCAGAGTAACCTCAGATTGGTTTAGTTTCCTCCAGCAGATTTGCTGGGGTGTTTTGCACACCAGCAGCTCTAGCCTTGATGATGTGATTTATCTATGCAGTTGTAAGTATGCCTAGTATTTTAAGGACCTTTTACTTGCTCTCTAATGCAAAGTAGAGATAAATGGTAATAACAATATTATGCCATATACAAGAAATATTTCCACTCACTTTAGATAATGCTTTAAAGGTTTAGTGATTCTCGTGTTGACAGTTTTGATTTCATTCATCAAATACCAATGAAAAACAGCGAGGCAATGGCTCAGCTCCCTAAGATCAATTCATTTTATTCCTGTTAGCCATTTCTTCGGGAAAAAAAAAAAAAAAAAAAAAAAATCACATGCTACAACTATGTTAAAACTGCAGCTAGAAAGTTCTCAAGTCTTTTGTCAAAATTAGTTCCCAATCTTTTCATTAGATACAGGGTTATCTGAAAATAAAGAAACATTTCCAGTTCACTTGGAGAGATAAAGCCTCACCAACGTGGTCCCTCACTCATCCAAATACAAATCAAGCCATTCACAGGGGATTGTCAGGCAGTGAACAAGGAACATTCCTCCTCTCTGCAATGGCTTGAAGCCAAGGCCTCTGGCTATAGGAAGGGAGAGGTTCAGGAACCATAGGACACAGTTACTGAGACCATCCAGTGATAAACACTGTATGGAATCACCATACAGGATCTTCTGGATCTTCTAGAGGCCACGTCTATAGTCTTCAGCGATTAAGAGTTTGTTGTATTTGCCCGTCTCACATGACACCCAGTTAAAAAAGGTGCTTCCCCGCAATGTCATAGTGAAGCTACATTGCACTAAAACGTTTAATGCACTGATAGCTCTGAAATTCTCTTTTGTGTGTGGCAGTTTTGGACTGGGTAGACAGAAAAACTGCAGATATGAAAAGCACTTTGCTCTGGTTTTCATTACCTTCCACCAAAAGCACGAACATCCCCCACACACCGGGAAACAAAGAAAACAAAGAATGATGAAAAGTGGTGGAGGGGGAGAAAAAAAAGAAAAAGCTCCTTTTGCAGCACTTTCTTGTGCCTCTGCTCTGATTGCTCTTATTATTGCTACACTAAGAAACATTTCTCAGAATCCTCATCCTGTCAAGCCTGTTAGATCATTCAGTCACCAGAACAATATAACGAGCACTTTTTATCAATGCAAATGGAAGGTTTTCATGTTGCTCTTAAAACCTTGCAGGCCCAGCTCCTTCTGGGCCCTGGGCAGCCAGGCTCATTACTGTGTCAAAGAGAGATTAAAAGTGTCTTGCAAATACGGCTGTGGCAATGTCAGAGTTAAGTTCTCTGCAAGAATAGCAGGGCTATCGTTCAGCTTCTGCAGATTTGCATCAAAAAACGAACAAGATCCTCTACCTTCCCTGGAATAAATGTCTCAGTTTTGCCCAGACTGGGCACCACAATGAATTTTATTTTCCACAACTAGAGTATAACCAGAAAACAAATAAGCAGCAACTCGAAAGAGGACAGCACTATGTGCACCTCAGATAGCATCAACACAGAGGGGTGGGAATATCCCAGATGTGATTTTGATTGCTTTCAAATGGCTGTGGAACTACAACCTAAATACAGCAGATACTCCCTCCTAGGTAACAACAACTTCTAAATTTTTATTTATTTATTTATTTATTTATTAGAAAGGAGCCAAAGGGTCTAAGTGTCTTGAAAATTTATCTGTTTTTCTGCAAGAGATAAATACAGTGGTGATATCTAGTGGAAAAGAACCACAGAGATCTTATTTCTGTACTAGCTTTTGGGGTGGGACACCAAGCAGTTAGGTCTGTTTTACAGGGACATTACCTTTGGTTTATACCAAGACTTTAATTAAAGGGAATTCAGAACTGAGCCTTAGCCTAAGTCCTTACTAAGTCCTTACTAAGCTGTTTCGGAGAGCAGCTTTGTGCCCTCCCAGTCACCAAAAACAGTTAAGGGGAGGGCTGTTTTGTACAGAATGGGAAAGGGGAACACCAGAGTGTTCAGAATACAGGAACTCCTGGGAAACCCTCACTTTGGGGCTTCTGGATGTTTCTTCTTCACCCCTCCTTAAACAACACACAGACCCACGGAAAGACTCAAACACTGCAACAGGAAATACAGTGAGCAGAGCTGTGCAGAGAGCAGCGCAAGCACCCCATAGGTTATTTCCCCTTTCTGCTTTCCACAAAAGCGTTACGCTTTCAAAAGGACGTTGCAGCCGCATAGTTTCCACTGATTGTTAGAAAAATGCACAAGTTAAAATTAGGTCACCCTCTACCATTATTTTAGCAGCTAAGAAGAAAAACAGGTTAGAACCAAGTTCACGTGGCCTCAGCAATGGAGAAATTGTCTCTGTTTCCTCTGCTCTATCACCCTCCTGGAGAAAAACAATGGTCTCCTAAAAGATAGCAGAGGGGAAGGCTCCCAGAATACAACAACCTTGATCAGAAGGGTTTGGGTGTCTTTGTTTTTTTAAAACTTTCAACCATTTCAAAAATTCACACATTTTAAACTCCAGAAGTTTCAGTTCATCCTCGGTTCACTTAAATTCTTCTATCATCATACTGATGGGAGTAGCCTACAGCAGTGGGCAGAAGCGGAAGCCAGAATTCAGAACAAATCGCTCCTGACAGGTAGCTTTTTAAGCACACTTCCCTTCTTCTTTTCATTTGGGGCAGCCCGCTGTCTTTTAGTGCACGACAGGCATGAGTTGGGCCTTCAGAGTCATGATGAACACAGGGATATATTCAGAATAGTCAAAAGAGAACAGAGGCAGGACAAAAATACGAGCTCCCTGTGAGCACACATGAATCCAGGTGCACATGGATAGAACTAAGGTTCACACACACAGAAGCCTTTGGAAAACCCAGAGGAGATCCCAAAACAGGAAGCAAATTCCATGCGCATCTGTGCCAAGAAACAGCGCAGCGACCTTATCTCATGTTTGCATCATACACCAAGTGCAAGTAAATCCAAGCCTTGAAATAATTCACTTCCTTCTCAATACCCTGCTTCCTTCCACCAATAAATAAATAAATAAATAAATAAATAAATAAATAAATAAAAATCAAGGAACCAAATTCTGGAAGTATCTCACATTAAGGCGCTTGGGACAGGCGATGTGACTTAGCAAAGTGGGGGCATTTTAAGCATTTCCAGAGAAGCTTGTGGGTTTTAAACTCTGCTCTCCACAGAATTCTGTTCTCTTCTTAACATTCCCATTTGGCAAGTTGTTCCAAGGTATTAACAGACACGTTAAAGCAAAGCTATGGAGTTCTGTGTTTTCCTCCTGCAGTGGGTTTCTGCCGAGCAGACAGTGAGGCCCCCAGCCTGCGCGCGACCCTCCTGGTAAGAGCAGGGCACTAGACTGCAACGAGCTCATTTCGTAGGCTAGTGCAGCTGTAAAACGCAGCTCTTTGGAAAAGATTGAGATTCCTCCATTAAACTACAGACTCTTCACTCCCTCCTCATCACAAAATCAATAAAAAGCAATTGGGGTGAGAGAAAAAAAAAAAAGTGATTCATTTTTTAGTGACAGTTTCAGAACCGATATGAATTGCTTATTTGCAAGAGCTCTGTGAGCTACACAGTACTTGAACATAAGACCAAAAAGTAGAAGTTCGGCAAGGTTCCTCGTCAGGCCTGAAACTGGTTAAGCTGAACGTGGCTGATGCACTGGGATGCCCGGCCTAAGGAACTAGGATCACTCCAGACACGCGCAGAGCCCTTACCTTGTAGACCTGCCCATAGGTGCCATTGCCAACAAGCTCCACCAGTTCAAAGATTCCTGCAGGATCCTAGGAGAAAAGGAAGCAAAAAAAATATAAGCAACTCTTAAACATTCTGCAAAGAGACATCAGTGTTTTAAAGACAAATGTTTTGAACATTTTAAGCTTTGCAGACAGTCCTGGGATTAGCAGCATTACAAATACCATGAAAAGCAGAACTGTGGATCTACCTTGCGCTGCGAATCGGTGGCCCTGGCCTAAACGTCACTGCTGGTTTGGTGCATCTTGGCCATGGACGCTCTGGTTTGTCACTGAGATAAACTGATCTAGAGCAATTCTACATGAGAGTACAATTACCGGAAAGCAAACTCTGGATCCCAGCCCCACATTTCTCTTCTTCCCCACTTTCCTGTTTTTAAAAAACAGGGTATTTGGGTAACAGCCTGGCAGTCACCCACAAGCACGCGCACATGCACACAAACAGAAATGAACTCGCTGGCATAGTTAAAAGATGATATAAACTGAGAGGTATGAGTGATGGTGGGGAAAGAGTAAACCCGTATTGTTATTTTCTCATCCTGTCGTTTTTTTCCCCATCCAGAAGCCTTATTTTCGATTTCTCGCTCCTCCTCCTCCTCCCAGAGCCCGTCGCCTCTGGCTCCGTGCACGTGACCCCCTCGAGTCGGTGCGTGTGGGGCTGCCGCGGATGGGGCTCACGGACCCGTCCCGGTGCCGCGGGCTCCTGCAGCCACCCACGGCCACCACGGACCCCATGCGAGTCCTTAACCATCTCCTCAATCCTCATCAGGCTCCTCTCCCGCTCCACAAGACCGACAGGTCTCCAGAGAGCTACTCCATGAGATCCGGGGCGACCCCGCTTGGCCTCCCCACACATTCCAGCATCCCCTGCCTGCCCCCGCGGGGTATGTAGAGCACCGCACCCTGCCCGGCTCTTTGCTGTAAGAGCAGATAAAAGCAGAGCTGGAAGGGGAACAGGAACCGGCACCAGGTTTTTACAAACTGAAGGAGGAAAATGGCAAAAAAATCCATGGTGGCAGCTGCTGTTTATTTTTGAGAATCTTTTTTTTTCTCCTAAGGGTTATTCTCCTCAGTGTTGAAACAACTCTGGAAGAGGCTTCTCAAGTGCTACGAGTATAACTGTTTTTGAATATTCACTAGGAGATTAAGGGAGAAGCAAGCTGTGCCTAGGGCACATGATCACATGGTCTGGAGAAATACACCCAAGAAAGTGATTCTTTTTTTTTTTTCAATATATATCAGAAATGGCCAGATGCTGTTAGCAACAGATTTTCAGACCTTTTTCCCGTGATTCCTGAAGGCAAAGAGCTCCCCTCTCCCCTTGTGAGGGATGTGCCCAGCACGGTGCAGCTCCATCACTGTTCCACACAAGCCCATCCTTACTTTGCTTCACACCTTAGAATTCAGGTTTTGAACCTTAAATCGGCCGGCTTCCAGGTAGCCCAAGGTGCATCACTGGGGTGCCCGGTGGCCACGAGACCTGTGGCCAGCGGGGCTGGAGGACTCCCGAGCCCCTGCTCCGAGCTCCCCTCCATGCAGCCCTCGGCGCCCCCAGCTCCCACCTCGGCCTGTTCCCCGCAGCAATTCCTTCCCTCTGTGATTCCCGGTCCTTCCCCGCGCTTTTCCGGCAGCATTGCCAAGGCAACCGGGCAGCTCGCGCCGAGTCGCCGAGTGACATTTCTGCCTTGGCTGCTGGCACAGACCGTTACACACAGCCACAGCAACACGGCGGGAACGCCAGGTATTGGCAGCCGCCGGGGGGAAGGAAGGATGGATCTCTTTTCCGCGCGATGCCGCGTCCCTCCTGGGCCTTGCTTTGCTCCCCGTGCACAGGTGGGCACTGCAGCAAAGCCCCAGCTGAAAGAAAACAGCCCCTTTCTGTGCTCACGTGCATTTACCCTCTTGCTACCTCCCTTCCCCTGGGCCCCTCGCTGCTGGCCAGGCTTCAGGGCCAAAGCTGCACGGCCAGGAGCTCCCAATCCCGATCCCGATATCCCATGGCCGCCGCGGCTGCTCCCTCCTCCTGGCCGCTGCCGTGCTGGATGCAACTCTCCTGCTATTGCAAGCTCCTATTTGCACACACCCCAGGTCCTCTTCACAGAGACACCTGCATTTTGTTTTAAACTGAGCACAGGAGAACCATCAAACAAGCCCCCATATAAAAGGGGGAAATAAAATGATTTGCCTTGCTAGTCCAGGGAAAACAGAACTTCTTAAACCAGGGAGAAGAATAAGCACTTCTACGGCAAACACACAAAATTTTCATCCCTACGTCCGCTTCACGCAGGAAATGATCGATACTCTTGCAGGAGGGCTCCGGGAGAGCCACTGCACGGATACACCCAAGAGGCGGCACCTCCTTCCCTCCCTGCCCTCCCAGAGGGCTCAACAAGCGGGCGCAGGGCGGCACGCGGGGCGGCTGCGGGGCTCCGGCACGGAGGGCTCCGGAGGGGCGGCCGCCAGCACAGGCGACATCCCGGCCGTCGCCCGCACATCCCCGCCAGCTGCCCCGGCCTTAGGCCTGCACGTGTCGCCCGTTCTCACCCTGCTCTTTGTCCTCCCTGCTGCAAGGGGAGGGGGGGAAAAAAAAAGAGCTTATTTCTACCTCAAACCAAGCAAGCTTTCTGACACTGGTGTAGGTTTTAGCAGAAGAAAGCGCGCGAGGCACATAAGAGCCCAGCTGCAGGAGCAGCTTTCTCCAAGCGGGGCGGCACAAGGGCTCCTTGAGGGCCGGGGCGAGCGCGGACCCGGCCGCAGCCTCTCCGCGGAGCGCCTGGGAAACGCCGGAAAGGAAAACAGGGAAACCTTTCAGGAGCTCGGCTGAAAGGAAACGCTTCACGCGGCGGCATCCGTGGCAGGGCCGAGCAGCCCCGGTGGTGCCCCGAGCTGCCTTCTCGCTGCCCCCGGACACGCCGGCTCTCCCGCTGCATTTAGACAGATGGTTTATTTAAAACTGCTCCATTATCAGAAAAGGGACTTCTGTATACAGATGATAAAGCAGGACGTGTCCACACTCCAGCAACAAAACATACATCCTTTCTGAAGGACTTATCGGAACGAGACAAGCAGCAGCTGGGCTCCCAGCAGGAATGTTTTCCTGGCTAAAATGGCTCCGCTCCGCACGACGGGCCCGAGCGGAGCGAAAGCGGCGCCTGCGCCGACACGGCGAGAGCTCAGCGCGGCCGAGACGCGCGAGCCGGCGCTCAGCGCCAGGACGCTGCCGAGGAAGCCGCGACTGCCGCGGGGCTATCAGGGCCGTGGTGACTGCTGCCTTAACTACTCGCTCCTATAATTTCCCAGGCTGATGCCCACAAGCTTGAGTGGAAGGACAGCACCATTTACATAAAGGCTGCGTCCCATTTGCTTCTGCTCCCTGAAGGATTTTTCTCCCTTCCAGCACACCCAAAAGGGGTTTCCCGGGAGGGGTCCCACGAGGAGACAGTGCAGAGGTGCTCTGGGGGAGCTGGGGCACATGCCCTGGGCGCCTCCAAGGCTGGGAACGCGCGGAGCCGCGAGAGCAGGGCTTCTGCAATCCCTGGCACTCACTCCCCCGCTTTGGAGCTGCTAAAGACAACTCCCAGCCCCAAAACCACGGAGATAACTGGTCATTAAGCTAAGGTCACAAGCCTGGAGTAGAGCACCGCGTAGCAGTGAAGTAAGCGCCCCGTTTTGGGTCACCAGCAGCTGAGCATCCCTCGGCACTACATGGCACCACGATCTTTTTTTTCCTTTTAAACCTCCACTAAAATAAAGCCTGTGCAACTCACATCTGCAAGCAGCACAATTTTATGAGCCTCTACCTTGCAGTCCACAGTAAAACCACCCCACTAGGAGACCTCACTAAACTCCTCAGGTGCAGATTTACAGACCCCATCTCCGATCCCGTTCGCTCTGCCTAGGAGCAGGTGGCTCTGCTCAGACCAGGTCCTGGAGCGACGGGGGGAGACTCCGGCACTGGGAAGCACCAGAGGGTAATTCTGGCCGAGCAGTTGGCTCTTGTAAATTAATGGCAATGTCACAGTATACGGACAGCTGTGAGCACCAGAGAGCCACAATCTGCACTACGTGTTGGCGCTTGGCATGGCTGCAGCCAACAGCGCTTCCAACACAAGAGGTTTTGTTCAGATGTACCAGATGCACACAGGTGCCTGGAGAAACTCTGATCTTCCTACTCCATTAAACTCTAACCAGAAGCAGCTCGTTGCTTCAGAGCGCGAGCACGGACGTGGCTAAGACTGCACAAGAGACAGCAGCAGCCCTTAGCACTACAGTCCAACACGTACAGCTGTCAGGGCAATGCATTTCCGATTGTGCAAAACATCACCACAAGCAATGAGTGTAAGAAACAAGGGACCACATATTAAATACTGCCCCGGATTTTGCTTCCTGAGGCCAAACATCCAAACTGAACCATGTTCTCTGAAGTTGTGCTTCACTTTAGCAAAATCAGAAGCTTGGTATGCAGCCATTTCTGCCCTCCTTCGCCCACCCATCCAGAGACTCACAAGATAGATCTCCAACAATAATACTAGTTAAAAAACAACACTTCTACAACCTTCTGCATAAGAAAACTGCTGTCAAGGCTATGTTATTAAGAGGAGAAAAATCTCTCCATACGACAGCCGAGAGAAGCCTGTTCACAAATCTATTGCAACCGTTCCCCGCGAGCATCTTGAAGTGCCCTTCCTGCACAACGACCGCACTCACATACACTCGGCTAACCCCTCCCAGGAGGGCTCACCTACTCTAGGGAAAAACCCACAAGATACACGCGCTAACCACGTAAGAAAGGCCCAAACTGTGTCTTCATTCCTTCAAAAGCCTGACCCAAACATCACTAGCAATGAGGTGACTCCATCCAATCATGATCTCATTTAAACAAGTGTAGCTTGACCGACAGAGATGTGGAGTTTCAATTTCAGACTAATAAAGAACAAGATCTGGCCTACACAAATCTTACCGTCAACATCCCTTGAGACAACGTGTCTTGAGGACTCTTCATCCACAAGAGTTAGAAGGTGATCAGTGCATAAGAACCAGCAAAAGAAGCAGAGCTAAGTGAACATTGAGATTTTCAACACAGCGTTAAATGAATGCAGGCCCCGTATGGCTATTCACTGTATACGTGCCTAATTCACACACACAACAGGACAATATATAAAAGGCTTGGAAAAGCTCAATGTCTCTGAACACTACAGAGACAACTACAGATCCTATCTATAGTTCCCAGCGGGTCTGAATTCACTACTAGGCTTGTACCACAGCTCTTAGGATGGGGACATCAGAGTGCAGCAGCTGGACACTCTCCTCACTGAAAGTCACTTATCTGCAGTTTCAGACCAGTAAGATATTATTCCTAAGTGTTCAGATCCGATCCCTCTGCAAAATAAAGAGTTTTGCCTCAGCCAGCAAATGTTTGCATCAAGCTGATGTTTGGTATATACTGATAAATGCTCATTTATGGTTTCTCAGAGGAGTTGGATTAATTGCTTACCAGAACAGCTGCTTCAGGAGCTACAATCTCCTAACAGAGACTCCCAAGGTTTGCCACGTGGGATGAAGAGGTGGTGGCACCAACAGCCTGGAGACTCCAGGCTCTAACAGGCAAGGGCTGACAACACTCTGGCCCTGTAGGCAGGTGCACCAAGGAGCCTGAGGGCTTTAAAACCAAGGGACCAAGCCAGTGGTGGAACCCTGCCAAAGGGGCAGGAGGAGTGAAAGCTGCACTTGCCAACACGAGGCTGGTACGCGGAGCTGGACATGGAAGCGGTGGGAGCGGTAACGGAGGCTCAAGCCCAGTCACGGCTTGTTCCTTGGGCATCAAAAGCAACAGCAAAAAAAGAAGAAAAAAACCTCCAAAGACCTCTGTTACCCTTCCAGTCACTGCGGGCAAGCTCTAAGCACAAATCTAATTATAACTCAGATTCCCCCACAGTGTGCAATAGATGGGCAGGAAAGAGCCTTTAGCAATTATTAGCCCAAGACACAAGGTCTTTTCCCCTTTCCAGCTTCAGAAATGTTTCCTACATCTGACCTACAGTCTGTCTTCCTAGACCCCCCCCCCAAATGGCTCAGAAAACATCTTTTGACGTGCCCTTTAAAAAAAATAAAGAGCGTCTCCCATGAGAAATCATTACGTCCCAGTTGAAAATATTTGTCGCTGCTTTTAAATATTTTTCTGAAAACAAGGCAGAATTCCTACATGTCTGAATAAACATCATGGTGCTATTGGATTGAGACGAATTTGCCACACTGGGCCAGTTTTCACAGATCATCTAGAGACAGATTTATCCGATGTCTTCCTCCTAGTGCCTTTCAAGGAGTTCATCAGGGCCGCTCTGTCACTTCTCATCAGCTCCCAACACTTAGCTCTGTAACGGCTGCTACCAGGAGATCAGATAACTCTTCAGGAGCAATAGCTCCAAAAAAGGACAACACAGAGAGCAAATCACATTGAATTATTTAGCATGCCACTAGTTGCAGACCTCTGTGAAATGCCATAGACTGTAAAAAGAAAAAAAAAAAGAAAAAAAAAGGAAAGGAAAGGAAAGGAAA